>FR997809.1:16351439-16951439 GCA_905475355.2 Clostera curtula | reverse complement strand
GTCCCACCCTACGTTTGCCAGTACGTGGTCTCTTTGGAACAATAGCATCGTCATAATTTTATTATTTATTTATTTATTTATTTATTTATTTCTTATTCTATACATACAAATATAATTTAGTTTTCTAACAATTAGTGACGGTTTTTGTGCTAAGCTGATTTAGGTTGCTTACGGTTTTTGTCGCAATACATGACCGTATAATGACAAAAAAGATAAAGAAAAAACACGAACAAAAACTTAAAATTCTCCTGACAATAGGCAGTCACGAAGGTGATATATCGACAGCGTGTCAGCGTAAAAAATCTTATTTTGTGGACACAGAATAGTGCTTAGAAGGCTGAATAAATCTGTACTTTAAAACCTACATGCATGGTCCATATTTCATTGAAAAACATTTAAACCTATCTAAAATTTGTTCCATACCATTGATAACGGAAATTGAGTTTTGAATATAGTATACTAGAGTTAATTTTGCATTGCAAGGAACACAATGTGCGTTCCGTCAGAATATTACCTGCAGCTATAAATAGTTTTCACTTAATCCTGCAAGTGTATGCCAAAATAAAGGGAATTTCGGTAATTGGGAGCAGGTGATTTTTTTACCAAACTAGCTATTCTGCCAAGCATGTAATGGCTTATGGGCGAAAGACCGTTGAGGTGCCCGTCAAAAATAAGGGCCAGCAATCGATCAGCTGACTGTTAAGGTCCACATATTGTAGCGCGCATGCCCGGTGGGGAATATGCATGGAATTTCCTTTATCCTTATTCATGGTCACATTCTTTTCTGCCCACATTAGGGAAGCATGCGCCTTGAGTGGCCTTATTCATTATTAGCAGTGTGGTGTGACTGGTACAGGTCTTTTAAGTTTTCCTTCTCTTGCTGCAGCTAGGGTTTCTGGTGTATATTTCATCACCACACGGAACAGTTTTTGATTACTGACCGTGGAGGTTTCTTGCCTGTTCTTTTTCCATAGGATCTACTTTTTGGAACATGCAACTAGACTCCTAACTTCACTTTTCAAAAACACCAGTAAATAGGTTCAATTGAAATAAATTATTTGAGTTTGAGTTTGGACACATGCCATAGGTCCCTTCCTCACGTAACCATCATGCTTTGGCATGTTCTAAAGCGTGATGGTTATTTACCTGAGGAAGGCCATATTTATCAAAGCTTTGATGTATACTATACTACCTGTTACCTACCTACTGAAACTTCTGCAAATATATGTACAAACAATCTTATAAAGTTTTTTAGAGCAGTAATAAAAAAACTTAAGTAAGTACCTAACTAAAGTGAGCACATAAATTAAACTTATTTAAAACGCCTTACATAATAATGGCACATCAATACATGGTCTATCTATCTCATAACCTATCATTTTCCACTGGCAAATTGCTTAATAATAACAGTTTTAAATTAACAAACATTTGTCAAAATGCTACCTTTATTAACAACGAGCTAGCTCAAAAATTGATTCTAATGCAAACGAATAAAGTCTAGTTTTATTTGACAAAATAAATCTGTACATTTCATAATTGCTTACTTTTCAACAAAGGCAGCGAGGCGTTTGAAGGACGACTACGGTTAATATTCTTGCCTCACTTAGACACAGCGTGTTAAAAGGAGATGAGAAAGGATGACGTAATTCTGTTGCCAGTGCTACCCATCTCTGTCTTTTGATCTAAA
This sequence comes from Clostera curtula, assembly GCA_905475355.2. NCBI lineage: Eukaryota > Metazoa > Arthropoda > Insecta > Lepidoptera > Notodontidae > Clostera > Clostera curtula. The sequence continues at coordinate 16,949,752 of FR997809.1, read as the reverse complement.
CCTGATTTGTTCTGTCTCTTTCTACGGCTCCACCAGACAGGCTGTCGCCAGTGCCGTGCCGTGACATTGTAAGGGCGAGTTCGCACTGTTTCGTCAATGTTTCTCGGAATCCGACATTTTTTGTTCGGTCGAACGTCTTTTTGACAATGCTGCGGTCGTTTTTTGTCATCACTGTAATAACGGCAGTGGTTATGTAAATATTGCCGGACAAGGCTTTTTTATCATCACCGTAGATATCATATTTTAGTCTCTGAATTGGTAACTATACGTATTCGATCTTATTACTTACTTAGTTACGGTTGATATTAATTTTGCATAATAACACGACATAAATTAAATCATTCTCAATTAACACCTAAGAATATTAGACTACACGATAATCAAGTATCGCTCCTTTAATCTAACATGACACGAGTACTTACAACAAATACAGGCAAAATATTATGACAGCATTGTTATAATATCGACCTTGTCTTGTCCAACAGCAAAAGACTTTATGAACATTTATGACACGTCTTATTTTGTATCATCATGACTATTGATCTTACAGTATTACTACTACTACTCATAACACACTCCTGAGTCGGGCCTCCTCCCATAAGAGGGAGGGTGCCTACTGTGCCATGCTGGCCACACGGGTTGGCACAGGGTTTCGTATCGAGCTTACCTTCTCTTGGTTTTCGGCCTTGTCATTTCCCTTTTTTGGCCCTTACGACACCCTTAGGATGAAATGGATTAGGTTACAGTATTATGTCAATTGATTTGGTAAACCTAACACCTAACAAGTGTATTTATAGCCCAATCAATGTATTTAAAGAATCACATAAAGTAAGAAAGAAGGAAAAAATCATGAGATTAGTAAGATACTTCTGTACGACAAATATTTCTGGATGTACATCGTATGTCAATAATTCAGTGTTATTTTCTGACTGTTATTTTACTTTATCTTAATCTTAAAGTTAATTTACTTAAAGAGAGCGAAGATAAAAGAAAAATCTTTCCGTAAACAGTAATGACATCATGGCAGTAATGGGAGGAAAACTACGGTAATAACTATTTATTATCCGATGTACAAATTAGTAACTGCACACCATTTCGTACCTTAATATTACAGACATTAGTTATGTTTTTGCGCAAGTAGGATTATTCATTTAGATATTACGAGCGTGTAAAAAGCAAACAGTTGACAGATTATCACCATGCGCGAGGCGAACCGGCAAAAACTTTGCGTAAAAATAAATTAACACATCGCAGTTAGAAAAGGACACGTGTTTTATTTGAATCGTGTACTGCATAATAATTGAGGCGATTTTTATATACTGCGATTAGAAAATGCATCCGAGTATTTTTTTACCGATGACGATAAATCTCTTGAGATTCGACATTAATCTAGGGACTTAAGGCCGCTGCATACGTGACGGGTTTTTATACGGACGGGACGGGACGGGAATTATTGCAAACATCGTTTCATACAAAATGTATATGAAAGTGCATATTTCACGGAGACACGGACGGGACGGGAACGTGGCACTCACGGGACGTGCCCCGCCCCGCACGTGCCCCGTCCCGTTCGTGTTTTCGCTACGTATGCACAGTCACTCCGTTCGTTCCGGAAAGAAAACTAGTAACGTCTTGATGACGCAAGTGTCGAAAATGGGGTTTGTACAGAAAATCTCCTCTTCTTGTTCACAGTCGTAGCTACTTCGTCATCTAGAGCATTAGCAATTAAAGCAAATTCTTGAAACGAAAAATCTATCTTTCCTTATTCACAACATTAGATCCGAGCCACTGTCACGGTGCGTATGCATTTACATCACGTTCCCGTTTTGGACGAGGCAGTCACGTCCCCGTCCCGTTCACGTCCCGTCCGAGGTAATATCTCGTTACGTATCCAGCGACCTTTAATTATTTTACTTTCCGTGCTTTGCGTGTCCAGGGTGTAGTAGGTACACTTGGTAGCTACTTAATTTACTAAAAGAAAGGGTGGGGGAAAATTTGCTGACATCGCGGTAAATCATGTAGAGATGTATCAACGATTTATTTTTGGAACGGAAAATTCCTTTGGGACCTTTTCGTATGCATTTGTACACTTTGATACGTTTTAGTCTCAAATAGAATGGAATTTTAGTCAGTAGAATATACGATTTTACTATTGATATGCAAATACAAAAATCAGGTACAGATCATAGGAATATTACATTTAACAGTGTGTTGTTAGTATTTAATTTGAACTCCGATTTAGATTTGTTGACTGTATATAATACTAGTTAGCACGGGCGGCTTCGCGTGATGACTTATAGCCCATTATTAGACAGACAACGTGTCCAAAATTGCGTAGTCTCAAAGCTATCAATGAATTCAGGCCAAAAATTGTAGCAGCTGTGTCATTCAAACAAATGCTAAGAAAATGCGACGTTGTCGTTTACCACGTTAAGGTGTTTTACATTAATAATCATTATTTTGTATGATATATGAAAACAAAAAATGTAAAAAATATCATTTATTACTTTACGATGTTGCTATCGTATCGGCTTCGTGTCGGACCGTGTAAAGAGCTCGAGGTCACCTCTACAAATGCGGCAACCTTGTGCGGTTCCATTGTGTTGTGCGCGCGCCCTAATATTATATTGCATCATTAACTTCAATTTGACTGTGATTGTATTGAGGCCTTAGTTACTGATGAATTATGATGGCTTATAGTATACGGTGTAACAAAAACCCTATGTACAAAATTCAGAATAATTAAACATTGTGGAACATCATTCCATTGTAATCTAAAGAAGGGCGTTGGTAGCTGCGCTGCAGTTTATACTTTTGCGGCTACCATCGTTTTACCTGTTTACCATGTCTCATGTTCTTGTTCCAAAATAAACTTTTTACACTTTTTTTTTAAACTTTTAAAAAACTTATTTTCTTAATGAGCTAGTGACAAATATGACATCATTGTAAGCCCTTGTGGAATACAAGTCTAGTACGTATCTAGTAGATGGCTCATTGTCGTCGGAAGATGCGCCTTGTTAAAAATTGATGGTTGGCGACATGTTGGTGGCACCAAATGTCCATATCGGGTGTAAGCGGTAACCACCGGGGTGTAAGCGTGAGCGCCACCCTAGTGGTATAAAAAATATATTAGAAATATAGTAATATTATCGATAAAATACCACATTCTAGACTTTCTTGCCGGCTCTTCTCGGTATCCTTTTATTCCGGTTGTAAATCAGTTTCAGTTTAAAGACATTTATTCTCAAAAAAGACAATTTAAGTCACTTACATGAGAAAACAGATTAAGTAAATTTTAAAAGAGAAACAGGTTTTATAAAAATATTTAAATAATTAGTGTGTGCTCCCTTAAGGTATTCTTAAAGAGAGTAGTGTTCATAAATATGTAATGCTAATTTTGTTTTGAATACATTAAGCGAGCCTACACCTTTTAAAACTGACGGCAATTTGTTGTACAACTGTGCACCTTCGTATGTGAACATTTTTTTGCCTAATTGGGTTCTAGTTTTTGGCAATACCAGAAAGCTTGCGCGGCGGGTGTTTCGTTTTCTTATGTGTTTTTGTTTTATGAACGATATATTAGTGTGGAGTGAGCTGTGTAATATTTTATAGACTAGGATGCATGTATTATAAATGTATAGCTGTTTTATGTTCATGAGTTTGGTTTCTTGGTATATGCGTAAAGTGGATGTTCGCGGTCTGTAGTGAAAAAGTATTTTAATTATTTTATTTTGCAATATTTGGAGTTCGGCTAATTTTGTTTTCGTTGCACTACCCCATAATTCTATTAAATAAAGTAGGTGCGGCTTGACTAGGGAATTGTATATTGTATAGCGTATGCGACGCGGAATACAACTTGTGATACGTCGGAGGGAACCAGTGAGCGACGATAATTTGGTGCGTATGTGTTCTATTTGTGTATTCCACGTCAGGCTGCTGTCTATACGAAGACCTAGGTATTTTTCTTGTGTTTTTTCTTGCAGCACAGTATTATTTATTTTAAGTGGATCATGTGAAGGTATTTTTTTATTCTTTGCCTTAAAAACAACATAGCATGTTTTTGATACATTTATTGTAAGGAGATTGTACTGGAACCAAGAGAATAATTTATCCAGGTCTTCTTGAGCTTTTGGTATTATTTCGTGAATTGTAGATCCGAAGTAAAACAGACAAGTGTCGTCCGCATATAATGATACGTGGCCATGCAGAACTAGTTCATGGATGTTATTTATGTATGTCACAAACAGCAGAGGCCCTAGAATTGATCCTTGTGGAATTCCACATGTCAATTCGCGCTTTGAACTTTGCATATCATCTATTTTGACAACTTGATATCTGTTTGCAAGGTAGGACTGGAATATTTTAAGTGCAGTGCCATCGATGCCAATTTGTTTTAGTTTTTTTAATAGTAAATTATGGCTGACGGTGTCAAAGGCTTTCTGAAGATCAATGAATATACCTAAAACAACATTTTTCTTGTCTATATTTGATTTGATTTTAGTTACAGCGTCAATTGTTGCAGTTAAGGTACTACTTTTGGGCCTGAAACCGTATTGGCGTTCAAAAAGGTAATTTATGCTGTTTAAATAATCATATAGACGGCTATGAATAATCTTTTCCAGAATTTTAGAAATCACAGGCAGAACTGAGATTGGTCTATAGTTTCCCGGATCTGTTTTAGCTCCTGTTTTGTATATAGGGGTGACCTTTGCGATTTTCAAAGAATCTGGAAACGTCCCTAGGTGCAGCAATTTATTAAAGCAACGTGTAAGTTCAGTTGCGATGAAATCTTTTATGCACTTAATAGATTTTGAATTTATTCCATCGAGGCCAGCACTAGCATTCGAATCAAGTTTATTAATAATTGCACGGACTTCATCAGTGGTACACGGTTTTAAAGTAGATAATTTCGAGTTAGTTATAGGTTTTGGCAGTGCTTGTTTGAAATCATTGTGATATGATTTAGGTATTTGGGCCGCTAAGAGAGAACCTATGCTTGAAAAATAATTATTGAATTCCTGGCAAATTTCCGTTAAATTTGTAATTTCTTTAGATTGTAGTATGAGTTTTGAAGGTGCACAAGTGTATTTTATTTTATTATTCGCTAATGTATTTACTAAATTCCACATCTTCTTGGGTTTGTTGGTAAATTGCATAAACATATTGTAGTAGTATGAATCTTTGGTATCTTGTATCAGTTTAGCTAAGTTGTTCCTTTTTGATTTAAAGTCTGCCTCTATTGCTCCATTGTTAGGATCTTCTTTAAAACATTTCCATAATAGATTCCGCTGATTTATGCCATTAATAATATCTTTACATATCCAGTCTTTTTGCGGTAGATTGAGTATTTTGGTTTTCACAACTTTACTTTTGTTTACTTGGTCCTTGATAGCATTTTCAAGTGTCATGTAGTCGTCTTCATCATTGTTAAGTGCGATGTCTTCGAAAGACGTGTACAACTTCCTGTAGTCTATGGCTTTGTACGTAGATTTGGTTAATGTTGGTTGTTTGAACTTTTTTAGCTCAATAAATATTTGTCTGTGGTCGGACATGGCCGATTCAATAATCGCCATGTGAAAATAATCATCTTTCAAGTTCGTGCTAACGTGATCTAAAATAGACTTACGAGTCTCGGAGTCCCTGGTACAGTACTTTTTACTAATCTTATTTATTGTCTTGAAATTCGCTTCTTTCAGTGTGGATTTGTACTGTATTGTTTTTCTTTCTTTTGTTAGTAGGTCTATGTTAAAATCGCCAAATAACATTGCTCTGCTTCTTCTCTGCAACTGATGATCAAGTTGTTCCAGAAAATTTTGATAGTTGGTGTGACCTGGGTAATAGATCACTCCTATTTCCAGTGAAAACTTCTCAAGTCGTATCCATAGATAATTATTCCCGTCTATGTATTCTGATTCGGATAAAGTGTGCCTTAAACTATTATGTACAAAGGCTGATACTCCTCCGCCCTTTGTATCTGTTCTGTAGTTGTAGTGATGAGTGTAGTTTGGTAGTTGTAGGTCCAAGGCTTGCGATTCGTTTGCGATCCAAGTTTCTGTCATTAGAATTATGTGTATTGTTGTAGGGATGGCCTTGAGCGAGCATTTTAGTTCATCAAATTTTCCTTTAGCGCGTATACTTCTGGCATTTAAGTAGAAAAATGACAGTCTACTTTTAGAGCATTGTAGATCTCCATAATCATTAACAAGTTGATAAGTGTTAGTATTTGCAGGTGAGCTTTTTTCCATACTTAAAGGTTGGAGTTTTTTGGAGTGATTTTAACGATACTGGGTATGTTGTTGATATATTTTATTGTTAGATCCGTTTCGCCATCACTTACGCGACGGGCTAGCTCTTCTTTCAGGTTGAGTAAATACTTGTGTTGAGAAGGAGTTTGGTCAGAATAGATGCTGATATCTTCTGAAAGTTTATGTTTGTTTCGTAAAATTTGTTTTGCGTAAGATTGATGCTCATAGGAAACTTTTATTCTTCTGATTTTTTTTTCGTTGTATCTGCCAATTCTTATGACCCTCAGTGGGTGTGGAGTGTCAGGGACAATGGAGCGAGTAATTCGAATAACATCAGCCTCATCTTTAGAAGCTCTCTGCGATGGGGTTTCGGACGTTTGTTCTGGAAGCCCTACCACGATGATATTGCGCTCCCTGTCGACACGTTCTTGGGCTTCCCGTAATAGTTCTTCGTTCATATGTGCTTGAGATTGGGCCGAAGTGCTTTTCATGGCGGCACTGTTAGATTCAATCGATTTGATTTTAATATCATTTTCTGCAATTTTACTTTCCAGTAAGCTAACTTGGGCCTTCATAGTCTTTTGCTCCGTAGCTATATTTTCAGATGACGATTTAATTTCAGTTATTTGGGTCCTTATTTCAGTAATATCGCCACGTATCAATTTGGTTGATTTTTCGGTGGTTGCTTTCATCTCAGATACCTGTGTCTTCACTTCGGCAATGTTATCTTGCATTTTTACCATTAGATTTTCATTTGACTCAGTGTATTTTTCGAGGAGTGAAGTCATACGACTTAACTCTGTTCTTAATTCTTTAATTTCGTTTACGCACTTACAGTCGTGTTCGAATGGATTTTTCCTTTTACGCTGCGTAATTTTGTTCGTAGTGTCAAACTCCATATTATTGGACAATTTGGACAAGTCCGGTTGCGAACCTCCGCCCGATGCATTATTTGTGGGTGACCGCACTGTACTCATTGTGTTATTTATTACGTTTGAACCGACTCCTCAATTTGTGTAACTATTGCTGGCCGCTACCTTCACACCGTGTCAATAGCTTAGAATGATTCGCGAGAAGAACGTCGTAAGCGCCATGAAATCCGCGTCGGTTACGATTTTAACTCGAGGCACTTGATACTTATAGCGAATACAGGTTCATTACACTTATTGTTTATCGTATTTTGAGTTTTTTTGTCAAAATTCCGCACTATTTTCATGTACTACGTATATTAGTCATTGCAGCAGAAATAATACTTTTCATTTTGCACAAAAAGCACTTCCAAAGTACGATTTGACCACTAGATTTTAATTAAATTTGTGGAACAGTCGTCAACACTACCGCTTGCTTCTGTTGCCCGTTTCGTACCACCGTAAATAGTAAAGAAAGAAAGAAAAAAACATTTATTCAGCAAGGCACACAGAGCAACAAACTTGTTACAGCATTAAACTTAGATGTAATCATGTATTGGCGTCAAAAGCTGACACGTGCTTCCGTGAAGATAGATTATTCATTTTCATTTGGATGTGTGGCAGTTGATACACAGTGAAAAATTAGATAGCCCCATTTTTTGTACCACCATCATTGAAACCCTCTTATTTAAAAGAGCAACCATGGAGTTTCTTGCCGGCTCTTCTCTATGGAATGGCATTTCGAGCCGGTGGTAAAAACTAAATTATTAATTTTTATTTTTTTCTTAAATCTTTGACTATTTGAAAGCATTCGCAAGAATTTATTCGAATAAAAACATTTTGATTTTCCAACCTCCTCCAATCAACCAACCAAAGAGGGAATTCAAGCCTTCATTGCCACGCTGGCCAGGGGGTAGGTTTCTTATCTTGAAGCTAGTTTTTCTGCCGTGTTATTTCCATGGTATAATCCAAGCGCACTGCCTGTCACCAAGCGTAGTTTTCTAAGGAAGACGAAGGTCTGCGACAGCCAGTATGCGTATCGCGTTGCCTTGTTTGTCTGGCAAGGTGATACGCCGGAACTAGATACGTGACAGTGCAGACTGTTGCATGGAGGAAATCGCTTAGATATGTGCACAGACCTTGAGGTTCTAGATTGCTGTTGCCAACGTCTCTCTGCCATTGGCCGAATACATTTCTGCATAGACTATACCGCTCCTACTAATACTGCTCCCCCTATATGACCCACTGCTGAGTCAGGCCTCCTCCAGTTATTTGGAGGGTAATTGGCCTACTGTGCCACGCCCAACTAATTATTAACCTTTAAAATAATGCGCAGAGCTTGAGCACTCTAGGAAACGTTCCCATTGGTCTAGTTAAGACTGCACTGCTTGTCAAAGTTCAATTCTGGGGGTTATAGCTGCAATCTAAGGCGTTTTGTAAACAAACTCTAATCTGAATTTTGAATTGAAGCAAGATAAAGATACTAGATCTGAGTCTGTGTTATTTCAGAGCCCGGTTATCTATGGAGAACAGAAGAGTCAGTGTGTACAATTGGATTTACGAGTAATATCTAGATAATACACAGTCCGTGTGGTAGCGGAGTAAGAATACTACCACCCCATATCTTCCCGTGGGTGTCGTAGAAGGCGACTAAGGGACAACAGACGTTGGGCAGCAGCGACGTTCTGTACAAAAACATACCATCCGTACTGCGATCGCCAACCCGCCTGCCAAGCGTGGCGATTATGGCAAACCCCCCCATGAAATGAACACAAATAGGAAAACGGCCCCCAGTCCCCGGCAGCCCCGCTATTCCTTCGGCCACGGTAGCAGCCAAGGTAACGGTGAGGCAGGGGGTGCTAAAAATCTCCGGCAGAGATCCGGCTACCATACAAAACGACGGCTGCACCTGGCAACATACAACACACGGACACTGCGGACTGACGAGAAGATCGTAGAACTCGAGGAAGAGTTGAGCAAGTTGCGATGGGATATAGTGGGGTTGTCTGAAGTCCGAAGAGAGGGAGAGGACACGATAACCCTCAAATCCGGCAACTTGCTCTACTTCCGGGAGGGCGACCAACAGTCCCAAGGTGGTGTTGGGTTTATCGTCCACAAGTCCCTTGTGAACAACGTTGTTAAAATCGAGAGTGTGTCGACCAGGGTGGCGTACCTTATACTCAGAATAACCAAGCGTTATTCGCTGAAGGTCATACAGGTATACGCACCGACCTCGGCACACCCCGACGAAGCGGTGGAGACAATGTATGAGGACATTTCCTCGGCCATACATGGCTCTAGAACGCACTACACCGTTGTCATGGGGGATTTTAACGCGAAACTGGGCAAGCGGAGCGGAGATGAGCTGCAAGTGGGGCAATTTGGCTTTGGACACCGGAACCAACGGGGCCAGACTTTGGCTGGTTTTCTGGAGAAGGAGGGACTCTATATGATGAATTCCTTCTACAAAAAAACCAGAACAGAGGAAATGGACCTGGTTGAGTCCGGATGGCACCACAAAAAACGAGATAGACTTCATCATGTCGACGGAAAAGCACATATTCAATGATGTCTCCGTGATCAATATGGTCAAAACCGGAAGCGATCACCGCTTAGTACGAGGCACATTGAATATCGACGTCAAGCTCGAAAGGTCGCGCCTGGTGAGGTCTACGCTGCGTCCCGTGCCAGTTCAAATTCAAAACCCGGAAAGCTTCCAGCTCGAACTGCAAAACCGCTTTATAAGCCTAGGCGTTGAAGTGGACGATTATAATGACGGGTTCGTGGAGACTGTCCGCAAAGTTGGGTCGAAGTTCTGTGAGACCCAACGCCTGAAAACGGCCAAAAAGCTCTCGGACCTCACTCTAAATCTCATGGACGAGCGACGGAAAATGGTTCTGCAGTCTACAGATGATGCGACGCAGCTTCGGATGCTCAATAGACAGATATCAAAGTCCCTGAAGCGTGATATACGCCGATTCAACTCCAATCGTGTTGAAGAGGCTATTGAACGCAACAGGGGCTCCAAGGTTTTTGCCAGGGATCTGTCTCTTGGGCAAAGCCAGCTCGTCAGGCTGAAGACTGATGACGGCAGGATCGTCACGTCGAAGTCCGAGATTTTGGGTGAGGTCGAGAGTTTCTATGGACAACTGTACACGTCTACACAGGAACCCGTCATAAATATAGCAGACGACCCACGAGCTAGATTAACCCGGCACTACACCGAAGACCTACCGGACGTCAGCCTGTGTGAGATCGGGATGGCTCTCGAGCAACTTAAAAACAACAAGGCGGCGGGTGATGACGGAATTACCACAGAACTTCTGAAGGCGGGTGGAGAACCGATCCTTAGGGCCCTTCAGAAGTTATTCAATTCCGTCATACTCGAAGGACGAACGCCAAAGGCATGGAACAGAAGTGTGGTGGTGCTGTTCTTCAAGAAGGGAGATAACACCTTATTGAAGAACTACAGACCCATCTCACTTCTGAGCCATGTCTACAAGTTGTTCTCGAGGGTCATCACGAATCGACTCGCGTGCAGGCTTGACGATTCCCAGCCTCCCGAACCTACCGGTTTCCGAAAAGGCTTCAGTACCGTAGACCATATTTTAACGCTACGGCAGGTTATACAGAAGACCGAGGAGTATAACCTGCCCCTTTGTCTGGCGTTCGTGGACTACGAGAAAGCCTTCGATTCGATCGAGACGTGGGCAGTATTGCAGGCTCTCCAGAGGTGCCAAGTCGACTATCGGTACGTCGAAGTGTTGAAGTGCTTGTATGAAAACGCCACCATGTCAGTCCGACTCCAGGACCAGACCTCGAAACCGATCCAGTTGCAGCGAGGTGTTAGACAGGGAGACGTTATCTCTCCGAAACTGTTCTCTGCTGCACTGGAAGATGTTTTCAAGGTTCTGGACTGGAAAGGGCTGGGCATTAACATGAACGGCGAGTACATCACTCACCTTCGATTCGCTGACGACATAGTCGTAATGGCTGAGACCATGGAGGGCCTCACTACGATGCTCGATGGCCTCTGTGGAGCCTCCGAACGAGTCGGCCTTAAGATGAACATGGAGAAGACGAAGATCATGTCTAATATCCATGTTCAAGCCACTCCTGTTAACATCGGAGGTTCTACCCTCGAAGTTGTTGACCATTACATTTACCTGGGACACACTGTCCAGTTAGGTAAGTCCAACTTCGAGAAAAAGGTCAATCGTCGGATCCAACTCGGCTGGGCAGCGTTCGGGAAGCTGCGAAAGATCTTCTCGTCCACAATACCGCAGTGTCTGAAGACAAAAGTCTTCAACCAATGTGTGTTGCCAGTGATGACATATGGAACAGAGACGTGGTCGCTCACTATGGGCTCCATCAGAAGGCTCAAAGTCACCCAAAGGGCAATGGAGAGGGCTATGCTCGGAGTTTCCCTGCGAGATCGAATCAGAAATGAGGAGATACGCAGGAAAACCAGGGTCACCGACATAGCCCACCGGATTGCCAAACTTAAGTGGCAGTGGGCAGGGCACATAGCTCGTAGGACCGACGCCCGATGGGGCAGAAAAGTCCTCGAGTGGCGACCGCGTTCCGGAAGGCGCAGTGCTGGTAGGCCTCCCACACGGTGGACCGACGACCTGGTTAAGATCGCCGGAAAGCAGTGGATGCGGGCGGCCCAGGACCGGCCTTTGTGGAAATCCTTGGGGGAGGCCTATGTCCAGCAGTGGACGTCTTTTGGCTGAAATGATGATGATCTAGATAATATTTTATTACGGCACACGTACATCTTCAGTTACAGCTTGTTCTTCAGCTGTTAGGCACAGCATAACTTTGCACACGCATAGTCGCCAAAATCATAAGACATAATTAAAGCCAATCAAAGCTGGGCAGGCTGAGCACCTGTTAAAGTAATTCTAGTTATTAGACTGACATTTGAACCACAGGGCCTTTTTAACTTGGAAAGCGCGTGAAGATGGTAGCTGAGCCAAGATCAACCCACAACAGGCAGCGGCGGTCCTCGACTGCCCTCTGTCCCGACTAGGACTGGGAATATTAACCATACTTCTTATAACTATTTCAATATTACATGCAGTCTCACTGCAATAGGCCAGGGCATGGCAACAACTGATGTACTAATATAGTTAGTGTTTAAAATTCGAATCGTGTTGACTCTTGCGCGTGACGCAGCCGCGATCGCCGGACCCAATCGATTTCCAAATCGACACAATCGATTTGAATCGCTGATAAATCGATATAAATGCTCGTTCGTTTGATGTTGTTGATAACATCGCCGCATCGTGGTGGCCATTGTTATACCATCAAGAACGCATGTACGGGCGTCGAGCCTTAATTGATGAGAGGGTTTTATTTGTTACGTTTAGGAAATGGAAGTGTATAAGGTAAAAGCTGAATTATTAGTTGTTGGTATCAATACATTCTTATAAAAAATAAGGTTCTTTGATAACATTTTTTTTTCTAAAATTACCCTGTGTTAGACCTAGTCTAACATGTAACACGGGGACAGTGTTTACAAACATGAAATTCAATGACACCCAGACTCATACATTTATTTGGTAGCACCTTTTTTAAAAAAGTACCGAATTGAGATTGGTCTAAGTAGTTAAAGTAGTAAACTACGAACGCGACCTGACGAACGAGACTGCAGTACCATAAATAGACCTGGTTACTTCGTAAACACCTTAGGCGTGAAAGAAATAGGCGGCGCGGGTTGGGAGGCCTCATGGCACGCCAGGCCCTGTCCAGCATACCTAATCAGTGTTTATCTGGGCTGCTCCGCCATTTGTATGCGCCAAGGCAGTGTTGCGCAATCCTGGAGCTAAATTAGGCGAGTTATGTCAGCACTGCTCGTTGCTTCCAAAGTGATTCAAGTTACTTTTCTAGTACAGAAAAATAAGATTGGTTTAAGATCGTATTATAACTCATTTGTAACACCGCTCCATGAATATAGGGAAGAATCTGTCTTGTACCCGTTCACAGGGGGTTTAGCCAGTCATGAGTTCATTAATTTGAGCCCATCATCGATTTATTCTAGGGAAAAGGCATTTTTTTTACCAATTACTTTATTTTAACTAAGCAAAATACACCGTAATAGCTCTTCAAAACACTAGCGGCTATTGAAATCGTCAGCCAGCTGAATTTATGAGCAAATTACAAACACTAAAATGATTTATTATACCATAATAAGCCATGACTCGATCGCTACCTAGTGCCGGGCACCTGTCATTAGTTTCCAATATGCCAATCTGGCCAAATTAAAGCCTTGAGCTAGCTCTCTTGAGTTCAAGAATTATATATTAATGTAGACCTACCATTGGTTAATGTCGTTTTTTCTAAATGATTGAATATAGTGCTTCTATATTGTACGGTTATAACCCGTTAATCAATATAACGTGATTGTAGTGAGGGCATAGAAAATCATGCATTGGAGCTTATAATCACCCAGAGGAAGTCTGGACTTATTGATGAAATGAAATGAAATGGAAACACAGTTGTAAAAATCTTATAACTGATAACGATGGAATATATTTCATTACATTCATCTTTCCTTTTGTTTCTGGATACTTTTCGATATTGTGCTCTAACTCAATGCTCACTATGCTCAGTGTTATTGAACACTATCATATAGGAAATGTGGATTGCATTTCCTTCTCTAGGCATATAGTTTACTCCCTTGTCTCATTCTTTTGGCAATGGTATTTGAGCATTTCAGTTAGATTGTGCCAGCATTCATTTACGCAGCGTTGAGAGGTCTTCGCGATGTTCCTTTGTACCAGATCCCCTTAGCAAGTGGTGTTTGTAGACTCATTAGTAGTTACCATAACTCCGCTTAGCTATCGCCGCTTGGCATCAGAGATCGCTGATAACTTAGAACAATAGGCTTGAGAAGTGCTGCCGTACATTGAATCTTCGGCTTCGGTGACTGATGATGTCATGGCGGGGTCAAGAAAAAAGCACAGTTCAAGATGGGTTGCCACGCAAACATTCTGCCCGCACTCCAGTCTCATGTTAATTACTAATATGCATAACAATGGAGAGCATCGTGTATTGAAACGCAAACACACGTGTCACTAAAAAGTTCTTTGACTGACGACAGTGATGGAATAAGATATTCGCCGCTCATTATTCATTGGAGCAAAAACACGATCGAACCGATAGAGATGTTGGAAATCCTTTGTCACAAACAAAATGGCGTACAGGGAACACAGAGGTCCAACTGGAAAGGATTTTTAGATTGGGTTCGAGATACATGTTATCATAGAAACGAATAGCTTTGCATATTTAGGTTGGTTAGGCGTCTTGAAAGGGAAATGGGCCCACTGTGCCGTTTAATCACATCCTACGACACCCTGAAAATAAAATGGGCTGGTGACGTAATAAATTTTAACGTTGTATCGCTTCCGACAATTTAAAAGCGATCACTTAAATCAAGCCTAGAATGTTCTTGCCAATTGCAAACCTTTAACGTCAAAGCATCAAAGGTACTATTACATGATACTAGAATTAAAATTGAAAATCTTGCAGGCATATTCAAAACCGTATTTGAGACTGAATCTCTTATTCTTAGACCTGATACCATCAAACTGTTACTAGAGGTTTGCAAAATATGGTACTGATTGATGCCAACTCACATGGAAATTTCCACACCATCCATCCATCACGCGTCGAGGATTCAGCATGGGCCGCGAGACGGCCTATTGTTGTGGGTTATCGCGGTGATCTGGTGAGCCGATACCGATCTCACGCTAATATTAGGTTGGTCTTAGGAATAACATCATGGATATCTTCGGTTATCCATGAGGGGTTGGAAAAATCGCCTCAACAAACATAGCCATTTACATACATGGCCGCTCTGGACTTGACGTTGCGGATATCTTTGACATATGCCTTGATCTTGATGATCTTCTGCCTGAAATGATGATCACGCAACTATCTCCCTTCACATTTTCTGTATCTAGCTTTGGTATTCCCAATTGTAATCCCATATTTAGATATCAAACATCAGGCGATGGATATTTTGTCCTAACAAGGTGCTGTTCGGTATTTGATGGTAGTAAAGCGTTCGTGCCACACCACATCGAATGATGGTGGTAGAGGCAACGTAATTGCTCCGCTGCTAAAGGTACTTGCGCTAGTGGCTGTTTTTTGTGAGTAACGAGTAGCTGTGGGTGATGTGGGCTGAAGTTGTTTAGTATACTTGAAGCTAAAGCGACCATACTGAAGTTTATCAAATGTGAAACATATGGAACTGCTCCAGTAAAAAACGAACCCAGGATCTACCTAAGCGACTAAAGTATATTTTTTATGATAAATAACAGCTGTTAGAGAGAGGGAACAGAAATGGGCAGCAAAAAGCGTGCACAAAAAATTTGCCACGGAAACGTCATTTCAAGTGGATAATTTTTTTGCTGATGAATCTCGACGCTACGGTTTTGGACTTTGAATGGTCTAGGGATTGCCTATTTGATATTATTTTAACGTTACCTACGCCACGCTGTCAATTTGTATGGTGCACGCACAGGTGTTGGACTAGCTAGGCATATGTCCCTCATTAGGAGAGATGCATATGTTAGAACTAGGTGCTTGGATTTAAATCGGGTTGTTATTTTAGTCGTCGAACTGGTACCATTACTTATTGTTAAATAAGTGCTTCAAGTAGGTATGTATTCCAGTGCTATTTTTAAGCTGTTTATAAACTGTCAATATTATGACTGTCACATTGACACACACACATGGACAATTCTAGTGGACGCCGGAATAAATCACAGTTTAAACGACTTTCCTTTGGTACCTGGTCATGATCCAGTTTGCAGTGGAAAAATATAAAACAATTTTACGCTCCCCTAAAAAAGAAAAGTCTCTCTGCTGTGGATAGGTCGGGATCGCGGAGCATTTTAACCAATTGGCCAGCATACTGCACAACCCGTGGCCCTGAAATGGGAAGTCAAGGAATGTCGTAGGTTTTAGTGGGTAGGTTGGGGCACAATTTGCCATCTTGTCGCTTCTCGAAGTCATGAAGATTTCCCACGAAAAAAAGGTATCCACGTCCACAAATGGCACCCGGAATATAAATATATCATAAATACCCTGGAATTGAACCAGGAACTTGCTAGCACTTCCTACAATGCATCTACGACTATAGTCATTCGCTATATAATAAACAAGCATGTCTGCTTGCTTGATCTGTCGATCACAGTTTCGATTTCTTTCGCTATGATACTAAATGAATTTAATATTTTGATTGCTCGAAAACTAATTTAACTTAATATTATTTCTAAGACTCTCATAAACAGACTCCACTTCACATAGAAATTTCCGCTCATGACAAAAACCGACTGAGAATTATTAAAGGAAATGTGCCGTCATTACTACATCCTAGCTACATTCGCCATTTTTTACCGATAGCGCAAAAAGTCCTGTTATACCGCCTGTATGTGTAAAAACGAAAAAGTGCCTCATTTTTCAACGAATAAGATCGATATTGCTACAAACGTTACTTTCTACGATGCTGGCTGAAACTTTGACTTGTATAGAAATAGTGGTTTATCTGAACTACAGCTTGAACACTCTGGTCGCCGGTTTTGGGTATGCCTCAAGTTTGTACCTGAATTTCTTAAATTTCACTATAGTGTCTGACTTGTCATTCAATTAAAAGCATTTTGCTTCATTTTAGTAACAGCTATCATCGCAATAAAAACCCTATTTTTCAACCTTTTATTGTGTAAACCAGAGGCACTTGTTCTGAGTATAGGTGTCATTTGTGTTGGAGAATTACATGGCTTCGGTTAAAAAAAAAAAGATAATTTTCGTCGATGACGTTAGCGGAGGTCTGACTGTGCAGTGACATTATCAAGTGCTGAGATAATAATATACCATTGTCCTAATTATATAACCAACCGTTGTTCTATGCAGTGTCCAGCATGGCCACTGGTCCCATGACATAATGTGGCAAAAAATCTTGCAAGTCAAGGTTTTTGCCAAATCACCAGAGTCAGCAAAAAATGTGTTGCCATGGCAACAGATTGGCTTCAGTACCGGTGCGATTGAAGGCAAGTACCCAAATACAGTACAAAAACAAGTAGGCTTTGTAACAGAAAGGTTTTTCTTTTTAATTTAGCTTATTGTATAGACTTAGCTTAGATTAATAACAAATATACGAAAAGTTTTTTTAAATAGTAATCCATAATCTTTTTGAGCAGTCGCTATGAATTACTTCACAAACACAGCAACGCGTTAATCATTGTCTAAGAAAAAATACTAATATTTTATTTTTCTTTACTTGTTTTAATGCTGGCTTGAGTACGTCCTTAGAAACTTAGTCCGAATACTAACCGAAGTAATAGAATGATTTTCCCATGTAAGCCTTAGGGCTCTCTAAAACGGTGACATTCAGCGTCATTGACTCCGTTTGTAAGCCTAATACTTGTCCTACTAATATTATAAACGTGAAAGTTTGTAAGTATGGATGGATGGATGGATGGATAGATGGATAGATGGATAGATGGATAGATGGATGGATGGATGGATGGATGGATGGATGGATGGATGGATGGATGGATGTTTGTTACTCTTTCACGTAAAAACGACTGAATGGATTTTAATGAAACTTTATATTAATATAGCTTATACATCAGAATAACACTTAGGCTACAATGTATAAAGATATTGTGTGTACATTTATAGAGATATTAAGTTAAATTTAAATTTCTAATTGTCAAATTTTCAGCCATATTTAATTATAGAGAACATAAGATTTCGCTGTCAGTTACGTTTTGTTATACCACGTAATATATCAAATTCTACGGGAACGGCATAAAAATCTCAGGTATCCTATGTCCGACTTTCTTTTATATATAAAGACGTTGGACAATTTATAAAATCATACTTAATATTATAAACGTGAAAGTGTAAATGTGTGTAATCCCGTTCCGTGATATAAAACATCGTATATCAAAATGCAATACGCCGCGTATGTGACGCGATGTTTTTCGTTGGCCGCGCGACCAAAACTGGGCCGCGCGGCCTGGCCGCGTAATGCGCGCAGCTATATACATCGTAGAAGAATTAGTTGGCCGCAGCGACTTGGCCGCGCGGCCTGGCCGCATAATGCGCGGAGGCCCTAAGGCGAAACAAAGTTCGCCGGGTCAGCTAGTATTACATAAAGTACTGTAAGTGCGCGAGCTTCGAGGAATTTGGATGATTTTATCGAACGCACTGCTTTGTCTCTGCACCTGCTATCCTCCAGATTTAATCATTTTACCAAAAAATAAAAATAAAATTGAGGGTGAACCACCGTACAATTAGGGCTGTAAATAGTACCTAACTACTATACTCATACCTACTGAATATACATATGAAATTTTATCAAAATCGGTCAAGCAGTATCAGTCAGTTATAAACACTAAAACTGTAACACAAGGGGTACGCGATTAGTGCACATTAAAATTAAACACTTTTAAAGACAATTAGTGTCACCTGGGCTCCACGATTTATGGAATTCGAAACGTCGGGAAATAAATAATGTAATATACACGCGATAAATCCGTTAGAAAGAGATAATACCTCTAACGCAACAATTAAAGCCCATTTATTTTGTCCGGCTCAAAATTATCATCGTTTATTTTAATGGTACATATTTATAATAGAAGGGTTTCGGGGCACTCTCGGCACACGCCGCGCGCCGATTGCAGAGAGTGTTGAAGTTTGGATTTATAATCATGTACACAGTAGGCTAACTACCCTCCATGTAACTGGAGGAAGTTCGACTCAGTAGTGGGGCGAATAAATTCCGATAATGCAAGAAAATAAAATCTTTCGCATACTCCTTAAAATATAATATTATGACATTGAAATGAAGTGTCATGTCGGTCAGTTTTGCACACTGCCGTTAAGTATCATAATTAGTTAGTAGCAAAAACAAAAGTCATGCAATTAAACTATAATTGCTAGTACTAAGTATGGAGACCATTATACAATACAACACTATGTAAAATTGCACTACCAGCAACGTAAAATGCTCTTCAACAGAAACAGCATAAGGTTCATAATAGCTAAATAGGTACTGTAACACTATCCACCATAACAAGTAAGAAAGTTCATGGCAACATATCGAGTCAATTCAAATTGACTAAAGTACAAAGTCTTGTCAATTAAAAATATACTTAATCTCTCTGTGTTAAGATTCCTTATGGCTTGTTAGTAGAGCAATGTTAAACTACAAACTGATCTGGATGTGGCAACCAGCTGTGAAGAAGTAAACAAGTTCACATGATAGACATATGTGATGGATCTGGATGTAGTGCCGACTACATATCAGCATTTGTCAGGGGGAGGTATAGGCAATTATAGAAGAGTCGGAAGAATTGTATTGATGAAGCCTTAAACGTTTCATCGACACATATCGTCCCAAGGTCTAGTGGTTAGATGTGCCGCCTTTGGATCAACGGGTCCCGGGTTCGATTCCGGGGTCGGGCAAGTGTCTTTGTCTAAACCAGAGGCACTGGCTCGGAGTCTGGGTGTCATTTCTATCTATAATATGTATGTATTTACAAAAAAAAATATGTATATAAGTAGTTTATCATCCATCTCGTTACCATAACACAAGCATTAAGTTGCTTAGCTTGGGACGAGATGGCGTTGTGTGAAATGTCCAAGGATATTTATTTATTATTTATAATCTTCACTCAGTGATGGAAAATTTTATGTACCTATTACAAAACCCTGTCTGCCTGTCCGGCTATCGTGGTATACCAGACTAACTTCACTACAGGAAGTTATAGGGGTACGTGTTTTTGTGAACCTCATAACTTTTACCTGAGAAACGTAAACAGTAACGGTATTACCTCGACACTCCCATTTATCCCAATTTTATTACGCAAGGTAAAAAAATACGAAACGAATTACTTCTTTCGATTTGATCTGTTTATTTAAATTACTTGCGACCAAGGACAAGTACTATACGCGCCAAGAGCGAGCCACCTTGTCTGTCTGAGGTTCCGCACGAGACATTCAATATTTAATTCAAACTTTCTACCATATCCAAAGAGTGTATTTTATACGAAATATAAACTGAAAATTATATTTAAAAAGTGACTAACCACAATGTTTCTCGATAGTTCTGCTCTGACCTGTTGAAAGGCGTTTCCTCTTTCAAATTGTGCTTATTTTTGCCAACTTTGGGTTCTCAACATGACTGTGTACAGAACCCTAAAAGCTGATTACGATATTGATAAATCATGTTACAGCTGTAAGCTTCCTGGTACAAAAAGTGTTGAATAAAAACTAACCTCACCTCTCCGTAGACGTGACTGGAAGCTAACCAACACCGCGGCTGCGGAGTGGCCCTTTGGCGAAGGCCACGCCCGCTGTCCACGGAGAATGTGTTTCATTAGAAAGGTAGGTTTAACAAAAAACTAAAAGGCTTCAAAACGCCACAAAAAATCAATAATACATAAACTATTTGAAGCCTATCCAAAGTATATTTACCTAGGGCCAAAGTGAACAGAGACCTTCTAGGCAAACGTGTAGGTGTCATCTTTGGCTAAATCCAATAAATTGTTGTGTATCGTGCCGGACGGAAAATCGTAAACTAGATAATTCATACTTCTAAGTGACATGACCATATTGGCAATTAACAGTCAAAGACTGCCTTTTGATTGGCCCGTTAAGGCCGTTATTCACGTGTCACGTTACTTTTTTGTAAACAACAACTACAATTTGAAGAAACAATTACAGAATTTCTTGAAGGCTCTTCTCTGTGAAGTAGTTGCCAAACCGGTTGTAGCTTCAGTATGAATGTGGGTGGACATTCAAGAGTGTATAGAGACTACCACAAAGCGTGCGACAAGGGCCGAAAAATGATGATTGTGTTGTTAAATATATCGATTTATAAATGTTTTCTGATAAAACCTATGGAAATAAAGATTTTCTGAGTTGAGTTAGTAGTAGTTGAGTCTTCCTCATGTAAGACAACGCTTTATTGTAAATGTTCTTTATTGTAATTGTATGTTCTAGTTCAAATGCATCCGACCTTCATTTCCAGTGCAGCGCAGCGGGTCACATTACCGGCTGGCCTCGGCGCGATCGCTCTGCGAACAAACAGACTAGTTGACGCCATTCTCATCACATTGTCTTGGTAACGGTTTACGCGATCTAGAAGTTTCCATACTCTCTAACTGATTTTGTTTTACACAACTACATAATAACAATTACTCGACTGGCACAGGGTTTCGTTTAAAGCTTTGTATCTGTTCCTGCTAGGTTTGATAGGTTGCGGCTGCTCCATCATTTCCTTTTGTTGGCTTTAGTCTTACGACACCCTCAGGGGGAGGTGGCACGACGTGTTCTAAATCCGTCCAACGCGGTTGGATACTCTTAGCCTAATGAGTGCCACTGTGAACGGCCCAACCTCAATGCGCCAAAGCTACTGTTGCCCAGAAACTAATGAAGTGGCAAATTAAATGTGATAGCAAACGACAATATGATTACCAGCCGCAGCCCATCCTAATAGAATAACGCTAATCACATTATGATTGCTATAGAAACCAAAGAGTAGTGTTTCCACGGGCCAATGCGCGGCCTATCGCATAGCAACGAACACTCCTTTCATTGTGTCGGGTATGGTGAAGAGCCGTGGTAATAATATGTCGACAAATTAACTAGTTACGATAGGCTTATTTTACAGCGTTAAAACTGGTAGCTGGTCTAATTTAATGTTTACCGGTAGTCCCATTATGCGGGTTTTTGAGGGCAGATAGAAATAGCTAAGGCTATTTGCGCCTGTGATATTTGGAAAAAACTATAGAACAAATTATTCAAAATAATAAATTTGTCTGCCCAGCTTTTTCGCCTAAATAACTTAACCCATTGTAATGAAAATGGAGTTTTTGGTACGGGACATTACCTACTATTCTATACACTTTGTAAATACACTTTGCCAATCTAGAAAAAAAATTGTGTTTAAAGATAACGTGAAAATGGCCCCCGCGACACAGTCGTAGTCGCAGTCGCAGTCGAGTAAATGTCTGTCTTTTACACGCCTAAACAGCTTATCTCATCTTTGTGTAAACCAGAGGCACTTGCTGCGAGTCTGGGTGTCATTTGTGTTGGTGAATTTCATGTTTGTAAACTGCCCCGTGACACAGCTTAAGCACAGCAGGGGTTAAGTTTTTTAAAAAATAATTAAAAAAATAGAAGCAGTTTGTCGCCAAATTATACTTTATAACATGAGACGTGTCTGAATTCGAAGTAGGCGACGAGAATAGAAACTAGTGTTAAGATTTAAAATAATCTTTGCAAAGGTCCTCAACGTGAAAGTTCAGCAGCCCAAAACCTGTTTGGAATATAAATCCAGCTAATATAAACGGAAGTGTGTAATTACATATGTCCAGCGATTCGTAAATGACGCGCGATAAGATACATTTCAAAACCCGATACCTATTAGTTAAGATCTTTCTAAATGAACAAACTCAATTTCTTTGCCTACTTTTATCGAAGTCACCACGCATTGGAAGTTACCCTTATTTACAATTACCTTAATGCACGAATGCTCGGTGCCAAAGAGAGTCGTGCGAAGTGGCCTAAGGAGCCTAACAAGAGAAGGGAAACTTGATTTGAAACTCGGTACCACCCCGTTTGGCTAACGTGCCAAAGTACGCTACGTGAAATTGGAAAAAGCACGATTGGCAAGTCATGATGCCGATGTAAAGATTTCGTCAATCGATAGAAATAAAAACTGAAAATTATCGCCTTACGAGTTTGAAGCTGCTGCATTTTTTTTATCGACCATATTTTTTATTGACCATTAAATCCACCTCTAATCTAGTCTCAATTAAACGCACTGTCAATCACAATGAACGATTCACGTCATCCTCATTCAGGTTTAGCCTTGAGCAAGTCAAGATCAGCAGTTCATTGGTCTCGTCATCACCGCCATATCCTGACCTGCCCCGTCTCCCCTGCGGCCTTATGTTCAAATGTGGCACGATGCTTTCGACCTGGCGGTGAGGGCCCGCGAAGGCTGGTTGGTTCACTTGGGGATTATTCCAGTAAGCCAATTACGGTGTATGAAAGCAACGCTTACATCATGCTGACGGCGGTTGTGAGTTGTCCCATGAAATAAGGTAATAATAGTTGGAGTCATTAATATCACTTACGCCACTTATGAACTTCAGGTCGGAAGCCTATGGAGCTGGCAATTGGCTCAAACCTTTGGTCAGAGGTCGTAAGCAAAAATACGCACAGGAAAATGGTCGAAGAACTCATATTATTGAGATGTTGTGGCTTAACATAACAATACCATGTACTGGAAAACTGTTAACGGTGAAATGGGCATACAGTCTCGATGAAGTCACATTTTGAAATTAATGTAGAATCGGTTCGTGCGTGCGTAAACTGTGAAGCTACAGACATATAGACACACATATGATTAATTAAAGGTACATATACATCGTGACTAATTCTTGGTAGATATTATATGGCTGAACTAGATAAATCTTTGGTGACTTTGTACTTGGAGATCTTGGTAAACGAATTATGAAACCATAGACATGGAGACAAACAGGAAAGACACACTTACCCCCTTTTATTCAAAAGACAAGGAACAAACACTCTAAAGCTAGGAACGTCTAGTCATTATCTCAAAACCTCTTGTGAGAGCAAAACGCCATGTTTTGGCTCTATTTTTAGTTGGGGGAGAGTGGCGCCCCTAGTGCTGGAACTGAAAAGTAGTTGGCGACACAAAGGGCGCTCTTGGCGGAGTGGAGGGCACTAGTGGGGGCGCTACATGCACTTAAACGCTCGTAGAGAAGGGTGATCGGGTATTTTGCTGATACTAGACGCTTGTGACTGTTTCTAATAGATATGCACGTCAAATATACCTATGTGTGGAGGGATGGAAGTGATTGACATATTGCATATGTATAATTTACTAGCTGTTTATATCCACGACTGACGGATAAAAATCATAAGCCTGAAAACCTTGTCGCAAGATAAGGGAAATCAAGCTTCCCTGTGCCGACCCGTCTGGCCGGCGTGGCACAGTAGGCTAATAATAGTTGCCTTTAAATTGGGTTAGTTCCTTTTTTTGCAAATAGATGTCACTGCTATGGTTATGGAAAGTATTTATACGGGATGAAAGTGAAAGGATTTTCTTTTTACCAAACCCATCCATGCTTTGCGTATTAAAAACACACGTAAAACATATTAGGTAATCATAGTAATACACAGTATGAAGTCACTAATTACGTGCCTTTATGAGTGTTCGTAATTAGATCAAGGGCCAGCCTTGGCCTTAACCCGTACAAGTGTGCACAGGGCGGTTACGTTTTCAGCGAAAAGCATGCTCATACAAATGGTTGGTTTTTATAATTATTCATTACATAGTTTTGAAATATAAAAGTTAAATATGAAACAAAAGTAATTAATTATTGCTGCTGTTGGTTCAGCCTACAAAATACCCACAACTGAGTCCTCCTCCAAATTCATGAAGGGAAATAAGGCTGCTGTGCTACGCTCGCTACCAAGCCGGGTAGGAGGCGAGGCAGCAAGTTCCCTTGCTGCTAGGTCGCACAACACCCGCAGGATCGAATGGGTTGGTGACAATGTGTATTATTAATCCTGAAATTAATTCCTTAGTTAGATATTTAAAATAATATTTAGTTGAATTTAACTCACGTTCTAAATTGTTGTTATTTGTGATTACAGTAACTCAGTAGCCATTGGTGAGTCATCATCTTATTAGAACATGATGGTAAGTGATGTTTCTGGCTCAGTCCCTTCAATGCACTGCCAAGCATTCAATTACAGTTACCCATAATAATACACAGAAAAAGTTCCTAAAAAACCTTAAAATCAAGAGAGTGTTGTTTCGAAAACGAAACCTACGCCCGCGATCTCCAAAAGTGTCGCAATGCTACGCAAAGTACGCCCTTCTTGAGCATAAAAACTAAACGTATACCCAAATAAATATATCACGTTCCAAGGATAAGGCACTTATCTCGGTGCAATCCTGGCAACGTAAACATAGATAACAGGTAGACAACAATGGGGTGGTCCCCAAATATTTGTGGAGACTGCGCCTGCGCCGGTTAACGTAGCCTTTGTTGTGCGTTGAACCAGTCGTGCATGCATTTGGCTAACGTATCTTTACGCTTCTTATTGTGGGGTGTGCAGTATTGTAATAGTTGAACTAGATATGCTACAATTAATCTTAGACCTTTAAATGCCTCAGTTCGAACCATTATTACTGAGATGCGTGATCATGGTCGAACCGATTTTAATCTGATTTAACACATACCTACGTAGTTTGTGTATTGGATTGAAACATATAACCCTTTCTGTTTAAAAAAATAATAAAGGTTTATTGAAATCTCAAAGACGAAACAAACTACATAATATGGCAACATTAGTAACTAGACGGGAGCTGCAGATGCTTTAACTTTAAGCTGGTACAGTAGCATCATAGTAAAGTGACAAGTTTACTGAACAGTAGACATAACATTATCACATGAAGCGTGATTTTTTAACACCATAAGCATCCTTTAGAAATCTTCCTAAGTCAATGTCTGTACCTACATATTTATTTTTAAGTGTGTAAATAAAACCTCTCTGCAGAAAATCAATGTCAGTAATAAAATGTTGGAAAATATTAACAATTTAGTACCACGAAGCTTGCCTCTAGCATTGACTTTTCTCTACCGAAAACATTCAATATTAATCCGTTAATGGTGCTTTGCTAAAGTTGTAGACTTCTACCCTCATTACGGACCGCCAAGTCAGCTATTGTGATAGCATTAGAGAAAGATATCTTCTACAATAAGCAGTAAATTATTCAGCATTACCTATGCAAGTTACACTGGTTCAACGCGGTGCGCGCTGGGTGTAACCGGTTTGGAGCGGTTTAAACCGGTACAAAGTCGCAGAACGAAGCGGTTACACACTTCTTTAAATTAAATGAAAATATCGCATCATTCGTTTTATTAGTAATTTCATATCACTACATAGTATAAAACAAAGTCGCTTTCGTCTGTCCGTCCCTATGTATGCTTAAATCTTTAAAACTACGCAACGGATTTTGAAGCGGTTTTTTTTAATAGATAGAGTGATTCAAGAGGAAGGTTTATATGTATAACCCACTCCCGCTTTGCACGGGCGAAGCCGGGGCGGGCCACTAGTTTATATATAAAATAATGATGTGTGATTTCCAATACACTTCTTTCTTCTCCCGGCGGCCGTCGAGCCTCCTCCAAATACATGGAGGGTAATAAGCCTAATGTGCCACGCTGGCCAGGCGGGTTGGCATAGGGTTAAGTATTAAGTTTTCCTTCCCTTATGGCTAGGTTTTCGGCCTTGTCATTTCCTATTGTCACACACAGATATTTAAATTTAAGTTCTATTTAATGTCAGCCTATATTCGAGCGGCGAGTACATCACTCACCTTAGATTCGCTGACGACATAGTCGTAATGGCTGAGACCATGGAGGGCCTCACTACGATGCTCGATGGCCTCTGTGGAGCCTCCGAACGAGTCGGCCTTAAGATGAACATGGAGAAGACGAAGATCATGTCTAATATCCATGTTCAAGCCACTCCTGTTAACATCGGAGGTTCTACCCTCGAAGTTGTTGACCATTACATTTACCTGGGACACACTGTCCAGTTAGGTAAGTCCAACTTCGAGAAAGAGGTCAATCGTCGGATCCAACTCGGCTGGGCAGCGTTCGGGAAGCTGCGAAAGATCTTCTCGTCCACAATACCGCAGTGTCTGAAGACAAAAGTCTTCAACCAATGTGTGTTGCCAGTGATGACATATGGAACTGAGACGTGGTCGCTCACTATGGGCTCCATCAGAAGGCTCAAAGTCACCCAAAGGGCAATGGAGAGGGCTATGCGCGGAGTTTCCCTGCGAGATCGAATCAGAAATGAGGAGATACGCAGGAAAACCAGGGTCACCGACATAGCCCACCGGATTGTCAAACTTAAGTGGCAGTGGGCAGGGCACATAGCTCGCAGGACCGATGTCCGATGGGGCAGAAAGGTCCTCGAGTGGCGACCGCGTTCCGGAAGGCGCAGTGCTGGTAGGCCTCCCACACGGTGGACCGACGACCTGGTTAAGATCGCCGGAAAGCAGTGGATGCGGGCGGCCCAGGACCGGCCTTTGTGGAAATCCTTGGGGGAGGCCTATGTCCAGCAGTGGACGTCTTTTGGCTGAAATGATGATGATGATGATATATTCGAACCTTGACCTGGATCTGGTCTTCTGGAAGATTCACCCATATCCGCATGCTACTAAACAGGACAATTAAGGTTCACAGACCTTTAAAGCAGTAACAAAGCATGTATTTATAACTGTGGTAGCGACGTCCGTCAAATTAAAAAATAGTATCCAGCAGCTGCTATTACAAAGTTTTTGTTTGTCCGCTACCCGCTCCGCGCGCACCGTGGCCTTACCCGGAGTGCTTAGAACTGGATTAAGCTCTATCTGGAGGGCGCGCTCGTCATTTGTTCGTCTTGTTAGGGATTAGAGGGATTCGGTACATGCCTCGGATAGTCGGAAATGTTTTGGGAACAGCTGAGTAGGGGAAATTATGATGGTGCTACTAGGAAACGGCTTTAGACTAAGTTCCGTACTTTATTAGAAGAGTCGTAGTCGTAATCGATTGTGCCTATCAATGACCTACCAACCCACTACTGAGTCGGGCCTCCTCCAAAGTAATGGAGGGAAATAAGCCTACTGTATCACTCAGGCAAGTCGGGCTGTCACAGTGTTTGTATTCTTTCGCAACTAGGTGATCTGCTTTCCTTTAGTCGCCTTACGACATCCTCAGGATGGTATGAGTTTGTGACATTGTGTATTCTAAATCCGTCACCATACGGAACTTTGATCATAATAACAGTTCTCTTAGCTAGGTAGGTAGAAAGTAAAGCTATAAGCGAAGTAAATCTTGTTTTCGGCTCGACTTCTGTGCCAACCAATCTGGCCAACGTGGCGCAGACCCTCCCCAAATTGAAGTAACCTCATCAATCATCATTGTCACTCCACTCACTGGTTAGTGAGTGGCGTGACAATGTTCGTGCTATGATACTAAAAATGTATACAATTGACGATTTCTCGTGTTCAGTCTTGTATAAACAATGGTTATTTACTACATCCTGAAAGAGAACTGGTCTCAGGCGACCAGAAATTCGTACCTGTTATGAGCAGGAGACAACACCAGAGCCTTGGTTAAGGGAAGGTTAAGTAAACAATAGGCCTTGACGCCCAACGAAGGTATGGTTCCGTAACCAACGAAATATCTGAGCAAGAAACTCCTCAGCCCTAAATGTCAGGCCTCCTCCAATTTCATGGAGGAATAACTAACATGATACTGTCAATATGGCTACCACTGTTTCATATCAATCTTGCTGCGGGGCTTTCAACCTTCCTAACTATTTTTGTCGCCTCATGTGATACTCTAAGGATAAAACGGGTTGGTGACATTATTTTGCATATATAATGCATCACCTGACGGACTGCTGTAATACACTCAGTCCATAAATGTCCCACTGCTGAGTCGGCCCTCCTCTCATTACATGGAGGGTAATAAATAAAATTATAATACTAAATACTTATAAAACATCAAGGGTTATAATATATAAAAAAATAAGGTTAGATAATAGATTACCATCCAATAATATTATGTGATGGTTTGTTGGCGTAAAAATAATACTTGATAATAATCTAAAAATAGCTTCCAAAATTCTGTAAACTATTAAAAATCTTCACGGATTTTAACACATTCTTAATCACTGGCCATTAAGTGGCAATTCCAAAAGCACTTTATTACTGTTGCTCATTTATTTGTAGCAATAAGGAACCCTAAAACGAGCTTTCGAATAAAAATTGATGGAGGCTCCGAAATAACACAAAAGAAACAACTTGCATGTTAAAGGTTTTGGCACACTGTATATTATATTATATATTTTTGACTCGTACCATAAATTTTCATTGCTTGTAGAGACAGAAGGTTTTTTGGTAATAATAAAAAAGGAACAACTGTAAAAACTAACTACAAAAGGGCTGAAACGGACTATCGGTAGATCGGCTTTTAAATATATACTGCATCATATCGGTATATATACTACACTTTTTTGGTCGAGAGTTAAAAATAAAAGCTGGTTCTAAAAAATACTACATAAGTCTCTCTTTTTTCCCGTAACTGAGGTGCCGAGCCCGAGCCCTATTCATGGA
Organism: Clostera curtula; assembly: GCA_905475355.2. NCBI lineage: Eukaryota > Metazoa > Arthropoda > Insecta > Lepidoptera > Notodontidae > Clostera > Clostera curtula. Next base: position 16,920,359 of record FR997809.1, on the reverse strand, counting down.
GGAAAATATTGGTTTATTATTTTATAGGGCCACACAGCTGACTCGGGCAAAGTTAAATTTTCCTTCTCTTTTGTCCAACTTTACTGTCCTTCTAGTTTTTATTTAAATTCATAGCGTTTCCATTACTTACGACTTACAAGGTAAACGACGACTAAAGGAATCCTATTTATGAGCAAGAAGAGGAAGTGCCTACAGTGGGATTTAGTAGATTACCCTCCATCAAATCGGAGGAGCCCCCATTCTGCAAATCGTTTATATTATAAGATGATGATGATGACGTAAGTAGGTATATTAAAATTAGTAAGTGCACAAAAATATTTTCTCTTCAGTGGACGTGCACCCTTATTTCCAAACAAGATAAACGATAAAACCACGGCTATTAATTCCGCGGGCACAATAAAAATAAAATAACAGAAAATAAAAAAAGAGTAAGAACGACAACACAAAAAGAAAGAGATGAGGAATAAAAAGTCCACGATCAGAACCGGTCTGCTACTGACCTGCGCGGGCACACACCCAGCTTCGTGTAGCGACTAGCTTAGGTGCACGGATTTACTTACAGTACACAAATAACTAACATTTATAAATATAGTTATTAGTGCCTTACTTTAACTATAGCCCATTTCATCATGACAATATCAATGTCTGGAGATGGTCTGCTCTTGATCGCAAGAGCAGACCATCTCCAGATATCTGCCATCTCGGGTTTATAAATACTTCCATCCACGTGTAGCGAACAATTACTTTTGATTTGGATAAAGACAAATATACGTGTAATAATTTTAAGACACAAATCATACATAATATTCATCATTGAGCCACAATGAGTCCTCAACATAAATCTCACACTGAAATTGACCTCCTTAATTTAGTGGAGGGACCAAAGCCATAAGTGCCACACTAGCCAGCTTCATATCAAATCCATAGCTTTCATCGACGTGGACTGCTTCTTGTTCCTGTAATCGCCACACGATCCTTGGGATGGAATGAGCTGGTGATATCGAACACGGATGATTTGAATATGATACCCGAATTGTATTTCTACCATTCGGCCCCTTGTCCCGACATCCGGTCCAGTTATGTGCGCTCACTCCCGGAAACACATTAATCTTCCCCCCAAACTGAAATAATCAATTCTCCTTCGTCCCGACAATACATTAATAAATAATACTCGCTTCCGAAGCACCTCTTTGTTTTCCTTAGCCGCTGTCTAAAGAAGGGGTTGCGCGTTGGAAGGTTTTAATCTCGGAGCTTTCCCCCTTTGTGCCTCTGTTGGCGAAACTCTTCTATTTCATGAAGGGGAAAGTGATACCTCGGTGGTATTTTTATAACCTCATATGTATGAGCACTAGAGTGATGCTTAAGCCGTGTGATGAAGGCTTTAGAATACATAGTGTCACCACCCCATTCAATCGTGAGGGTGTCGTAAGAGCCGACAAAAGGAAATGAATGGACAAAAGAAAAACAAGTCGCAAGGGAAGGAAAACTTAATAAGAAACCCTGTGCCAATACATTTGGACAGCGTGGCACAGTAGGCTAATTACCCTCCATTTAACTGGTGGAGGCCCGACTCAGCAGTGCGTCATCTGTATGCCGATGGGGGTGATTAAGCACAGGGCTCGCACGAGGGTAAGCGGATCTTGACCAGAGATCAGAGAGACCTAGAAGAACGTAAACGTAAACATAGAGGGAACGTAAACATATATGAATGTAAAAGCATTTGTGACGAGCCACGGATAGCAGGGCCCACCGCCAAAGAACGCATAATAATAAGTCCGACGAAGACATGTATTCTTTATTTTGTTATTACACAGGCTATTATTAGTGGCATCGAAGATCATGGTTGATGAAAAAAAAAGTAATTTGTAGTAAATACCGAGTAGGCTCAAACAGGCAGTCTCCACAAGTCAAGGATGACGCAAACACCGGCTCGAGCGAAGAGCAAAACAAGTTAATAGAGGAGTGTTATAAGTTTGACATTTCTGCATGTTGTCTATACCAACGTACTCGCAGCTTCGCTCAATCGGGAACACAATTTTGATTCATTTCATCAAAGTATCGGTTTGTTACGGTTTCCAATAAATCTTATCTTATCGCTATTACGAAGAAGATTTTATTTGCCTTTGAAGGGCACACATGTATCACAATTTCTTTCTTTTTTTGTTCGTTTTCTTCCAACTAGTAGGAAGTGTTTCTAACATCTACGAATAGTCGCAAAACCAATTAGAGTAATCCCAGATCCCAAAATGGCGGCCGGGGCCAGTGGCGGTCAAAGTACTATAACGCCCAATTACCCCGCTAGCTGGCAGCACCAACAGACCTGTTCGTGCTCCCAACCCGAGCTGTCATCGCGACCCATCTAAGTTTTCCCAACTTTAAACTAGTTTAGTTCAGCTTCCTTGGCGGTGGTGACAATGAAGTATATTTTTTTGAAACTAAATTGGAGAAGAAGGTTTGATCTCTTTCTGTTTGACTTCGGCTAAAATATACCGATTTTCAATTACCTATTTGTTTTAAAGTTATGTGTATAAGAGTCATCAGTTTCTTTTCGTTTAAATTCTTCTTTTTCTGTATATGATAATTTTCACACCATACAAATGGAGGAGACACGCCTCGGTAGTGGGTCATTTATAGGTCGAGATAATTATGTGTTTTCATCCGCGCACCAGACTAATCCGATTTGGTTAACTACCAGTGTTTACACGGCGCAATAGCCGACTGCCCTCCGCGACTCTAGTGCGACCACCCCTAATCTATACTAATATATAAAGCTGCAGAGTTTGTTTGTTTGTTTATTTGTTTGTTTGTTTGAACGCGCTAATCTCAGGAACTACTGGTCCGATTTCAAAAAATCTTTCAGTGTTAGATAGTCCATTTATCGAGGAAGGTTATAAGCTATATTTTATTTTCAAAATAATTAGGGATCCTTATGAAAATTGCGATTTTATAAACCATGGTGTAAAATCGAAAACCTATTTATGCGTGCGCTGCAAAAACTATTGACAATAGAACAAAATGATGTACTACGGGTTTGTAGGTCTTATACAGATCTACAAAAAAGTCTAACTAAACCGCGAGAGCACATATCTAACTATCATAGTTTAGTCACAATGACCGATTTTATGTTCATAAAAAATATGCACGGGTTCGAAGCCCACGCGGGCGAAGCCGCGCGCAAAAACTAGTGTTTTCTAAATACCAGTTTTCACGCTACTGGCAAAGTGCAATGACTGCCATAGATGGTAGAAAGGCAGCAGCACCAGCATCTAGCAGAGCCATACGTTGCTTAACATGCAGATCATTTTTTCTCCTTTTGCCCGTCTCAAGCCGCAGTATTTAAGATGGTCGCACTAGCGATGGTCCCGTGGGACTTCTTGCGGAATTTTTAGATTTATAGAAAGGGTTGGAAGTTTGTTCCTCGTCTGGAAGGTATTGTTTTAGTTGGACAACTTCCAGTCAACTTCGAAACCAACTAAGGGCAACGTGGCGGAAGCTTTTAAGGAATTACGTTAAAGTGTAAAGGAAGAAATTTTAGGAACACGGCATATTGTGTTGGGCTTTAAACAACTATTTTTTAGAAACTGGTGGGGTACACTGTGTTACGACTGATGTCAGTTCTTGCTAATGTCACCTTTTCTACAAGTCTGACTCTTAGATTAAATCGTAGTGCCCACACCCCCATGCCAATTTGAGGGTGTCGTATTAGCTGAATGCCTCGTTGGTCTAGTGGTCAGATGTGCCGCCTTTGGATCAACGGGTTCCGGGTTCGATTCCGGGGTCGGGCCAGTGTCTTTGTCTAAACCAGAGGCACTGGCTCGGAGTCTGGGTGTCATTTCTATCTATAATATGTATGTATTTACAAAAAAAAAATGTATATAAGTAGTTTATCATCCATCTCGTTACCATAACACAAGCATTAAGTTGCTTAACTTGGGACGAGATGGCGTTGTGTGAAATGTCCAAGGATATTTATTTATTTATATTTATAATGCCGTTATTCGTTCAATTAAAGATGGTTATCTCAATATTATACGTTGGGTCTTTAAACTCCAAATAGCTATTTTTAAATAAAACTCATTTAAATAGTCGATTATGACTGCCACCGACTCGGAATGCCACTCCACAGAGTAGAGCCGGCACAAAAGTATGTTGCTGCTTTTGTCAAATGCAAAGGCATACAGTAAGGATTTTCACACAGTGTGAGCAAGTTCGCCAATCAGGAGGAAGACGCGAGAAACGAATAAGCCGCGCTAAAACGACGGGGCGAGTCAAGTTCGTGGCTTATGTGGCAAGCCTAACTGTGCCTTCCGCGCAGTACATAAGCCAACACAATAAGTGGGTCCCAACAACGAGATATATCGAACACGAGGCGACGACTACACAAAAAGAAGCGTAAGACGGTAGCAAAACACTTTACTAGGGTTGACACTCCTCTAAATAATTTTGAAGCTCGGCACCATCATCGTCTTAACCAGAGGCACTGGCTCGGAGTCTGGGTGTCATCTCTATTTATAATATGTATGTATTTACAAAAAAAAATGTATATAAGTAGTTTATCATCCATCTCGTTACCATAACACTAGCATTAAGTTGCTTAGCTTGGGACGACATGGCGTTGTGTGAAATGTCCAAGGATATTTATTTATTTATATTATTTATTTATAATTACGTGAAGGGAAGTTAGTCAACTGTGGCTTGCACTCCTGTCTTGTTGGTCCCGAGATAATGTCTCCACGCTACATAACTTAGTCCGGGACCCTGGCTGAGGGAGCAGGTGAGCTTAAAGCACACTGTGTTCCTGTGTTCCACAAATTTCTCAGGATCTCTGTGCTTATGCTTGTCCGGCCCATAGCTATGACACGTGAGTCGCCAGCTGGTGGACAATTAAAAAAAAGTTTTTATCTCAGAAAATTTGCACACAGTATCTGTTTCATTAGTGTTGTGAATTCTTCCGTTTTGTATTCTTTATAGGGTTTTTTTACATCCTCTATTGTCTAAGAGTATAAAGCTGAGTTTCTGCTAAATCTTTCTTCAAAGTGGTTTTCCATTTTAAGCACTACGTTAATCCATCACTATAATTAATCTTCTTACAAGAAGCGAGCGCGATAGCCTACTAGTTATTAAGGAAGTGATTGAATTAAAGTTATGAACAATAAAAAAATCTAACGCGCAATTTGAAAATAATAATTAAAACAGTATTTTTTACTTGGTGGCCCTGGGATGAGAGGCAAGCCTCCAAACCCGACCGGTTAGTCGAGTTTCTTGGCGCTAACCAAAACTTAAGCACGTCCTAACACAACTCTAAAAGTCATTCAACAATAAATCTTATCACTTGAAAATAAGTACTCAATTAGCTTGCGTTGTATTTTGTTTTAAAACATTTTTGGTTGTAACAAATAAAGCTCTCCCATCCTTTTTACTATCATGAAGGCTGTATATGGTGGTCTCTTTCACGTCATCTGTCAGAGCCAGTTTTCACAATTGAAACTTAAAAAGTTGTTAGGTAGTAGAGCCGTAATGGTATACAGGTTTTGTGAGTGACTTTAGTTTAGTTTCAAAAAGTCATAACAGTCTATCATTTTGGTTGTTGTAAGATGTTTTTCTATTTTGTAGCGATTAATAATCCTATGAATTATTCTATTACATCGTTAAGAATAAAAAAATGACGTGTTTTGTTATATTTTTCTAACGTCATGAAACGGACGCTTTATTAAAATAATTTTTCATTGCATTTTGTGATATTTTGGTATATATACAATTTTGACTACGCAATATCACCAACCCACACCATTCTGAGGTGGTCGTAAGAGTCGACTAAAGGAACGCAAGCGGCAAACCACCTAGCCGCAAGAGAAATAAATCTTAATACAAACCCTGGCAAGGTGTCTTGCCAAGTCTTGCCAACTTGGCACAGTAGGCTACTTTCCCTACATGAATTTTGGAGGAGGCCCAACTCAGTAGTGGGCTGAAATTATGGGACAGTTTTTATTGACAAAGAAACACTACGCGAGATAGACAATTAACCAGCAAGCTATAAGGATCGCTCGAGCCTGTAGAGTGATTAGGATCCTCTTTGGATCCTACTTAGTCTACATGGTAGTTACTTGTTCGAGAATCTTATCAAAATCGTATTAGCTGTTTTGGAGAAAGGAAGTCGAACAGAACACAAATCGAAGAGCTTTAAATATGACTTATACCCAACAGCGAATACAGTTTAGCAGTGAGTAATTAAGGTTAAGGACGAAAGGATAAGGTTTACGCGAAATCCTTGCGATTGCTACCTTCGCTTACCAGTCAACCCATTTATAACTGACATCTGACAACAGTTAAATATAAGAATAAAGGGGTTGGCTGATAGCTTTACTGTCATCCGATATTGATGATGGTTTAATTGGCAATGAAAGTAATGTTATAAATCAACAAAAGGTATCTTATTCATATATGGTTGGCTGCTAACAGCGGTGTGAGGAGACTTGGAGGGAACTTAGGCTACTATGGCAACCTGTCTCGGTTGGCCCACGGGTCCACATCAAGTATTGCTTCTCATAAGGTATATCGCGGTATGTGGGTCGAGATAGCGGAATTAGGTTTTCTTAAATTTTGTGTTTTAACTACTTAATCCAAGTCAGATTCTTTGGTCTAGAGTTTTGATGCCACCAATAGACACGTGAAATATATTACAGCTCTTCCTTTCGTCGGGTGGCAGTGTAAAACCTAAAAAGATAAAAGTTCACTCTTAGCAGCTTGTGACCCTATATTATGACAATTAGGTAAAATTTTTTACCATTACCAAGTTAGTAAACATTTGAGGATATTAGAGAAAACGATTTAGTTTCCATACGGCCGCTGTTGCCTCATTACTCGTACTGAGATACGCTAAATTTAATATTATATCCTTAACAACTTAGTTCCAACTACTCTTTTGTAAGTCACGGTAAACTTTTACAATTCTACCACCAACTTTGAACTTTATTCCTATCGAGATAAACCTGAGATCTTAATTCTAAAACTGCATATTATATTCTTGCCGCACCTATGCGTGGAGAATGAGTTTGCATCTGTTTACAACTGTGTTATTTGATTATAGACTCTATTAAATTTTAATACGGCGTAGGGTGAGTTTGGTGTGTGTAAAAATAAGTTTGTTTAACTAATGATGCTTTGAGAATACATGATAGTTACTTTTTTGTTCGAGTGTAATACAAAGTGGTCTATAATTACTGGACGAGGTCGCATTTAAATGGTACATAGTTATACATGCATTACGCTTCAAAGAATAAATTAATGGTACTTATATGTTTACGACTTTTACGAACGTTAACGAATTAAGCGCTCTGTACAAACTTATAAGTAAATACTTGCGACAAGATTACCAGGAACATCGACGGCATACTATAGAAAAACATCTAAATACGTCCGGCAGCTTAAAGAGAGCGAATAACGAACTAAGATTACATAAAACTTGGATTGAAGGCCTCCGCGTATCGGACAGAGTATCTCACAACCGGAAAGACATACTCCAAATAGCCACTTCGTTCTATAAAACCTTGTACAACGCACCAAAACAGCAGGAAACCCGCCATTGCCTACCAGAGGAAACGCAAAGCGTCTCAGAGATACACCCAATACAGGAATCTGAAATCATTAAGGAAATAAAACGGCTCAAACCAAACAAAAGCCCGGGACCTGATGGGATAACGAACGAAGCATTAAAAATTGCTTGTACATCTCTCTCGACACCCTTAACAATACTCTTTAACAAAATTTTAGATACCTCTAAAACACCAAAAGAATGGTCAGAGTCAAATATTATATTACTTTATAAAAAAGGAGACCCTAACGATGTAAGCAACTACCGACCCATCAGCCTTCTGCCTACGCTGTACAAATTGTTCGCATCGATAATAGAAAAAAGAATAAGTCCCACACTAGATACATTCCAACCAATCGAACAAGCAGGGTTCAGAAGAGGCTACTCAACGGTAGATCATATCCACACAATCGAGATACTCATCGAGAAATATCAAGAACATCAAAAACCACTCTATATAGCGCTTATTGATTACCAAAAGGCTTTTGATACAATACTTCATTCATCTATATGGGAAACACTGAAGTCGCAAAATGTAGAGTCCAAATACATCAAAGTGCTGAAATACCTCTGCGACAACAACACAAGTAGAGTGAAGTTAGAGACAGCCGGACCTGCCTTTCCAATAAAGAGAGGGGTAAGGCAAGGAGACCCCTTATCTCCTAGAATATTTATAGCAGTGCTGGAGTCTATAATAAAAAAAATAGGTTGGAGCACAGTCGGTTTAAATATTGAAGGTCGGCGGCTTAGCCACCTGAGATTCGCTGACGACCTAGTCTTGTTTTCTGAGAACAGTACGGACCTAGAACATATGATATGCACTCTCAAAAAAGAAAGTAAACAGGTAGGCTTGGAGATCAATTTTGAAAAAACTAAATTACTGACAAATGCATCAAAAAACCAACTACATATAGATAATGTACCCTTAGAATATGTCGATTCTTATATATATCTGGGCAAACAAATCTCTTTCGATAAACAACACAACGAAAAGGAAATCGATAGGAGGATAAAAGGGACATGGAAGAAGTTTTGGAGCCTTAAGGAAATTTTCAAAGGCCATATGCCTGTAAAAATAAAAAGAAAGGTTATGAACAGCTGTCTCTTACCATCACTCACGTACGCCAGCCAAACTTGGAATTTCACACGGCGAGCCAAAAACAAAATAACTACTTGCCAGAGGAGTATGGAGAGAAGCATGATGAAAATCAGAAAAATACATAAAATACGCCACTCCAAGATAAGAGAAGTAACAGGAGTAATAGACGCTCTAAGTTACGCCAAGAGATTAAAATGGCGATGGGCGGGACACGTGGGGAGAATGAGCGACGACAGGTGGACAAGTCGGGTAACGTCCTGGCAAGGACCCTCAGGAAAAAGGAAGAGAGGTAGACCTAGAACTAGATGGGAAGATGACATTACACGAACTGCTGGAAAAAGATGGATGGCAAAAGCTTCGGATAGAGACCACTGGGCATCTCTGGAGGAGGCCTTTACCCTCAATTGAGAGGGGTTCACGCTTAGAAAATATTTAAATTGTTTATTCTATAAATCGTATTCTTACTTTATCAAGTGATTTTAGTTTTTAAATATAGTCAAATATTAAATTAAATAACACTAATTAATATTTAATCAATCAACTCTAAAATAATGTTATATTTTAAATCTTAGATTCCTAATTCAAGATAAATTGAATTTTGTATACCTATTATTTATATAGCTTCCCCAATTAAAATTACGAAATGTATATTACCTAGAGCTCAATGATAAAAAAAATGAAACATGATCAATGAAAACAATTACATACCTATACCATTATTTAATTTTAATATTGCATGAATTTGGAAAAATAATTATTATCTACTATTAACTGTTATACATATTGCAAAGGTGTGAAATAAAAGGCTTTTTTATTTTTTTATTTTTATTTTTATTTTATTTATTTATTTATATGTTTACGACTTTAAAATGCTGTGGGGTAAATGGAGACCTTTTCTCGTTCAAGGAGCTGTTACTGTTGATCCACTGCTGAATCGGACCTCCTCCAACTTTGTGAAGGGATAGGACAAGATACTTCTTTACTTGTTATCCGTAGTTTATTTTATAATTAAGTCTGATTATTATTATTATGATTACATGATAAATATATCTACTACTACTGAGCCCATAGATGACCCACAGTAGCGTAGAGGGTAATGAGTCTACTTTGTCACGCTGGTCATACGGGTTGCAATTATGATCAAGATTTTCTTCTCTTGGGGCTAGGTTTATTTGTCTTCCCATTTTCTTCCGTCACCACGCTAATTATCTATACAGGGTGATAGTATGCTCACCTACACTGTGTTCAAAATTTTAAGGAAAAGCATAGACACATTTTTTTCTTAAAATTGTAGTAACTAGCTAGCGGCGAAGATACGGGATATAGTGGGTCACATTTGAGCTGAGATTATGGCGATGATAACAGTATGAGCGAGCGCTCACAATTAATGGAAAATACCATTATTTGTGAGCATGTCGATAATACAGAAGCAAACGTGAAAAACAATTCCAAGCATTATGTAACAACACCACAATTTATTACCTCATAAAATAGTGACTCAGTCAAAAGAACTACATTTTCAAGGTTAATTTTATTATCGGCAAACGAAGAGCCGTAGAAAGCAAGCAAATGAGCAAGGCGGTTGCATTAAAAAAAAAACATTTATAATATTGTTTTAATCCCAGTTTCATTGGGATTGTCACCAGACTAGCGTCGCCGTTACAACCCATAAATGACCCACTACTGACGGGCCTCCTCCAAATTCATGGTGGGAAATACTGTGCCACGCTGGCAAAACGGGTAGGCACAGGGTTTGTATCAAGTTTTCCTTCTCTTGCGGCTAAGTGATCTCTTACGACGCCCTAAATATGGTGTGAGTTGGAGACATTGTGTATTCTAAATCCGTCACCATACGGACCAGTCTAGCGTCTTCATCATCATCATCATCAGCCTACGTTAGTCCACTGCTGGACATACGCCTCCCCTAAAGAGCGCCATAGCGCCCTGTCTTCAGCTTAATTTAGCTAATTACCTACAAGTATGTGTAAGGAGCGACTGCCGCCTGCCCCTCCGAATTCATGGAGTAGTAAGTAGTACGGTGCTCATGACCATCATCATAGTCAGCGGACTGCCGGAGCAATCCATTCCCCCTGATGCCTGCTTCAACGCCCTCTTTGGTACAAGGCCGACAACACACGAGTGAGACCTCTTTGTGTTGCAAAGTATCATAGGCGGTGGCAGCCGCTAAACATAAAGCCGGCCGTATGCCAACGTGTTATAAAAACAGAGAGGGGAGAAAGCCAGCCTGAACAGTGCATTATTTAAGGGCTCATTATGATGATGATGGAATATTTCTAAAATACAGAGACACCGGCAAATTCATGTTACGTTGCGCCGAAAATACATTGCCCTTCTGCACCGGTGCATAGGAAGTGGGAGTGGGCGGTCGGACGCAGTATCTGGAACCAGTCTTCGCTTCACGAGCTTTTAGCGTCCCTTTGTCGTGCCGTTCAAAGGGAGGATGTTCTAGGCAAATACTCGCTCATTGTGTGCTTAAGATAACTCGACGCTTAGTCGCTCGACGGTCAGGCGCACCTTGACTGAAGTTTTGTAGGTAAATACTCTGATTTCCACGACATTGTGTAGATATAATGGTATCGTTGGAATGAAAATTAGTTTCATCTGGGTTGCCTTCGATTGCACCTATGCATGTGATCAATGTCTTCCTTAACACTAGATGTAAGAGGATACAAAAAGACGACAATTTAGGGTTTGGAATTGTCATATCCTGGTTACCCTATTAGATGGATCTTGGAAGGCAGACGGCAATCGTTCCGTGTAAATACTTGTAGTTTTCACGTCGCTGGTATCGGCCCCAGTGCAATTGGGCGAAGGGGAGTTAGATTGCATACTTTAGTTGCGTAAACATTGTCGTGAGGAGCAATTAAATGGGTGATCATGTCATAACCACAACTTTATTTCGCCGGCAGGTTCAAGGAACCTCCACCATACCACTTATTCACAGAATACGAATAATTTTGTGAGGAAGTTTTACATATACCAATTATGACATTACTCGTAATAATAGTAGTCATAATGTGCCCTAACCTTGTCCCTGCCCAATCTGCCTCCGATTATGCGCACTAATCACACACAACCCAGTGTTTATGTACGTATCTGTTTCAGGTAGGGTATCGCGTTTGCCGTGGGCGGAGGAACCCGATCCAACCCTTTAGTTGCAGAGTTCCGCATTAAAGTGCGAAAACCTTGCGACCCCGTATACCTATATGCTGCCGTATATAGTTGCCATTATGAAGACTGTACTTTGTTGCTTTAGCTAATCGAGCAGGGAGCTGCCCTTATTTTGGTCTGACCTATGACAGTATTTACTCCTAAGTCCTCGAAAGGCGGAAAACTGGAGCTGGTTGCTGAATTTTCAGAGGGTGAACAGAAATACTCAAGAAAGTATGCCCACTCAAATAAAATCATGTATAGTTTCAATGCCACTATTTCTTTCATGGTACGGAACCTACAAGATGCTACTTCAGCTAACTTGACCAAAATTTCCTAGCTACCAATCGGGTAGGGGCTATGAATTATTTTATCCTTTTGTAAACTTATCTTTGGTTTATAATGATAGCCTCGGGAAGCTAGGGATCGAAGAGTGGGCGTCAAGGTGATTTTTTGGACAGCTAAATTTTTAGTTGTTGTGGATACTCAAAGGATATTTGTGTGTAGAATTAAAATCAAAACTTTGCTGTTCCTTCCATTACCAGAACCGTAATATATTGGCTGGACCCAAGGTTTCTAAGATACATTATACGAAGATACACTTCACTAAAGGATTGCTCAAGAGAAATCTCATCCTCAAAGCTATGGAAACATTAGCTAAATAACTAAAACACAGCACAGTTTCTAAGTCAATTATAAGGTTAATTATTAGATATTTACGAGTCACGCGCAAAGTGGGTTTATTTTAAACCGTATAAAGAAAAAGAAGGCGATAATAACAATATAATGAGGCACTAAAAAAACAATGACTCACCTTCTCGAAAAACAAACTCGCAAAAACAAGTTTACATGGCAACGAGATGACATGAGAGTAATGAGCATGTCGCTAACAGACTGGAACAAACATGTTTTCATTTTCAACGACGAACATCCTGCTAGACCTGAAGACAATTTACTCCCGTTAAGGCGACAATTTATATCGTAGCACAATTTTATGGGAAGCGAGCATTTATTCTGTCACGAGTATGTAGAATTTAGTAGATAGGAGGGTCTACTAAATTCTGCATTCTAATAACGTTAACATAATGTTTTAGCCGAAATATTTTTTTATCGAGTCATCATGTAAATTTGCTGGAATTGAACTGGGTGTCGTATCAAAATTTGTGTTTTGGAAGGATTCTGGAAATTTTTTTAGATTGTTCAATCGGCATCCCCAGTTTAAGTTAGGTCAACATTATAGGTACTGTAGGTACTGGGTACTGTCTAATGTTATACGTCCCTATAGACGTTCAATACCTCGTCGTTTCCATAATTGACCCACTCCTGGGTCGGGCCTCCTCCAAATTCATGAAGGAATAGGTACTACTGTGCCACGCTGGCAATACAGGTAGACACAGTAGTACCTTTTTTTTCCTTCTCTTGGAGCTAGGTGATTTGCCTGTTCCGTTCTTTTAGTCGCCTCTAATGACACCCTACCTAATGATCGTATGGGTAGGTGACATTATTCTAAATCCGTCACCACACGGACAGTAGTTCAATACCCAATGAACCAGAATTATGAAATCGGTAACTATTCAATAGTGAAAACTGGATTGCAACTGGATATAGGTACCATGAAATTTATCAAATGTGTCCATAAGGTTAACGGTCCATGGCAATTTTATTCCTTTGCAAGCAAAATATCAGTCGCCAAACATGTTTTCCGTCGGCTGAATAAACTTTCTTAAATTACACACTAAATGTGGAGCCTTACCAATGAGCCTTACAATGGAAATATACCAAAGATCTTCATGTTGCATAAACGCAGTGTCTATTTTAAGTTATTTATTAATTAAAATGTAATGTACCTATCTAATGAATAGATTTCCCTGGCATATATTAGAACAGATAGTTAATTGTAAAGCAATAAAAAAGAAGGAGCACTCGAGAGAAGAATCAAAGTTACACCGATATTTGGGGAAGAATAAACATCCCATAAGGTGCAATATAATCCTACTGTATAGCGCATTTTACCGAGATGATAGTAGTAGCGGCCTTGTGATAGTGGTCTGTAAAATGTAGGCGGTAGTTTTAAGTGTCTTCTAGTTGAAGTGTCTTAACGTTTCACACAATTCTATATTTTTTTCAAAATGTGTGAAAATGGCGGAAGTTTATAAACGTACGTGTTAGCGAGGAACGCGCAGGAAGCGTGAATAGTTACGTTGTGTTGACTGTAGGTTTACGAGACAGGATGCTAATTGCGATAATGATCCGATCAATTGCGAAGGTCAAAATCGTACTGCTGTCACCGATAATATCTTTCATTACAAAATACATACCATTTTTGTCCAGTTTTCCACAACGACAGAGTTTCACGTAACAAGGCATCAAATACTTCTGGATATATTCCCATTTTCAATGCAACAAATTTGTTAGCAAGATATATAAGCAATTAAAACGTAGCTATTCCTGATCCTAATTAAACCCAAATCTATGCAAAGAAAATACTGTGCAATTTAGGTCCCAGTTTTCGTTGTTACTCTGCAGGACCACAGTCCTGCAGAGTAACAACGAAAACTGGGACCTAAATTGTCCATAAATGCAAACATATATCGAATATAAGATGAGACTGTAATCATTAAGCCTTGATTAATTGCATAACCGCAAGCTTCCCGACAATTGAGCCCAAGTGGTCAAGCGCTTTACAGTACCCGACTATACCCGATCGTCTTTATACGAAAGGTTTCCAATTAAAACACTTCAAATATTGTAAGATTTGCTGATACTAAACTTAGTAGTGTCCGAGTGAAAATCAAGTCACCGATCTTATTTGCAAAAAGGAAGTGTATTTTTCCGTAGGTTAGGTAGACGAGCGTACAAGGGACTTGACATCCGACTACAAAATTATACGTCGTGTTGGTAGATTGTGGCGATGTATGTGGGAAGTCTATGTACATTCATAGTATTCTGTGGTATATTAATTATATAGATGTAAGCTGTACAAGAGCAATAAAATTAAATTTTGACATAATAATAAAGCTTCTTATTCATCAATATGAATACACGAAACATTTTCTGTAGATCAGCATTCCGAACCAGTGATAGTTTCAGCATGAATGTGGGTGGACGCAAGGGTTGTGGGAGATCAAAAAAGGATGGATTGTAAGAATGAGGAATTCTATTTGAAAGGTGTGACTGTGGATATGACGACTGATAAGTGTGTATGGAGATTGCCACCAAGCGTGGAACATGTTCCCGCGCGGGGCGCGGGTACGAGGCGGACGGCAGCGGCTACCGGGGGGGCTGCGGCGGCGGCGGCGAGCGGAGGGCTCGCGAGCCGCTGACCACTCGACCATTCACCGGCGACAACTACGCACGCGTCCTAGCCTTGTAATCGTTGTATATTGAAGAGACATTATACTATAATTAATTTGGAGATACAGTCCGTATTATTTACAGTCCACCTTTTAACATGGTCCTTCGAGCCGGATGCGGGTTGGAGGTAGACTTGACAATTCACCGTATGATTATAATACAAAACATCCCGTATTACTGTGTAGTAAACACCATCTCACAAAAATATTATTTCATATGCAACATAAACAATTATTGCATGCCGGTCACAAGTGGAGGTACGTACCGTCGAAAGACAATCCGGCGGACCTTGTTTCTCGCGGGGCGAAGGCCCATATAATTGGCGATTGTTCATTATGGTGGTCAGGCCCTAGATTTTTGCAAAATTGTGAAAGCGATTGGCCTGAAATGCCCTGTAATAGCGTGAAACAGGATCTACCTGAAGTGATATCACACTTCGTAGATAGTTCTGCTAATGCCGGTAGTTGTAGCTCAGTAGTTCGTTCTGCTAATAACAGTAGCTCAGTAGTGCAGTCATTGATTCATTACCATTCCCGTTTTAAACATTTACAACGAGTTGTTGCATACATTAATAGATTTGTATTTAATTTAAAAAACAAAAATAAATTGCGTGGTGAACTCTCTGGTAATGAATTAAATAACGCTTTGTCGTGTATGCTACACAGTGCCCAGTTGGAGATGTTCCCGAAAGAGTATTCTCTTTTAAAATCGGGTAAATGTTTACCGCGAAAAAATCGCTTAACGTCCTTGTCGCCATTTTTAGACTCGGAAGGCTTAATGCGGGTTGGAGGTAGACTTGACAATTCACCGTATGATTATAATACAAAACATCCCGTATTACTGTGTAGTAAACACCATCTCACAAAAATATTATTTCATATGCAACATAAACAATTATTGCACGCCGGTCCACAATTGTTACTAGCAAACATCAGACTAAATTATTGGCCTTTAGGCGGCCAAAATCTTGCTAAAGCTGTTTTCAAGAATTGTTTAAAATGTTTTAGATTTAAATGTCAAAGTATACAACCCGTGATGGGCCAATTGCCTTCTACTAGATCAAAATTGGAATATCCGTTTTATAATTCTAGCTGTGACTATTTTGGCCCAGTACTGATAGCTGACCGGAAAGGTCGGGGTTGTAGGCTTACAAAATCATATGTATGCATTTTTGTGTGTCATGCAACGAAAGCGATACATTTAGAGCTCGTCACCGACCTCACCAAAGAGGCTTTCATTGCGGCGCTTAATCGCTTTGCGTCTCGTCGTGGCAAACCATACAGTATATTAAGCGACAATGGCACAAATTTTGTTGGAGCCAATAATGAGTTACAACAATTTTTGACCGGTTCTGGTGTTGCATCTGAAATTTGTAATGAAGGCATCAAGTTTGACTTTGCACCACCTTATTCCCCTCATTTTAACGGCTTAGCTGAAGCTGCCGTTCGTTCCACCAAACATCACTTCAAAAGGCTGCTAAATCTCACCCATATGACCTACGAAGAGCTAGCAACCTGTCTGTGTCAAATTGAGGCAGTTTTAAATTCCCGTCCCTTGACTCCTCTTTCTACCGATCCGTCCGATTACTCCGCGCTTACCCCTTCACATTTTCTCATTGGACGACCTCTCACGTCCATACCGTCTCCACCGCCTTCAGAAAGACCCATTAATAGCCTGGAGCGGCACAAAAGAATCGACCATATTCGTCAACACTTTTGGCAGCGGTTTTCCAATGAGTACATAGTTTTTCTGCAGCAGAAAACGAAATGGTCGGTTTCTACAGGGCATCTCACTGAAGGGATGCTGGTATTGGTGCGTGACAAGGCGCTTCCTCCTCTGGTCTGGGCGCTGGGCCGCGTGGTGCGGATCTACCCAGGCGACGACGGCATCACACGGGTGGCAGACGTTCGGACGAAAAAGGGCCTCATCACACGAGGATTTAACAATCTTTGCCCTCTTCCCTTTGAAGACGTCAACGGGCGGGAGGATGTTCCCGCGCGGGGCGCGGGTACGAGGCGGACGGCAGCGGCTACCGGGGGGGCTGCGGCGGCGGCGGCGAGCGGAGGGCTCGCGAGCCGCTGACCACTCGACCATTCACCGGCGACAACTACGCACGCGTCCTAGCCTTGTAATCGTTGTATATTGAAGAGACATTATACTATAATTAATTTGGAGATACAGTCCGTATTATTTACAGTCCACCTTTTAACAGGGGCTGTAAGATGATAATGGTAATTTTAAATAAGACGATTTTTACAAGGTATATGATAAAACCTACGTAAATAAAGTTCCTTTTGAGTTTATATTTGAGTTTGAATTTAGGTTTAGAAGACTAGAGTCCGAGTCGCCGTAGAAAATTAAAGGTTTGTATTCCGCAGGTTCGGAGGCGACTCCATGGTCACGGGCTGACTGAGACATACATATTAAGTTTTTTACTGCTATTATTATTTTGTTTACCAAGTTTGTGAAGGGGAATTCTCCTACTGTCCCACCTTCCCATTAGGTTAAAGATCGTCCAAATATCGTATAGTGTAAAATGTCCTATGTCACGACACAGTCGCGTGGTCGCTGTTTGCTTTCTGATCAATGTCATAATTGGCCCTGGGCAGTCCATGCCGCTGCTCCGCAAGGCCCGCTAAATTTAGATGCCTCATTGAAACACATTGGTTGCCTGAACAGCTACGATAAACACATGAAGTATGCTTGATATCTTTATTTAAGTTAAGTGCATAATAATTCTAAGTTAACAATCTCAGCGTGGAAAGTAAATTATGACGGCTGCAATTCTAACATCTTTGATAGTGATACATGAAAATATAAAATAAAAATGTATAGTGTGTTTAACTAAATAGTCTTACTTTAAGGGTCTCGCAGTGCAGATGGCTATCCCTCTGTGCGAATACTGCTAGTCGGCCAAATCACATTAGATTGGTCTTATGCAAATATGCCAGTCTAACTAGGTATCTAGGAGGAATAATGGAAGACGAGGGGACGAGAAAGCAGCTGCAGTCAATTGGCAAAATAACGTTTGCTTATATTTATTTTTACTTACCTACGAACTTTGCCTAGTTGCCTGGTTTAGAATATTATTATTTCTGCCTGTAAAATCCATCTCTGAGTCGTGCCTTCCACAATTATACGGAGGAAAATTATAATATTGCTGGAATATTACAATATTTCTTTAACGTTTTCGAAATGATTTATGACAATGACGATGATTCATTGTAAAATAATTTAAGTACTACAGTCGTAAATTTGAAACGCGTGATCTAACGAGAGTTTCATTGCTTCATAAAATTGTAATACCTAACTAACGATGAGTAATCATTAGATATATTTATGTGTACACTTAGTGTAGATGAGATGGTCGATGCAGATGGTCTACCATTAAATCAAATTATTTTAGATTATTTATCACATATTTTTTAAGAAATACAAATTCTTATTTTCTTTTAAAATGAAATACAAAAATCATATCATAGAATGAGTACATAAAACTTGTTTAATCTGGCAATGATAAATTATCTCACAAAGATACAGTTATTGCCATTTTTTAAGACGTTATGGATGTTCTATAAGGAGATGAGATGTTGATGGGCCTCGGTAACCCACTGAAACCGGGGAACACCACTTGCCTGCAGTATTCTCCAAGGTGGAGGGCCTTCCCCAGTCGGGCAACACCAAATTTCTTTTGTGCCTCTCGTTTTTGCCAAATGACTAAAACCTTGATCGCGCCAAGGTGCAGTTTTACGTCAGAAACTAGTGGAAACAATGCAATCGTTGTATGGCTGTTTGGACAGGCGGTAACTGGATGGTAGATTAAACAGTAATTTGCCAATTCAAACGGAGGAGCAGTGTCAACACAGGCAGCGTCCATTCCGAGTCGGATGGTAAACGAGCCACACTTGCTATCAGCTTATGTAACCACACATGCAAATAGGTAGGACCACGTAACTGCAAGACGCGTAACAGGAAAGAAAGAAAGAAAGAAACCAGTTTTCTAGTGTTATTAGGTTCCTTACAATGACAAACACACATTAGTCGTTGAAGCCAGACATAGCTCTCAGAATGGCCGATGGGGCAGAAAGGCCTTATCAACGACCTGGTTAAGGTCTTTGTAGAAATCCTTAAGGGCATTGCCATGTCCAGCATTGGCCTCTTTTGGCTGAAATGATGATCATGTATGAAGATACCTATGATTATTGTTTTTAAAGATTTGACCACCGCTTGATGTTTACCTTTACCGCTGACCGGAGGCAGCTTTGGAACTCTAGATCAAAAAAGCGTCTTTGGCATGCCAATTATTTGTATGTACGTAAAATAAAGTTGGTGGTTCATTTTGATAAAACGTGTCTATGAGATAATAAGTTTATGTAAGCGATGACTAGCTTTTTACATTAAGAGTACTTTGTATCAACCAAGTGCACATATTTACAGAGGTTTTGCGTATGTTTCATGTACACAAACAACCATATGATTATTATGTAGTACACTCGTGTCGATCGACGGTATCTTTGCATTTGAATTTAGGTCAAACTTTATTACCTACTTTGTATTCTATTGAAGTAGAAAACTGCTAGAAATTACGAGCTTTTCACAGCTATACATTAAAAGCTGGATTAAATTAGGTGAAATAAGAGATGACATTCAAAGCCGAGATGAGCACAGGTCTCATATCTGTGAGAGAAACGCTGCGGGCCGAAGCTGGGTTTTGATGAAATAAAAAACCAAATCGATAGTACAACGACGTGAGTTATATTGACCCTAGTCTTTTGTGACCGCCTGCGGGCTTCGGAGGGCGCGTAAAATCGTCGGTCCCGGCTGCCATACTTAAAATCTACGGCAGTAGTCTTGAGTAGCGTGAAAACTGACCATCGGTTAAACCATATAAATACCGGTCGCGGAGGACAGATGGCAATTCCTCCGTGTAAATACTGACAGTTCCCCAAATTAGCCCATAAATGACTCAACAGTGAGTCGGGTCTCCTCCAACTACATGGAGGGTATTACCCTACTGTGCCACGCTGGCCAACCCGTCTTGGCATAGGGTTTCGTGTCAAGTTTTCCTTCTCTTATGTAACATCTTATCTAGGCTAAATTAAGTTAGCCTAACCCCCATTAAATCGGGAAAATGGCGGGGAAGGGGAGGAATCACCAAGTGAAACACTTCACCCGCCACGACTTAGACAAGGTCGATGCCCCGCAGGGAAAACAACTAGAGGTCAATACTCAGATATCCGAATCCCGAGCTGCTCTCTTCAACATTTTCTTTGCCAAATTAGTATCCAGTTTCCCTTTTGAATCGTGTCATTTGATCTGACCGAAGACCCGCAATGAGCTACAAATAGATGCAGAGTTCATTGTCGTTGTTTTGAATCACTATTCTAAAATTTCCAGTGTACAACTTCTATATATTTTCACTAGCTGACCCGGCGAACTTTGTTCCGCATTATATATATTTAAAACAAATAGAAAGTTGGACATAGGATACCTGAGATTTTTATCCCGTCCGTATAAAACCTACTTTAACAAAACGCAACTGACAGCGAAACGTTATGTTGTCTATAGTTTAATATGGTCGAAAATTTGACAATTAGAAATTTTGAATTCGACTTGTTTATATTGTTGTAATTCACATAATATCTTTATAACTTGTAGCCTATGTGTTATTCTGATGTATAAGCTATATTATTGTAAAGTTTCGTTAAAATCAATTCAGTAGTTTTTACGTGAAAGAGTAACAAACATCCATCCATCCATCCATCCATACTTACAAACTTTCACGTTTATAATATTGGTAAGATTTATATTTTTCATATTTTTTAATTATATGCACAGTATTCATTAATATTACTAATAAAAAAAGACATTTATAATGGTTTATTGTTAGTCGTTTCTTACAGTGGAACATAACTGAGAATTAGTACTGTCTTACTTAACAGTGTTTGCGATATTTGGAAAAATATTCGTTTAGTTTTCCATTCCAATATTTGTGATCACTAGACAAAGCTACTGCTTTTCAAAATGTGAAGTCATCATCATGATCATCATACGCAACGAAAAATGGTTTATGCATATAAACTATGCTAAAGAAGTATTGAGTCCTCCTGTGGGCCTCCCCTACAGGCAACAAAGCCCATGTTCAACGACCGATAGCATTAGATAATAGTTGTCAGTATTTAAGACAACAAGTATGCCTGGTACAATTACAAATGAGGTTATAATAAACCACCCAAACACTGAGCAAGAAAATGTTTAAGTTTAGCAACACATTGGAACGGAACGTCACAATATCAGTTTAACCCTTCAGGAGCCATGACGACACAGAGAGACATAACTTATAACGCCCCTCTTTTTAGGGGGTTTAGAAAACAGATAAATATAACTAGGTTCAAACGTTAGCATAAAAATAAACCACGTGTCATGGAAAAGTAAACAGGTCTGTTTACATTGGTGCGCCGACATTCGATTCAGCTGAAATTGTTAATGTAATTTCGTTATCGGTTTCAGGCCTTCAGGGCCGCGCCCGAGCACGCGGAGACTGCGTGGCGCGACGTGCAACGCGCGTGGACAATTGGGCACGCTTGTTGCTCGCACCATGTGACAATTATCATGTCACAACCCCACCCAACGACAAAGTGCTTTACAGCAGGCATACACCTATTGAACTTCAGCTATTGAACTGAGAAAGAAACTATCGTAGGCCAACGATATCACTCTAGGGTGGTGCCGGAGGATAGGGCGCTATGGGTGGTGTTCTGGTGTCCCTCTCGTCAGGGTGCCAGAACACGTTAGGGGAACATGGTGTTAGAAGAGGTTTTTCCTTTCCACAGCAGCGAAACACAGATAAGGAACTGTCCATTAATCGCGTGATGTTTTTTTACATCTTTTAACCCCTCCCTCCCCCTTGGCGATACGTGGTGAAGGATAAGACTATCCCCCACCCGACCATTAAAAAGCACGTGTTTTTTTAGTACCTACACAGAATCTTACACTCAAAGGTTACAAGCCGCTATTGCGGATTAGAAAACACGTGATATCTTACTATACCCCCCTCCCCCTTGTGATATATTGTGATTTTTGCCGACCCCCCCTTCAAACCTCACGTGATTAATGGACAGCCCCTAGGTGAGACCTTTGGTGTTGCAGGCGTCCATAAGCGATTGTATACGCTTACCTTCAGGCGGTTCATCTGTGACGAATATCTGATGCTACATCCAATAAACACGATCCAGTGTGTAAGGCCTATACATCTATGCGTCTTTTTTGTACGATTTAATTAAACATTTCAAACTGATAACGTGTTTTATTATTCATATACATAAAGATTCAGGTTCTTATCCAGTCGTTCGACAAAGATTTATTATACCTATTATTTTACTGACAATTTGCAATCGGATGTAATTTAAGAGCTAATAATATTGAGGCGCAGCTTATCTTTTAAAATTAACTTGTTGCGAGATACATGGGTTTATGAAAATGCGGATATCTGAGACATTGTTATCAATGAAAACAACACAAAGTATGACATCATTTTAAATATGACTATGTAATGAATGGTAAAAAATACTTTTCGAATAGCGAGGCTAGTGGTGTTGAATTTATCAATATTATTTTCTTTTTTTTTCTTTAAAGAAAACGTAACTCATGCTGTAACGTTACCTGTCTCGCGAGGGCAGTTTACAAACATGAAATTCAAATGACACCCAAACTCAAAGACACTTGCCCGGCCCCGGAATCCAACCCATGACCCCGCGATCCAAACGCTACACATCCAACCCCTAGACCAACGAGGCAGTCTGTAAAGAGAGTACATTAAGTATCTATAGAGCGTTTAAAGAGTTTGTTATTAAAAACGCACTAACCGCAGTACACATTATCCTGAGGGTGCTGTGAGAGGCGACTTAAGGAAGACAAGAGGCAAGACACCTAGTTGATAAAGAAGGAAAGCTAGAAGCCAACCCTGTGTCAACCTATGTGTAATCTGGCTAGCGTAGCACAGCAGGCTAATTGCCCTCCATGAGTATATACCTAGTATAATAGCAGGTACAAACATGCGTGGCCACGTGGTGACGACCTTAAAATACAAAATGTCACCAACTCATCCCATCGTGAGGAGGACGATTCAAACTTCTTGATCATTTGCATCATAATTGTCGACGACTTTGATTGTCTACTTTTTAGTCACACTTTAAGATACCCTTACGATAAAACCGGCTGGTGACCTAACATGTGTCACACGGAAGTGAAAATAGGTATATGATGAAACTTTATAAATACTAGGAAATGATAAGTGAGGAGAAAATCTTATCAGACATTTCCGATCACACGATCTTGAATATCGCCTGACTTGACGTCATGCTGCCAGCTAAATTTATCATCACCGTCATGCTAGAACTCGTCAGTTAAAAGCTAGCCCAATCATATTAAGCATGCGTGGAAAAAATTGAACAGCTGTGAAGGAGACACATTCGACGAGTGATCAAATGGTTACACACAGACATTTTTGACATAGCCACAAATATTATTCACTATACAAAAATGATAAAAACGGAGACAAAGAATTTTATATTTCAACCATCATCATCGCCTCCTCCAATTATAAGGAGGGAAATTAGCCTACCATACCGCACCGCGCTATTACCCTTTTAATACATATATTGAAATCCTAATAATATTCCTATAAACTTATAATTTTTTCCGTGTTTAACAAGGTCAATAGTTGGATTTCACTTTAGTCCTTGGCCGGTCCGCCGCCAGCCACGTACCCAAGAAAAGGACAATAAAAAAAAACAGAGAATTTTCAATTTTCCACGCGACGGCTTTGGCAATCGGAAATCTATATTCTGTCCCAAATCTTGGATCACCATTTTATTAAAATCAACTGGGCGGCGGAATATTCTCATTTTTTAACACCGTCTTCTCTAAATTGCATCGCCCCGGGCACGGGGAGAGGCGGGGGAATTTGCATTTTTATGTCGTAATTAAGGACTTCAGAGGGCAGATTCTTAGGGGCCAGTAGACTGAAATTCCCAAAGAAAATATCTATTCAACTCGCTTTTGTGTATCAACTTTTTGTTGGTTTTGTCATTTGCTAAGCTTTCACATAGACACACAGAACGTTTTTAACTTCTATAGTTGCTTCATCTACTGATTTGTTATTATTCATTCCTTTTGCGATAGGTAGAACAATAATAACGATTTACATTGTGAAGTATTGTTACCATGAGGTACTAGCGGAACCTCCAGATCCGCGATGAGTCAAACTTGGTCAAATCATTTTGCCGGTTTGCTCGCTACAGTCGGGCGGTGGATTAATTTCATTTTTTCCCGCAATTAATTTCAGCACTGAGTGTCATTAATGGTGCCATATTTTTGTTTAGAGAACCCTTAATTAATGGTAATGCTCTTAATTATCGTTCGTTAAATGTATTCTTTGGCCCGCCGAGCGATTCCTTTTGATGAATTGAGCGAAATTATCAAGTTTTTAATTATGTTTAGAGACACCATTGTTTCGGGGCATCGTTAACAGAATATTGTTAAGGCAATGTTCTTGTTGGAATAAACCTTTTGAGGGTCAAATGTATTTGCCATTTTGAATTTCAGCCACTTATCATTATCATTACAGGAAATCGACCCAAGACGTTCAATATTGCAGAAACGCTTGCTCTAACAAAAATAATAATGCACATATATGTAAACATATTTAGCAATGACTACACAAAGAAAACCGCCTCGTTATCAGCATCTCGAAGTCTCAGTGAGCCATTTATCGGAGTACGTGCCAAGTTGCAGCTCTTAATAAGATCGAAATCGTCATCGAAAATTCCGATTTGACATCATTTCGTCTTGATTTATCACATAAACGAATTCCAAGAAAACTTACATTATGACAACCCATTTATCTAATCAATCATGTACAATATTTGACCAGTGTATTATAAGGTATGTCGCGGGCCATGTTCCCCTTATGGGCGACAAGTTAGTGGCACCTCCCGTGTATCGACGTCCAAAGGCGACGCTAACCACTTACCGTAAGCTTGAGGGCCACTTGACGTGACTCATATATGGCAGAATAAAAAAAAACTATTAGCCTGCTACAAACAGACCGGCAATCGTCACAAACAAAATAATTCTCCTGCAATAATCACCATAAAATGAAAGCCCCATCAACCCAACGTACAATTAAGTCGGAAAACTTTCCGCTCCTTCCCTAAGCGCCATAATCCCCTGAACTTTCCACGCCTGAAATTGCACGTTCGACTATAATTACTCGTTACCTTGTCAAAGAAAATTGTACTTTACAGTTTTTTACCTTCACTGGAAAAGGGACTAATGAAAATTATGCTTCGGTATAAATTCTCTTTTTGCTCGCGTTGTGAACTAAATTTTCATTATCAGCTCTATCTACGCGTAAGTGTCAGACAAAGGCAGACCTTTTATGATGACTTCAAAATTCACATTTTAAAAGTCAGTTTTCATCAAAGGCAGTCAGCATAGATAATTGACGCACTGCTTAGTCGGCCCTCGAAGATGGAGGCAATTTGGTCTAGTTGGATGGGTTTGTACAAGAATTCCTATCCTAAGAATCCCTCTCACCTTCTACGCAGTCACGTGCATGGTCCTTGACATCTGCTTTTTGCAACAAATAAAATGTTCTAAATAATGACTTGAGAATAAGTGAATTACACCGATGGCGTAATTGTAAATTGTAAAATTCATCGCAATCGCATGTTGTGCAGTCAAATTTGCGAGATGTGATAGAACAATATTTTTTTTATATTTTGTTCTACTAATTGCACTTTCAACAACACAAACTCGTAAGTGAAATAGTGAACAAATGCTCGTTGGTGTGGGCATTACAATCTGCCAAGAAAAAGATACAGTTCAAAGCTCTAGACTGTAATAGTTTTTGTAATAATTTGTACAATCTTTCAATGGGAAACGAATGTAAAGGTACTACAAATCAAGTGCGTTAAGAAAGAAATCATCAACTTACGAGGTATGCATTTCCAAATTTGAACTTTAACCTCTCTGCAGTAAAGTTGAATCCAACTTGTTTTTAGGACAGGTTTAATGACTTAGTAGTACCCGGCAATTATTTTGAGTGTGCTGTAATTAGCGAGATAGCTTCAATAGGACATCCAGACGAAATTCATTAGCGGCTACATGAAGCTATTGTCCGCATGTTCTGCCGGACTTGACGAATTGCGTGCTATTAGTCAAATAAATATTAATTAACTCTACCATTAGTATGAATTATGGACCTCTTTTTAGAGTGCCTTAGTAGTGCTAACTTAACTTTGCTTAAAATAGATTTTTCGTGTTTGTTTTTATCTAAACTACAACTACTCAGCTCATAGGTGACCCACTGTTGAGTCGGGCCCCCTACGGTACATGGAGGGCAATATAATATGGTATTATATCTATACATGTCTTTACAATATAAAAAATGGGTGAAAATGCGATCTCGCATGGGAAAGCAAAAAACGAGACTACTTTGGACTGGGTGCACGGACCCTATAAATTCCCGTCCGCACAGGATCACACTTTGTTCAGCAGAAGACGTCTACGGCACACACGCACACACACGGACACAGGTAGGTCACAACACGCAGCAGTAATTTCAAGTTGTCTTTCCTTAAGAATAACTCTGATGTCTATTTTACAGTCGGCGACATCACTAGGTTGTGTCATAAAAATATAAGCGCCTAAATAGGAATCCATAGTCCAGTGTCCTGGAAAGACCTGACCTTTAAACTTCAGACTCCGGCGGCGTGTAGCATAATAACAAGTTAGGCACAAAGTTGAACATTTAGAGAAAACACACACACACGACGAGGGCACAAGAAACTTCATTAGTCACTCCCCGTTGGCTCATGAAAGTTAGTTTACTGGCTGAAACGTACATTAACTGGGACAGAAGTATTTTGTTATTACAACATACTTTGGTAGTCTCCTTTGGAGGGTAATTGGGTATTTATATGACCACTAATTATTTGGTTTAAAATTAGAATTTAGTGTAAAAGACGAAGGTACTCTTAATGTAAAGGACCTGTTTCTTTATAATTTATATATTTTACACAATCTTACTCATTATATTAATACAATAAGTAGGCCATCCTAGGGTCTCCTCTAACTACAAAGTATATTTAAAGAGCACTTCCATACTGGCCAGTTTAATGGACTTCATATGAAGTCTTTATTTCCCTAAATTTCTGCTTGAATTGGTTTGTGACATTAATCCATCTATGTGGTGAGGGTAGTGGGTTATGTATGGGCTGAAACGACGACAATTATGCGTCGTTTCAGCCCATACATAACCCGACGACAAATATATAAATAAATATATTTATTTATTTATATTTATTCGTCTCCAGCCGGACTCCGTTGCTGTCCGTTATCATTAGGAACTCAAAGCGCCTCCAAAACCCAGCCCTTTAAACAGCACAGCTTAACAGATAGCACATTAATAATCCTTAGCCGCAGAAGTTGCGCAGTTCAAACGGACTGGGTAATCCTCCAGAATGGAGTGATTAGTCCCAGTGTGCGGACTGACCTTCCGAGGGCCTCAATTTGTTGGCTTTGCCTTAAATAGGGACGCGATATTTCATTGTTTGGGTAGATTAGTTTTCGGGTATACTTACCTCAGTTTGGTTATTGGGCCGTGATGGCGTATATTCCTGTTGTGAGTGGTTAAATCGTGTTTGCTATGTTGCGAGGTGTAGAATCGGCGATACAAGTAATATTGCACGTATTAATTATATTTCGTTAGGGTTTTTATCGTAGGATTCATGTACTTTTAAACCAACCTCTGTCGCATCATTACTATTAAGGATCTTTAGTAAGCCTGCAAGTAAGGTTTCTTTGGTACGTGCGGTGATGACTTTAAAATAGTAAGGCTCTATTTCATCTTGAGTGTTTCTGAGCCTACATTAAAGTGTGTGGCCAGCACTAAAGCTGGTCATTTATGTGCTCCTACAGAAATTTATCTCAAATACTAATCAAACAAAATAACGCCGTAAAGTTTTAGTCTTGAGCAATAACAGTGAACTCATAATTATCTCATCGTGCAGTACATTACGCCGCGTTAGCTCGTAATCATTTAAAACAGTTTCAGAACATGTGTTGCACATTAACCCGTTACCGACTGAAACTTCATCTTTATCTGTGGCCTGAAACTCTTCAAAGTCTATTTCTTCTTTTACAACATCGCAATGAACATTCAACTCTATTTCCTCTCTAACAAAACATATAATAGATTTTGTTCGACCACCACGAGTTCTAATTTCATTTTAATTAATGCTGCACTTTAATAATATCGTCCACTTGTCTCTCAGTGGCTAAAAATAGATTAGATTTGCGTCCAAAACTGGACTCTTTGTAACAGTATTAGAGTTGGATTTGCTCCGTGCGTTTCCATAAAGTGGATATCAAGGGAGGTCCTCTGGGCCACGTGTGTGGAACATTATCTGTCGATGAGTAGAATCGCGTCACTTCAACATTGTTTTAACAGAGTCCTTTTATTATGCACTTGACAACTTTCAAGTGGAGGTTTAAATAGTATTTAACGATTATTTACTGAAGATTAACACGTTCAACACTTGTTCTTCTTATCTTTGCTGTACTCATTGTACGAAGTGGACCGTTTATTTGTCTTTAGTACCTACTGCTATAAATAAATTTCTTGTACATTTTTCTGTTTACTTTTCGTAAAGAAATCGTTGTAAATTTAGCACGAGTGGCATAGTTTTATCATTAAAAAATCATCGCTTAATTGTAGCGTACTTGTTTCGATTTTTTTATATTAAAATGTGGACTCAAAGAACAGCTTTTTCATATCAATCACAAACAAGTTAAACCCTTTACCTTTACTATCAAGTACCTCCAATGGGGTAGCATGTCGATTCATTAACATCATTCATAAACGTAACCCTTCCAGAACTTAACAGACAGCATTAAATTCACTTTCAGTGACTTTGGCCCAACCCTTTCCCGCTGAGCTAATTTGGCCTGACGCGGGACGTCAATTTGGCGTTTCGTAATGCATTAGCGTCATCGGCCGTAAGCTTGTGCCCGCGGCTTTTACGCCACCATTGTACTATACTCGGCATCAATTAATGGTGGATTTAATTCGGGATTCATCGGGTTCAGTATTTAGACAAAATACCATAATTTCAAGCCAATTCAAAACTTTATATTTTCTCCCGTGAAATAATTTTATATGTTTGCGGTTTGCGGCTAGGTGATCTGCTTCTTGCGTCCGTTAAGTCGTCTCTTACGACACCCTCAGGATGGTAACAACACTTGTTCTGCTATTCGGGACGCAAAAGATATCAACGGATCGGAGATCTTTAGAATAGGAACCCTACTTGAGTTATAAACGGAGTACCGAACTCGGTCATGTGACATAATTGTTAATCTACGTCTAAAATAATAGTAGGTATCATTATTTACTCTTTACGCTGATCCATGATCGAATAATCAACAATGAGTCCCCTGAAAAGCTTAGAGGACATGAGTTATGTATCAGTTAGGACTATAACTGATAATTGTTTATCAGTTACAGTCCTAAAAATATTTTTAAAGGAACGGTTAACCCATCATACATACTAGTGTATTATTGTTTTAGTAAAAATCACTTCTGGTCATGCCAGTAGATTCATTTTTGTTTGATTGTATCTCTTTTACTCCACTATGAAATGTATTCAGTCGAAGGGATTTAATCAGTCATATTTTTTTTCAATGACTTATAAAGAATGGTCCAAATTTCGCACTAATCAGATATTTATGACGCTATGATATGTTTTATGGAAGAGCAATGAATATTAATAAATCAAACGTGCTATGAACAAATGCACGCCAAGGTAAGATCAGTTGGCACTGTACATACAACGGTACACATAGCAATGTGTTCAGGCGAGTCCAGGACGTTCCGATCAAAAGTATTTTGACCTTTTGGCACTTGACGACGGAACCCCAATAATGGATTTTGCCAGTTAATGTAATGATGATGGATCGCCTCACGCCATTTTGTCGCCTCTTGTATCCGTTCGTTGCAACTTCCTAATTTAATAATTCCATGATTTATGCGACCAACTTTTTGGCTCAGGTAATTTTACTAAGGTCTTTTAAGCTCTCCAAACCAAAAGGAGTATTACGAGTTATACGAGATGATAGACCTTAACTGTCATCATCATTTGCGCCTATAACAGATCCAGTGCCAGCCGGGAGTCCAACACTTACATGGAGGGCAGCGGCAGTGTCGCACCAGAGGGTTGGGTGGGTTGTGGAACACTCCAGATGGAATGGGGTGGTTATACTATGTTTTCTAAAGCCACACACACACACGGATGGTTTTAGTTGTTTTAGATGTTTGAGCAAGATGCACTCAGCAGTTTGACAAACACAACTCTCGTCTGCGGGTTACTCAGTCCCATTATTTTTAATATTATAACTCCCAGGACAGCTATTCGCATTTAGGGGTACGTCGAGAACCTTGAGAGAAACAACTTCAGACTACTATAAATGTATTTACTGGGTGTCATTTGTGTTTACGCATTACGCGTTTCTAAACAGGGTGAAGGATTTAAAATACAGAATATCGCCACGCCATTCTATCCAAAGCCGAGTAAAGGAAAGTACATGGCATAAAACCTATCCAAAAGAGGAGGGAAACATGAAAAAATTGGTCAGCCTGGCACAGAAGGCCAATTTGGCTCGGCAGTAAGGCAAGTGTGGGCTGAGTTGTCATAAAAATAAAACAAAAATGTACTAACCTTAGCACCCCTTCACTATACTGTACAATGCTGAGAAGTTAAACTGAAGCAGCAATAAATTTGATATTACTACGACCACTGCAATATTGGTTTTGCTATTGGATATCAGAAGGTCAATAGTATTCGATAGTTGATCCTGAGCGAATCGAAGCTATGATGTCACCGACTCCGATAAAGAACCCGGAGACCTTTCGAAAGGAGGTTTTCGAGGATGATGTCAGAAAACAGGTCACGCTTTATTTTTCTATCACACTTGTATTGTAGTAATTTTAAAATGAAGATTTCGATTAAAAATTAACCTAAGCATGTGCATTTTTAATTGAAAGCAGCATCCTCGGCTTATAATTTTTTTGCGAATCTTTGAAATGCAATTTCAAATGCATTTATTTGTGAAACATAGATATAATCGTGATTAAACTCCGACGTGATTAAATATTATAAACGTATGTAACTCTCCGCGTGATATCCTGCACCCATTTATTAACCGAAAGCCGAAAGGGCTTGCGCAGATATGAGTGCGTTACCCCCGCTATCAGCTGATAACGCGCCCTGCCACGGCGTGTTTCAGCCACCGCCGGATAATAGGTTTTGATCAATTTGGATCCAATAAAAAATTTCTCTCTAAAATAATTGTATGATTTGCAGTGAAGAGTTGGGACTCTTCAGTCTACACAAGTCCCAATGCTGAGTCGAATCACATGAAGGTTGAAGGCCTGCTGTGCCACGTGTCTTGCTAACTGGCACAGTAGCGTTGGCTACCCATGTAGCTCACGAGCTTTAACATGCCGATTCAATAGAAAATCACCGTGCCTTTGATAGTCGATTTTGGCAGGGTAGTAATTTTGCTAGTAACCTACTAATACATTACATA
This sequence comes from Clostera curtula, assembly GCA_905475355.2. Lineage (NCBI taxonomy): Eukaryota > Metazoa > Arthropoda > Insecta > Lepidoptera > Notodontidae > Clostera > Clostera curtula. The sequence goes on along the minus strand of FR997809.1, from coordinate 16,888,494 downwards.
TATGTCACTTCGGGTCACGTTTGCCTAACGCTTTAGACACAACATCGTTTGAATTGTTATTAAGGCATCGTGTCGGTTTGAAGGCTTGAAATGAAGAAGGAAATAGTAGGTTTGGAGGCCCTGGGTTTAAGTTTTTATCAAAATCTAGCCCACGATTTCCTTTTTTCGATATTCCTTCCAGATACAATTTCAGCCAACAACGCACATTTGAATTATCCATCATATAAACGTTTAACGGTGAAAAGCTTCTGTTTTTTTCCGATGCTCATGTCATATCAGCGAATGAATTGCTCTTAATGTTACCATTTTACGAAGAGTCAGAAAACGTGCCACAATAATCTTCAAACAGACACAAGTACACATCCCAGACTTTGCCACAGACTGTTGTCTCCGTTCTTATCAGTCATTTAAACTTCTTACACATATTTGTATGTCTCAGCCATAACATTATAAAAAGCATAACGTAAATTATTTACAGTACTTTGTAATTGTATGTGTACAGTTCCTAGTGTGGATATTATTTGTCTAATACATATTACGTCATAAAAATAACTCCTCATACAATGAATTTACTGGCTATCTGACGACGTGACCAGGCTATGCTTTGGCTAATTGATGTAACTACCCGATGCACCGCTTCAAGTCTTTCTTTTTATTTTCTTCTCTCTCTCTCGTATTTATTATAGATTACTATACCCTATTCAAGATAGCATGATCGATTTGACAGACAGGCTAGTGATGGGAAACAGAACATATCGAGTAGTCCAAAAAATAATGTTTTAAAATACTTGTAACAGTGACAAGTTGGCGTGGGTGTATTATGTGTGAAATTCTTTATTGCACTTGACATATAAAACATTGGGTAGATAAGCGATGGTGGGTCAATATTCATAATAAGTTCCTATTTAATATTATAGGGTTATTTTTTGACCTTCCGCCAAATTTAAATAGGTGGTTCAGACCATGAAAGTGAACAAAAAAGAAAAGAAAATAATAGTGTTAAATTTCAATGCGCTAAAGCCAACGAATTTTATTTCAAAATGAAAATGTTTTTTATTCGAAAATTGTCTTAAAATGTTAAGAAAAAGTGATAAAGAATTTCACACGTAATAGACCCATACCATCTCGTCACAGTTACAAGTATTTTAAACCGTAATTTTTTGGACTACTAGTTATTATCTGTTTCCCACCACTATTCACCATTGCAAAGTAAAGGTATGATTCCGAAGTACGCTGCACGCAGAAGTGCTACCTCGGTACTACTGGTCCCCATTACCGCGACGTAGTTCGGAATCATACCTTTTTGTCGATCAGAAAAATTGACATCTGCCAAATCGATCACGCTATCTTGAATAGGGTATAGTTTTAAACCTGTGCGTACCTCAGCTTGGCATGCAGCCTATTTTAGTCAAGAATAATATAACATTCCGGTTTTTGAATTAAGTCTAGCAGTTTCAGGTTTATTCTTTACAAAATATCACTTTATAATATTAGTTGTATAGATACGTGCCATAAATAGATAGACATCAAAGTGCAAATAACGAGCGTAACGAAGCACGCCACCCATCACACCATGTGGATGCGGTGTTCACTCGGTCAACACCTCCTTATCAGCTGTTGCCACGCACCTTATCAGCTTATCACCCGTTATCGCCGCCGTCTCACGTTGATGAAGTAAGCTTAAATCATTTTGACCAATTTCAAAATGTCGAGGTTGTCAAGTAGTTTTCTAAGGTGCTTGTTGGCACTCAAGTATACTGTATAGGCCCGCCTGATTTGCCAAATGTGTATGCTGCGGTGAAGAACAATGCTGGTAAAAGCCAAAACGGGTTCTTTACTCTGGCCACCTCGCCTATGCGTATGAATACTATATTTGTTTAACTTAAGCCTTAAGACTGCTACGTTTCCTGCTCTGTGGAAGTTGTCTCGTGTCACGCCAATACCCAAAGACGGGGCTAAGTCCCAAATAGTGAATTATAGACCTATAGCCGTACTTTCAGCATTCGGTAAGTTATTTGAATCAATTTTAAATAAACATATTGCCAGACAAATAAAACTATTATTAAGTGATTGCCAGCATGGTTTTAGGGCTGGTAAATCAACAGCCACAAATTTGATCAACTTTGTTGATTACACTACATACGAGATGGACCATAGTATTCAAGTAGATGCTGCATATTTTGATTTCAAAAAAGCATTTGACCGCGTCCATCATGATGTTCTTCTAAATAAATTTAATCGAATAGGGTTCTCTCCTAATCTTTTGAAACTCTTTGCCAACTACTTTTACAATCGTAAACAATACGTCCAGGTGTCATGGTATCGGTCATTTCTATATGACACTTGCTCTGGGGTAAGCCAGGGCAGTAATTTAGGGCCGACACAGTTTTTAGTAATGGTAAATGACCTGCCGGATGTTGTCAGGGCGGCGCAGTGTCTGTTGTTTGCGGACGATTTGAAATTGTATTTGGGTATAAGTTCTATGGAAGACTGTGTAGCGCTCCAGCGGGATATTAACAGTGTTGTTGAGTGGAGTGTGCGTAATTGTTTGGAGTTTAACACCTCAAAGTGCAAGACAATGACGTTTACGCGGTCTCACTCTCCTTATGTTTATCCATACAACGTTGGCGAAGTCACGCTTGCTCGTGTAACTGAAATGCGAGACTTAGGTATTTTATTTGATAGTAAGTTGACAATGCATAACCATATTACAGCAATCTGTGCTAGATCTTATAAATTGTTGGGGTTCGTAATAAGACAATCCGCTCGATTTGAAAACAGGGATGCGGTCGTTGCCCTATATTTTGCTTTTGTGCGCAGCATTCTAGAGTACAACTCGATCATTTGGGACCCACACGAAGAGAAGTACAGGATGATGATTGAAAGGGTTCAACGCAAATTTGCTAGGTTTCTTTATAAAAAAATATTTGGTTACTATCCTTTCTTGTATCCATCACTGTTTGTGGCTGGAATGGTAGGCTTAGACACACTGGCGTTGAGGCGTAAATGCAGTCTCTTGCTTCATTATTACCACCTACTAAATACTGCGATTGACAACCCTGAAGCTCTCGCTCGCTGTTGCCTATTCACACCTAACCAGTACACACGGTTGCGCGCGCGCAGTCTGTTAGCGGCACCGCCGGCACGAACGTGTGTTTCAAAAAACGCACCCACATCTCGTGCAATTACGTTGCTCAACAGTCTAATTGCTTTTCAGCCACATGTGGATATATTCCATAATACAGTTGGTAAATTTATAAGTTACTGTATAGATTTTTTTAGATAAGATTAGTTAGTAGTGTAATTTATTTAGCTTACTGTACGCATTGGGAAACTGTAAGTACAGGAAGCAATTGTCTTAAATAAATAAATAAATAAATAAATAAACTCTTCCCAAGAATGGCGATACCGTACTGATCGGGGGCGCAATGATATTCTTCCGGCGGCCTCACTCACCTATAAGAAATATTTGAATCTTTCACTCTGGAAATTGGAGATCTTTTATATAAAATTCTCGTGTCACGGTGTTTGTTATTAAACTCCTCCGAAACGGCTGGACCGATTCTCATGAAATTTTGTGTGCATATTGGGTAGGTCTTTTCAGCAGCCTAAATTGAAGGGGGGTCCACACCTTTTCTTTTTACACACCCCTATTTTTACACCGTTTGCCGTGTTAGCTAGATAATAATATTTATCTATCCAATCTAAGTACCTATCTTAAATATAAAAATGAATTGCTGTTCGGTAGTCTCGCTAAAACTCGAGAACGGCTGGACCGATTTGGCAAATTTTGGTCTTGAAATATTCGCGTGAGTCCAGGGAAGGTTTAAAAGGTGACAAAATATGAAAAAATATAATTCAGGTTTTTTATTTATTCATTCTGAGGCGGTACGGAGTTTTCCGGATCAGCTAGTATTCAATAATTTGAATTGGACTTGTCAATCTGGGAGTTACAAGGTCTACCTGTGCATCTCCCGTCTCCGGTTCGATTCCAACCATCGTGTCAGCATCTGTGTGACAGATGCTAAGTGTTTGGGCATAATATTCATTTTTCCGTAACAAAAGCATCTAATTAACTAAATATCGTTGACTGAAGCTATTGAAAGAGCAGAATTCGTTGTCTATCCAACTACAATAAAATCTATTGTTTTGGCCTTCCGTGATGCCTATCAGGCAGTTATTGAAGTTAGTTTATAATTTATTGCCTATTTTTTGTACGCTACTGCCAGTGACAATGAATAAAACATTCGGCTGCAGTGAATCCCAAAGTTCCAAACTCATTACTCTGGTTCATAATAAGGCGATCCAATCGTCAAAAAACCATAAGTTGTATATATCACTATCACTATCACACACACAAGAATGCGACTTTGTTTTATACTATACTATACTATACTATACTTTTTTTAAGAAAGGTTTTCTTACTCGAGCGAAGCTCGGAATTACTTGGTTCACCACCCTGAGACCCTCAGGGAGAAGCGATACCAGGTTCCCTATCAACAAACATTGTGTTTCCCATTACTTTATTGACTATTGTAATTGTGTGTATAGCAGCTTGTTTCTGAATAATGTGAATATTTATGTTGGAATTTAATGTGTCTATGTATCTGTGTAAACTTTTGGCTATTACTCCGGTCGACCCTATTACTATCGATGTAACTTCTGTGGGCATTTTCCATAACCTAGTGACTTCATTTTTGAGTAAATTATATTTGCTAAGTTTTTCTATTTCTTTTGGTCCTATATTGTAATCTGATGGTACTGTTATATCTATAAGGTAAATTTTGTTTTCTGTTTTGTTTATGTATATAATATCTGGTCTATTATGTGAAACTGTAACGTCTGTCTGTACTGGTATCTCCCACATTAGTTTCGCAGAGTCGTTTTCTTTAACCTCAGGCTTAGTCAGATGTTGTTGCCACCAAAGATTTGATACTTCAAAATTGTGTTTTTTACATAGCGTCCAGTAAATATATTGAACTATGTTATTATGCCTTTTGGTGTAGTAAGTGCCAGCCAGCATTCAAGACAATGTGTTGTATGGTCTCGTCCTTCTATACTATACTATACTATGTTTTTTTTAAGAAAGGTTTTCTTACTCGAGCGAAGCTCGGAATTACTTGGTTCACCACCCTGAGACCCTCAGGGAGAAGCGATACCAGGTTCCCTATCAACAAACATTGTGTTTCCCATTACTTTATTGACTATTGTAATTGTGTGTATAGCAGCTTGTTTCTGAATAATGTGAATATTTATGTTGGAATTTAATGTGTCTATGTATCTGTGTAAACTTTTGGCTATTACTCCGGTCGACCCTATTACTATCGGTATAACTTCTGTGGGCATTTTCCATAACCTAGTTACTTCATTTTTGAGTAAATTATATTTGCTAAGTTTTTCTATTTCTTTTGGTCCTATATTGTAATCTGATGGTACTGTTATATCTATAAGGTAAATTTTGTTTTCTGTTTTGTTTATGTATATAATATCTGGTCTATTATGTGAAACTGTAACGTCTGTCTGTACTGGTATCTCCCACATTAGTTTCGCAGAGTCGTTTTCTTTAACCTCAGGCTTAGTCAGATGTTGTTGCCACCAAAGATTTGATACTTCAAAATTGTGTTTTTTACATAGCGTCCAGTAAATATATTGAACTATGTTATTATGCCTTTTGGTGTAGTAAGTGCCAGCCAGCATTTCACAACCCGAGACAATGTGTTGTATGGTCTCGTCCTTTGTTGAGCATAGCCGGCACTTACCATCCACTGCTTTCTTTTGAATATCTCTTTCGTGTTGCCTGGTCACTATCGCTTGATCTTGTATAGCAAACACTGACGATTCTAATGTCGGAGATATCGGTTGCTTTTTCAGCCATCTAAATGAGTATTCCTTGTCTATATTTTCTTTTTCTAATACTGATTTACGGAATTGCCCATGTAGTGCTTTCGATTTCCATTTATTTATTTCTGTTTTAGTAACCGCATTTCTAATTTCTTTATCTAAGTATGTTCCTGATGAATTTAAACCTATTTCTTCTAAATTTGATCTAGCTTCCTTGTGTATTGAATATTTATCCTTTGTCCTATCGCTATTTAGTATTGTTTCTATAATGTGATCAGTTTTCTGTTGTAGATAGTACTTATATTTAATTATTTGTGTTTTATGTAGCATTTCTATATTAGTCAAACCCCTTCCCCCTTCTTCTAGTGGTAGATATAACCTTCCTACGTCTGCTTTTTGCTTTTGTGCTTTATTTATGGCTAAAAGTTTCCTGGTTTTAGTATCTATTTTTTTAAGGTCGCTAGTTTTAAAATTAATGATGCCAAAAGTGTACATTAAGACCGGTACTGCGTAAATGTTGATTGCTTTAAGTAGGTTTCTAGAGTTTAAATGAGAGTTTGTGAGACGTTTGATTCTATGGAAATATTCTTTTTGTATTTGTTGTCGGACTTCACTATGGTCTATTTTTCCCGATTCGTTAATGCCTAAATATTTGTAATGTTGCCCTGCATTTAAATGCCTAAATTCATCTCCACTTAGTAGAACATGGCCTTCTCCTTGGTGTTCGCTTCTTTTCCCGCTATCTAAGTGTAAAATGTTGCATTTATCCAGTCCAAACTCCATACCTATATCTCTCGTGAAAATTTCTGTACTGTGTAGCATTACTTTTAAATTATGTTTATTATTCGCATAGATTTTTAAGTCGTCCATGTAGAGAAGATGGTTGATGTGTATATTGTCTTTTATCTTGTATCCTTTAGATTGGTATTTATTAAGAATTTGAGAGAGTGGATTTAAGCCAATACAGAAAAGTAGGGGGGATAGTGAGTCTCCTTGGAAAATTCCACGTCGGATAAATATGGGGTCAGTAGTGATATAGTCATTTGTACCACGGGCAGTCATAATCACTTTCCATGTAGGCATAACAAGTTGAAGGAAATCTATAATTATTTGTGGAGATTTGTATATTGAGAGGATTTTTATTAACCATTCATGGGACATGCTATCAAATGCTTTCCTATAGTCAATCCATCCCATACTTAAATTCTTTTTAGATTTGTGTGCGTCCTCAAGAATGGCTTTATTTACCATCAGATGGTCCTTACAGCCTCTTACGTGACGTCTGCACCCTCTTTGCTCCGGTTGCAATATCTCATTGTTTTCGCAGTGTATATAGAGTTCGTTGGAGATTATAGATGTTAGAATTTTATAAAGTGTTGGGAGACAGGCTATAGGACGCCAATTTTGTGGTTCACGTGTATTTTCATTTTTAGGTATAAGTATAACCTGGCCCATAGTAAACCATTCCTCTAGTGGTTCCGTTCTGTTTAGTATTCTGTTGTAAATTCTAACTATGTGTTCGTGAGTATTTGTAAGATATTTTATATAGTAATTTTGTACTTTATCTATACCAGGTGTTTTCCAGTTTTGTAGCTTTTTTAACGCTGTCACTAATTTATTTTTATCTATTGTATTGAAATTATGTTGAGAGAATCCTGTTGTTTCTGTTTCTAAATCTACAATCCAGGGAGCATTTTGGTTATACGTAATAGGTTGTGATAATAAGGTAGTCCAGAAGTCCTGAATGGTATTTTTTGAAGGAATATTTCTCGGAGCTTGTTGTTCTCTATTTAAGGTTCTGTAAAAGGTGTGCTGATTTTGATGAAACATTCTATTTTGTTCCTTTCTTCTATTTATTTCGTCGTAGCGCTTGATTCTGCCTGCAAGCGCTTTAAGCTTTTGTTCTAATATTTCAATTTCATAATCTAAATCCTGCTGTGTGAAAATATTGTATTTATTGTAAAGTTTATATTTAATTTTCTGCATATGTCTGCTATTTGTCCCTTTCCTAATTTCTACTAGTTGTCCTATCTCTTTTCTAATATTCCCTATTTTTTCTGTTATTCTTCTTTTCCAAGGTGGATCAGTTTTGGGTTTAATAGTCTTTGAAGGCGTGAATGGTACTTGTCCGTTTTTAATAATGAGTGTTTTTGCAGTTGCGTAAATGACATCATTAATTTCTCGAAGGTTACTTTCTGTGTTTAAAATTTTGGGGATGTATTCATTAATTTGGTTGAGGTTGTGTATAAATTGCTTATTAAATTTGGGTTTCGGTAGGTGTTTACGGTCTGTTATCAGGGTTTCTTTGGTTTCCGATAGTGTTTGTAAGAAATCTAAGATTATATCGTTTGGGTCTTGTCCGTCTGGTGAGTCGTGTAATGCTGTGTCGCTACTTTCTATAATTTGATTCAAGGTCACCCATGACATATGTTCATATTGAGATGCTATTTCTGAATCTGCTGTGTGCTGTGTTGATGTTTGTAAAATATTTTCGGATTGTGTGTTGATTTCTGTATATGTGGGTTGTATGTTGTTATTAGGTATTATATCGTTGTTTGGTAAAGTTGGACCTTGATCAATTATTTGATGGCGTTGTACAGTGTCTATATATGCGACGGGTGTCTCAATAAGTGTTTGTGTAGTAGTAGTGTTAGTTGCAGATGTAATTGATTGTTCAGCGCGTAACTTTATTTCGCTTAATATTTCGGTAGATAACATTTTTCGTGTGATTATGCTCCTAGCCTGATTTGAAAGTGTGTTTCCTGTAAATTTAGTTATTTTTGGGTTATGTGGATTTCTATCAGCAAACAATTTGTGGAATCTTTTGATATAACCGGATCCTTGTGCTTTAGCTTTAAAGTAACAAAACATAAGCTCTTCTAGCTCTTCTTGCGACCACTTTCTTCTTGCATCGTCATTTAAAATTGAACGTGTCGTGGTCTCTGTCGATGTACCGGCAGAGTTAGTGGGAGAACTTTCCCCACTCTGCAAAGCATCATCAACACTCCTGATAAGTTCGGCTGTGGTTTCTTCGGGATCCCCGGCTCTTGCCCGCCTGTTCAACAAGGAGCCACTGACGGTCCGCATGCTGTCACGTCCAGCGTCAGCTCTAGACGTGCCCCGGCGCTCACCCCCGGGCAGCGACCCTATACGTTTACCATTATTTCTCTCCATCATCATGGGTTTGCCATTTCCCTGTTAGCCACTCATAAGTAATTTCATTTTGAGTGTCCCCCTCCCACGTGGCTAAGATGTTCTGCACGGACGTGGGGTTGGCCTTTGGGAGGGACTATACTATACTATACTATACTATACTATACTATACTATACTATACTATACTATACTATACTATACTATACTATACTATACTATACTATACTATACTATACTATACTATACTATACTATACTATACTATACTATACTATACTATACTATACTATACTATACTATACTATACTATACTATACTATACTATACTATACTATACTATACTATACTATACTATACTATACTATTTGTTTTTGTTGTAGTATAAAACAAAGTCGCATTCTTCTGTCCGTCCCTATGTATGCATAAATCTTTAAAACTACGCAACGGATTTTGAAGCGGTTTTTTTTAATAGATAGCGTGATTCAGGGGGAAGGTTTTTAAGTATAACCCACCCCCGCTTTGCACGGGCGAAGCCGGGACGGGCCACTAGTAAAAAATATAGTAATAAAATATGACGCTGTATTTCAATAAAAAAATAACAATAATAAAACTAAACTCAAATATTTGTGAAATTGCCATATATTATATTACGGTAAAACTATTTCAATAGCGTGGAAATATTGAGGTCATTAAGAATCATTTAAAATTATTTTGCTTACGGATTATTTTGCTCCATTGCCTTACGCTATTTCGTATTTTTTGGTAAATTAATAAAAAGTTGGGAGACACTGTCCATACAACAACTACGCAGTGACAAAGCTCTTTGACACTAATTTATCGTGACATCAACACCCAAAGTTTTTGTCCAACGATAAATCATTTTGCAAATAGCCGACGATGAAATAACTATTGTTCTATATGCAAACAAAACACCCACTGCTGCAGGCAATACTTGTTCACCTAGATATCTTATCTTTTAAACTTGATATTAATTGATTCAACTATTAAATTTTTACTGATTTATTATTATGTGAACTTTGTACTCATTTTGCGAAAATTATTCTCACATAAATGTATTGTTATTTTAATATTGATGTATAGTTAATTTTTTTAGGTAGAAGAACTGCATAAAGTCAATATTTCATGAAAAATAAAAAAATGGAATGAATTAAGCGAATTTTTGACACGGGCTATAATGACATTTTGACCTCAGCCAATAAGATCTCATCAGCCATTGAAGAATCCATAGTTGAGGTATTTCTTCTCCCGATTGCTGGAGAGAATTTAACGTACATTGCCATACTAGCCAGTTGGGGTGGCGCGGGGATTAATACCGAGGTTTTCTTGTATACATAGTGATCTTTTTCTTTATTGGCCTCATTTGACCCCTCCCCCTTAGGATGAGAATGTTAGGCTGCAAGATACGTCTAACCTAACAGTACATTATATTTTTTCTTAACCTACACCTTTTATTATCCGTAACATAAAGTTCCACAAATCTCACCGTTTAAAAATTATCTTAAAGATACACGAGAACTGTAAAAAACAAAGTTTTATCATCAAAAAACAACTTGATCCATCAACAGTAATCTCTTTAATCTGTACCAACGAATAAACACTCTATCTACTTCAACTTAAAGTCAAATTTATAACGACTTGATATTGCGAACGATATAAGAACCGGTTGATTGCTGTTGTGGCCCATAAAATTAAATTAATGTAGATTACATGTGCAAGACAACAATAAAATTTGCATAAGTTTTTTGTTTGTGGCATATTTTTATGTCGCCCCTGGTCAACGCACCGCGGCGATTGTAGAAAGGCCTGAAATACAGTTACGGTAATGAAACGCGTTGCGTATCCAAAAAACGTTCCGTAGTACCCGATTTCTAAAAAGGCGAGCTTGTCAATTTAATTTGATTTTTGTTGTGCTAGCCACTGACAAACACAGTTTTATGTTAAAGGGTAGCATGCTTGGCGTTCAATACTTCAATAGCTATGCTCGGAGATTTTCTCGAAGAGGAGATCTGTGATGAGACTAGTTCATAGTGACCGACATAGCTGGCAGTGGCGACTCGGCGAACGTCGTGCAGGATCCTGCTAGATCGATCTTCACTGCTGAAATCCAAAATCACATCGCATAGGAGAAATTGACAAAATATTACAAGTTTTGTCTATTGCCAAATATTAGACGGTTTAGTGCGGGAACGAGGCCATATGTGAGAAGAACTGACAAGAAACTCAGAGGGCTAAAACGGAAGACTCCTCGCACTAAATAACCGGAGCAACTCTCCTTTACACAAGGGACGTGCCTAACTCCGGAATCTACTGGAGTGCCGTGATCCCGAGGCAACAGCTCCTGGAGTCTAGGCTCGATCAACTAGGTTATTTTTATATGTTGAAGTATGTTTTTTGTGGGAAGGAACTCCAACGAAAGTGGTTTCTTATCGGTCCCTTTCACAAGTACTACCGGTTCTGCCAAAACTGAACAATAGTGAACAGCACGCAACACTACCGTGTATTGCGTCATCTTCGGATTTCGACATCGCGGGGTGGCTGATAACGATTTCTTTAGTCTCTCTGAAAATAATTTAGTACTGTTTTCCACTCTTTTTTTTTATTTGAACAATACATTGCTCACTGCCGAGTCGCGGCTCCTCCAAGATCATTGAGGGAAATTGGCCTACCGTGCCACGTTGGCAACACTGGTTGGCATAATGTGTCGAGTTCCTGCGTTCCATCAGTCGTCTTTGACGACACCCTCAGGATGGAATGGCTTAGTGAAATTGTGTATTCCAAACGGACATTTTCCATAATTATTTATAAAATGTTCCATATTGAAATTGCATCCAAGGGCCTACTTGGGATTCAAGTTAAACGGGCCGGGAGCTCTTGTGCGAAATCGCCAGTAGTGCTGACTCAGCATGACCATTCTTGTTGGACCCCAGCACTGATCCTTCTCCCTGAAGCTAGTTCAAGCTACAGAGTCAATTTTGTTAATTGCATATGTATGAGAATAACGTTTGTATGTAAAATGAATATATACATCTTCATTATCATTATCACTACATATTATAAAACAAAGTCGCTGTCGTCTGTCCGTCCCTATGTATGCTTAAATCTTTAAAACTACACATCGGATTTTGAAACGGGTTTTTTTAATAGTTCAAAAGGAAGGTTTAAAATATGTATAATACGTCATGCATAATATTGTAGAGTAACACTGATAGATGTAGATGTTCATCATTGCGCCCGTGCGAGGCCGGGGCGGATCGCTAGTAATATATTTAAATTGCGTGTCACGGTGTTTGTTATTGTAGTACTCCGAAATGGGTCGACCGATTTTCGTGAAACTTTGTGTGCATATCGGTTAGTTCTGCGAATCGGACAACATCTATTTTTCATACCCTTAAATGTTAAGGGAGTTTTAATTTTATTTTTTAGACAAAATATTTGTTTTTTTTTATGATACAACATACAACCCTACATTTTCACCCCTCTACAATCGCCTATTTTTTTAAAGCGATTTGGCAAAACAACTTTTGCCGGGTCAGCTAGTATTATTATTATGATATAGTTTTGAATAACCTGATCTTTGACAAAATTTTATCTGTAATTGGTATTTCACGAGTGTATCACTATTACAGCTATTTTGTGGAAATAAACGCACAACGAAATAACTGCTATTCTTGATATCAGCAAAAATTTGACTTAATCTCTCATCATTATAGATCATACAATAAACATTTGGACTGCGCCATATTTGTTTATCCGTTGTTATTTCTGCTTTAGCTAGATTTCGCGTGTTCCTTTATTCCCATCATAACTTGGTGATAATATGAACTTTAAATCCTTCACCAAAATCTTTAAACTGTTATAGGTTACTTTATTTGTGTCTACAACAATGCCGATTGATTGCACATGGGATGTCTCGTTTATTTTGAAAAGCTCTTTGACTAGTTCGTCAATTCGCTTTGGTGGGCGGGGAGCCAATTCCAGCATGATTGATATTAACTGATAGCCGCAGCTATGAGCCGCAGTTGGTAATTGACACCTTTTCGTGCATATCCATCATTGCTGCTGTTTATATCAATTTATAAATACCGACTAACCTACAAAAATGAATCATGCGTAAAGTTACGCGACTCTCAATCCCGCCGCACCATATTTCATATTTTACCCGGGCCAGTTCATATTTCACCCGGGCAGGGCGCAAATTAGATTACCCGGCCCAAATCTTACAAAAATTACTCCAGCATCACATTGTTTCATTAAATATTTTTTTCCGTGTGGCGATTGATTCAGACACCATTTCATGACAAAACACAGACAACGTCATTTTTCGCACATTTGTCCTCAGCCTCATAGCCAATTTTCGGGGACGAATGATAGTGGTCGCTGAGAATGGCGCCATATTATGAATACCCCGTTAATTACCCTCCAAGAAATTGGAGGAGGCCCGACTCAGCAGAGGGTAATTTTTTAGCTGTTTTAATGCATATTTCATTTACTAGCGAATGGCTCTTAATTACATTCGGAGCTAATTTATAGCTCGTTGAATATTCAGTGGAGTTAATTTACGATTAAACTAAACCTGCCTACGGCCTAATCGTTTTTGGTTCAACATATCGTCACGCCTACAGCTTTTTATGGTGTAGACAGGGGGAATACGAGAAATAACAAATTGACTTCACGCAGCAAGATTGTAAATACAGAGTAGGACAAAATGGTTATACGAACAAAACAATCAGTATTATCTGCCTTACTGATTATATAAATAACTTTCTTTCTTAGAATTTTAGTAAATCCGGCTTAAATTGTGAGCACCCCAATAAAATCTGTGCTTTAATTACAAAGTAAAACTAATGCTAGTAATAGTATTATTTAGTTAAGTCACAAAGTAAATTCGTGTTCAGAAAAAACGTCTCTTTCAGGAACAGAGAATTAGCTCCTTCCAGTGTGTACACATCTATTAAATTACATACTGTAGCGTATAATTATATTATTTAAATTACAATTACTAAAAAATCAAGTCACTGGCTGTGAAGCGATTAATTTCGAACAAAAGGCTTGTGGCCTTCGTAGGAAATGAATTTAATAGTCTCCCGAATAGACCGGGCTCATTAAGGCTTAATTAATTAATCTTTTTTACTACGCGCCTATAAACCAACGAATAGCGGTCGTTTCGAGTTAACTGCCTCTTTGTTGTCCTGTTAAGCGAAATTCATTTTTCAACTAGTCCAGTCTGTTGGTTGAGGAAAAGTAATTTTGAAATTGACTTCATAACTGGTGACGTGATCATTAACTGGATTTGGTTAGTTCCTCGCTCGCATTCAACTTGTGTCACGCTTACTTTTGGGACCACTCACTTCGGAGACTATTAATTAGGCCCACCACAGAGGCACGTCACTTCCTAATCTAGTTAGATGGAGGGCAACTAGCCTGTTGTGCCACGCTGGCCAGACGGGTTGGCACAGGGTGTCGTGTCTAGTTAACCTTATCTTCGTTCGTTTTCGACCTTCATTTCCTTCTGTCGCGTCTTACGACACCTTCGGGATTGTAATTAGTGACCACACGGGCATTTACGCAATTTATTCAGTCGCCTCCAATGACATGCTCCGTGTGGAATGTGGTGCTGATTCTTCTAAATCTGTCGCAAAGAGAATGTTCAACTAGTGCGTTAAAACATGGTAAAGAAAGAAAGCATGCATTCAGAGTTCAGTTACACTTTATAACTCTGAAGTGAGCCCAATTCAGCGTCACATTTTTTTTTATTTTCGTAAACGGTAACTCTCTGGCACTGTGTCTATTATGCGGGCCTAAAGCATCAATTATACCTAAACCCAGAGTATCTCTGGCTTATCCAAAACCATTTGTTCGATCCCGGAATCGAACCGAGGAGCTAAGATCTAAGGCGAAAGTCTATGATTCTAATGGCGCTGTGATATGCCTACCACCACGACCTGCGCTCTCGACCATAATGTAAACAAATGCCCAAAATAAAACCATAATGGAGACTAAATGACGCGTGATGGCGTCCATAACAAAGGATTACATAAACATTCGCCTCACAATCCTCGTGGAACCGGTTTGTGAGTGAAGGTCACGGCGTGCGCCCGCGCACCTCTCATTGTTGATATGGATGAGCTATGCTATGCTTAATAGATCTATATGTCTTTAAGCTTTATTAGCTTTATAGCAGCTGAAAAACGGGTTATAATAATAATTTAATATAGTGCAACTGAAATTCCTTTTAAATTTTTAAATACTTTTCGGAAAGGAATGGGCTGTTTTAATTCGGATAACATTTCTTAGTTCCATTAGGCGGTGAAATATATCATGAATTATACAGAATATTGCATCAGAATGAATAGAATGTCTGCAGCTATCTTTGGAATTAAATCAAAACCAAATAAACTATATGTCATATCGCCCAAAGCCCTCTTAAATCTGCAAGTTGAAACCGAAAACACATAAATAACACTAAAATGGTGGAGCATAACACGCGACTCTTCACGACTGGTCCCTTATACCCGTAACTTGAGATCTTAACAACCAACTGACAAAAGGAGATTTTTATACCCATTTTACGACGCCTCCACATGATTTTATTTGATCATCGTGTTCTTGTGGGTAACTTATCTAACGCACTGTCAAAATATAGTTCCCAGACATGCTGCTCGAAGAAATAAATAAATATACTAAATCGAATATTTTTACTTATAACCAAATAGTCTTAATATAGGGGAATGTCTCTTCGTCCTTGAGAAATTCAAGGCAGGAGAATAACATCTATTATATTGGGCAGATTTTTTTAAACCACTTCGTTCGCCAGATTCACCTATAGGGCACCTGTCTACGGCTACGAAGCCATCTCTAAAGTTATACGCTTCGTGCGTCGGTTCTACTGCCAAGTATAAGCGCGAGCAGCGAAGAGTTTTTAGAAGGCAGCTTGCAAAGTGTGAAAGATACATTATGAAAGCGCCTCGTGTAAGCATACGGGCGCCGTGGATTTCGTGAGTGTCTTTATGACCGGTGTCAGTTTCGATTTGTGTTTACGTACACTGGTGCGCCGATCATGGGTATAGGCTTGGGATTGAAGACGTTTGATGGTGATGGCCTATTTATAGGCGTTATCCACAGATAATCACAGAAATTACAGACTGCTAACTGAGGCCTCCACCACAATATAAAACTGCTTACGATACCAGATGGTTTGCCAGAGTATTATTTTAGCCAGAGTTCGTATCATTTAAATATCCTAATTTATTGCAGTAAATAACTATTAACGAGTTTTAGATCATGTTGATCAGATGATGGGTTTAAACAAAAACCCAAATGTTCACGCCGAAAAGCATACATTGATTTTTGATGTTGATTTTCAGAATTGGTACGAGTTATGACAATCAACTTATGCTTATTACTTATCCTAGATTAAATATAAAAGCGAAAAAGCCTTGTCTTCGACAATATTCCGTAAAAGCGGTAACTCGGTAACAAGAGAGCCTAGACGATGTCGTTCAGCCAACAAGTTTTTGACTAATTTCTGTTTCATGTAAAACCTTTTATTTTTTGTTGTTGTTTATATTATCATCCATCGGACAAACCGTAAAAGCGCGGAACTTCCGCAAAATGGTTATTGGTTGCACAGACTCTGAACAGTTTTGCTTTATGGCCTATAAAACTAGGCTGACACACCAGCGCACCGTCACGTAACCGTTAGAGAATGTCAAGCAACCGAATGTTCAAAGCACATACATACGCTTATGTAGAGCTAGTGAAAGTTTTAAGAAATCGTCAATTCAACCAGAATACAGGACAAACGACTTTCAAACAAAAATGGCTATGACACCACCATACAAGTCGAAATTGTAAAGCCCATTATGCGTCGGAGTACAACCAAAAGATTAGCACAAGCATTCTGTTTCAAAATTCCCTAAATCTGGAAAATCCACTGTACTAGTGGATTCGTATTCGTACTTGTGTTTGACTATTAAATTTTATTCAGACGCCGAAACCTAGACGTGGAACGCAATGCTACAGTTATGTGTAAGGTACGGCAGTTTTTATCGCATCGGGCCACTAAGGCCTGCACCGGGCCCTCGGGCCATTACCCGCCAGCGAGCGGGCCACTGGGCCCCGACCCGCCGGCCCTCCGCCGGAAGTATATCCCGTTTGCAACTTTGTGGCCATTTTGTTGCACATGAAATAGGAGTCGGGGTATGAGCCAGGAGACTCCACCGACTGTGTTTAGGATACGTTGTAAGCTTATCTATTTAATTTGCATACTAAATTATGAACAATAGGCGGCTAGTTTAATTTGTGTGCTGAATATTCATGTGTTGACCGGTCGAGCTATTATCAAAAAGGTGTATCTGCTCATATTTTTACATGTTTGTTGTAAGATGAAAAATATTAGGTAAAATAAACCTGTTAATATTTTTTTTCATCAAACCAATGAGGCCGTCTTGCTTTACAGTGCAGTTTCAAGTCTACGTGGTAGATTTAATTTTGATAGAATGGCCCAGAGCCTTATAACATTTTCCTTGCAAAAAATCCTTGCTTTTCCACCGAAACCTTGCCCAGTATAAAAATACAAAAATAACCGTAAGAAGTT
The DNA here is from genome assembly GCA_905475355.2 of Clostera curtula. Classification (NCBI taxonomy): domain Eukaryota; kingdom Metazoa; phylum Arthropoda; class Insecta; order Lepidoptera; family Notodontidae; genus Clostera; species Clostera curtula. The sequence continues at coordinate 16,870,883 of FR997809.1, read as the reverse complement.
GTTGGCCACTGACGCGTACCAAATATTCTTGTAGCTTACTTCATGAATTTCATCAAGAGCTTCCGTCTCTCTCTGTTCCATCCAGCCGTCCTTGTTACACACAATTTACATTATGGCGATAAAGCTACATTGAGCGTGAGATTGTCTTCCAAGAGCCTTGATATGTTTAGGGGTTGCGGAAGTTTGGTGCACGCAAAACTCGCACTTAAACCCCTGAAGTTTAGAAGGCTTCTGCCGAAATTTGGCGGCAATGCGTCGTTGCTTGTGGAATAAGGAAGTCGATCCTTCGGAGTAAGTCGGTATCTTTAGGGGGCAGTCAGTCGGGCCATCACGGCTCTTATTCATAGAATATGTTTGGAGACAGTGATGCGACGGTTGGTGCCAAGCCAGCTGATGCCAGATGGATATGTTGGATATCAGCTGAAATTTGTCGTTTGTCATTTGATTGGAACATATTTCGGAAGCAAGCCGATCATTAATTTGGCGAAAGGATATTAACTTGCTTGCTTTGTTTGGATATATGTTGACTAGATCTTCACATAGTATCACCACCCCATTCCATCCTGAGGGCGTCGTAAGCGCCGATAAAAGGAAATTACAAGGCAGATCACCTAGCCGCAAGAGAAGGAAAACTTGATACCAACCCTGTGCCAACCCGTCTGGCCAGTGTGGCACATTAGGCTAGTTTCCCTTCATGTAACTGGAGGAGGCTCGACCCATCAGTGGATCATATATGGGCTGTGTAGTAGAAGGATAAGACCGTTGAGTAGATCTTCACATTAACAGCCAAGATAAAGTCATAAATCTTTTGAAAAGACTTTTATAATACCAACGTCTCAGAAGCTGCTACCTCAAGAGAATTCGGCACGTAATATAATAGAATTGATTAGAAAAATGCTTTATGGTATAAACCAATTATGGCGTTTACAATCGTCAACGGATACATAAGTTTTAGAACACTACTACCAGGTCGGAACGCGGCACCAACCGAGAAGACCTGGCGGAAGAAACTCGGAGGGCTTTTTTTTTTAAAAGCCATATTACAATGACCTTGTACATAAAACTAACTAGTTTCGTTCGGTTCCGAAAGGCGCTCAACTGAATTATGAATTTTAAAATAAGAAAAAATATATATAGAATTTATAGAATAATTAAAAACTGAAATTACAAGTCTTGAATCCAGTGAGCCGACCAACCCCAAACAGCGGCACCTGTTCACAAGCATAAGGCGTGTGGCAGCCATCGATCTCCTCAACCATATCAAAGGGAAGTGGTCGACCCGCCACACGTCGCTACCACTGTCCGAAGTATTTTAGTGAGCATGACAACTCACAGGATTGACGTCCAAGAATTAATGAAGTTAAATTCATATAATCATTTCCAGTAAGCTTGCCGTTTTGAATCCAAACTAGCAAAAATACATGTTTTTTCCAAGATATATTTGATAACATGAGCTCGAGCAGATTAATCCCAGGCTACTGGGTCACTGATAATCAGTAACGCTATAGTAGCCTTTGTTACAAAGTTGAGATTTAGCGGCCTTTTTGAATCTATGGATCGGAAGTCCTCTCAAATAAATACTGGAGTTGCTAAAGGTGGGGCACGCAATCGACCTGCAGGTCAAGCGAACGCCTGACTCTGCTGGATGTTGGACGGTTCTCCATCATTTGTTATATCTTGCCTCATCCGTGCTTCGGACCGGCGCTCGTATAGCCGTCGGTGACAGTCGTCGGTAGCCAGATAACTTAAAGCTGACTTTAAAGCCAAATAATTACTGGTTGACCAACAAGAAGGTTCGCGGAGAGCAGACGGCAATCACTCCATGCTAATACCGGTAAAATAATTCAAACCTTATACTTATGGTGTCGCCCGATGAATTGGAGAAGTAATAAAAGAATAAGACACACATTTTGGTGAAACCCGTTCTCTCAAATTGGATTAAGTCCAAAAAATAATGAAGTATTTATAAGCCGAAAATATGAATATAACCTTTTTAGCGTGAGATAAAGGCAATGTGTAGGCACCTACTTTATCAAGCTTCATAAAGCTTAATGGGTGTCTAAGCGGTTTATCCTTATCAATGTTATTCACGTATCCATGCGATATTTTGGTTATGAACCGTGGCGTACACAAAGGGGCTTATGTTAAAATATTCCATTAAACACAATGGAGTCACAAGAGTGTTAAATTCACGACTTTCTATTCTATAGTCCTCTTAGCTGAGGAGTTTTAGACCGAAGGGCATCGAATGAAGCTATTGTTACGCGTAACCTTTGTTTAGGCTATTTTATAACCTGTTATTGAATAATCCCTTATTCTGTCGCCGGCAGACACACAAACTGGAAGGACTTCGTAATTATGACGGCTTCGGGATATTTTTGATTATAGGCGTATACTTATTGTAATGCTCAGTGGGATCGTGAGGGACAATTTATGTAACGTAACACCTATTTGCATTGTGTTCATTTTTGAATAGTGGAGTCTGTTCTTACGTACAATGGACATACATCTGGAACATAGGAATGGTGTAAATACTTTTATCAATAGGTAGCTATGATATTTAAAACAGTTAACCGATTTTTACCGAAAATACTTGTTCTAAGACCAAAAGACATGTCTTTAAATTTTAATTCCATGGCGAAAACATGACCTTAAGCTTCCCACGCACAGCTTCGCATGAATACGAATTTTTCGTGTTATGCTCTGTCTTGAACATATTTTTATTCTAATACATTTAGTATAAAAACGCCTCCCCCCTTACCCTCCATATAAAGGGAGGAGGCCTGACTCAGCGGTGGGTCGTAGCACTAGGGGCTGAGTAATAGTATGCTAATATATTTCGTCCAATTGAATTGCGAAATTCATCAGTTTTGGGTCCAGATTGGGGTTTAGCCATGAAAACATTTCAGATGGTTCAACCTAGTTTCCTATGGTATTAATATTATCGATCGTTAGAAATAAGTTTAGTTACTTAACAATGGATGCCGACTATAGTCTCTTAACTTGGCATTTTAAACACAATGTTTTGAAGCCAAGTATCGCATCAGCCAGGAGGCTGTTCCGACCTCGGGCGCCCTTAATATTTATGTCTCCACATATCCAATCCCCTAGAGGGCGCCCCAAATGTCAATTAATGTCAGGTCGAGAGTGCGGTCTCCGAAATATCCGTCCTGGATAATAAGATAATTTATAAGATAAAAAATAATACTGAAGCAGTTTTATCATAATATAATAAAATTAAAAACTTTATTCATGTAAGCACACACTAAACGTATCATTGAAACGTCGAAATTAAATGTCTCGTCTACTAACACTTTGGAAGGTTGCTCAACTGAGAAATGAGAAAAAATGTCTAGTTGCATTTATAATCAGAATTTTTACATAAAAAAACCTAAATATTAGATTTGTGGGAGAACATTCTAGAAACAGTCCCTGATAATGGCGCAAACACATCGACGCGAAGTGATAAGTTACAGTCTCCATATCAAAATGATCAGTTGAGAAACTTTGGTCTGCCGATTTTGGGAAGATTTCGACAACATTGCTAAGGGATCCATTTTTATTAATATATACCTACTTTCTCTTCTTCTCAGCGCTTTTCTATAAATGGTCTAGGTTGAGTAAGAATTAATTAATGCTTGCCTTGCAGCGTCAGTCACCATAAAACTTATGTAGGAGTGAGTGGGGTAGAGATCCCATACTTTGTGAATGTACTCGCGATATGTACATTTTATTAACTAATCATTTTATTAAATCTGGATCACAGGTCCACGTTTAAACTCCGAGGTCGAGCAAGACTAGAGATAACTAGAGACACTAGCGACACAAGAGGCACTTGCTCTGAGTCTGGGTATTCGTGAATATTTGTAAACTAAAAGCGCTACAGAATAGAACTGTATTTGGTACAACGAAATACAATGACGGCGAGCGTATTCTAAATATACTCGTACAGTCGTATTCTGAAGCGCTTTAGGTTGAAATCAAAATTGTTACTGAAAAAGCCAAACGAGCCTTGTTAGACACCTTCCGACTGTTCATATAGGAGTGCAAATCTCCATTCATCATGTTTTCCGCATTCCCTTTTATTTCAATATCACTCCCACACGTTCAATCTCTTGTAAACTTTGAACCCAGATACACAAACTCATTCACCTGTTAAACTTGTTCATCTCCAATCACGATATTGCAGTGTCACTGCCTCATCTCTTTCAAACATCATCACTTTCGTGTTCTTTACATTCATCTTCATTCCCTTTCTAACAAAAGCTCCACTCATAGCAGTTCTCCTGCAACTCCTCGGCCGAAGACACAAGTAATATTTGGTCATCAGCTTAGAGAAAACATTTGACGAGTAACTCATTCATTCTCAACCCACTTTCATTCCCTTTTAAATCTGTCAAACAATTGTTAATCATAAACCGAAATAATTACGTAACAGCACAATGCTCATTGTACCGTGTTCCACCTAAATAAATTATTTATAGCAAAATAATGTCTGGAATTCGAAACACGGCAAATTATTGAGCTATTCAAAACTTTTGTCTGTCCGTGGAGTTTTGCGTACCTTGACGAATTCTCTAATAACATCTGAACGGTGCAGTCAGCTGACATCCTGCCACCCTATCATTACCAACCCACACTGGATTTCCAACCTTACCTGAAGTCTTCAAAGTTGTATTTACTTTGATTCGGTTTAAAAGTAGGGTGTACGCCCAGGAATGGTGAAATCAGCTGTTCGCTACGCAATTTCGGAACGCGGAGGGAGCGATAGGGATTTTTGATAAATTAATATTCTTCCAAAATAGCTTTTGACTGAAACAATTATTGTAATTATAACTTGGTATCGGTTCCAATATCTATACACCTGCTTTGTTATGTTCCTATAGGTATTTTTATAGCCACTAGTTTTGACTCACGACAGTGCCCCTGGAATTATATTTAGTCTTTCAAAAACACATATTTTTTTATTAGTTTTGGATCCATACCACTTGTGGCTTAGTTGAAACTTAAACAAATTGCCAAAGACCTAGTCCATAGTATTTACGTCGTAGCCGAAATTAAATAAAGACAAAGGGTAGGTACATGATAATTTATGACAGCTTTTCTCAACAACAAAAAAAACATTAACCCCTGCGCCCTGTTTTTACCAACATTAGAATATAAATTGTTCGCAATATAAAACTCTTTATGCCCAAATAAAAATATTAGGATATGGTGGAAAATTCAGACAATCCCGCATAATATATAGATAAAGGGTTGAATTACGCATTCCCGCACGAAGCATAAACGGAAAAAATCGCAAAAGACAATGAACCCGACAGTTCAGGCATATCAATGCGAGCTGATGATTCTAAGGCTTGTATTAACACTACACCAAAGCTTATATCAAGACTTACATTTTAAAACTATGACGAAAGGGACGTGTGTTATAAGTGTGTCGTGTCTGTGTAAATCTTCGGTATGGATTAGCCAAGCTTGATTTCGTTTCTTTGTTCCCGAAAGTGTGCTAATCTAATGATTTCTTAGGTTTTCGCGATTATTACACATTGAAATTAAACACTTTTTAACGGATTTATCGCGTGTATATTACATTATTTAATTCCCGACGTTTCGAATGCTTTGAAGCAGTCGTGGTCGCGGGAGAGACTAGATGACAGTTGTCTTCAAAAGTACAAAGAAACAGTTAAAATCTACCGCCTATAATTTTGTTTTATTGATAACGTTCCCTGTGCACGCAGCATTCGAAACGTCGGGAATTAAATAATGTAATATACACGCGATAAATCCGTTAAAAAGTGTTTAATTTCAATGTGCTAATCTAATTCTTGTGAATTAACTTACTCTTGTTTTTGGCGAAAATTTATACAGGTGTTTGAAGATTTTACCATTGTAGATTTTCTAAAAATGTAGTTTGTAGATTTTTTAAATTTGCATAGAAATCTTAAAAATAAAGTACATTAGCTAGTGCCTAATGCCAGGGTTCTGAATCGCTAATGCCAGGGTGCTAATTATTGCATACATTGCATTTAATCTCTTTAACCCCCTCCTAATTGCAGGATGCACGTACTGGAGGTCGTATATATGGCCAAATGGATAATGATGAATTCCAACTTAACATTTTTTTTAACGCATTATAATTTTGACTTAGGCTAAGTAGGTATAGACTTTGGGGGCGACAAACCCCAAACTAAGTTGATAAAACAATAAGAGAGGGTTGTACAAGAGCAGGCTCGCCCGTCTCTGCGTTAACATACGAAGCTCTACCGAGAGGAGGCACCCAGCTTCATATTCTATGATACACTTACACCGTCTTAGTATCGACTGCGATAAAGCGCGACGCACCACTTCACTTTTTGGGATTCAGCTAGTTCGACTATTACGGTTTCGAACAAATGCTTTTTATAAAGTGGAAGTGACTCCTTAAAACTTTACACTTTAGATAATTAAAGTTGATGTCGAGTAGAATCTCGATCGGTAATATTGCCTGGAAAGTATAAGAATTCTTTGATCGTCTTACTATAACATTAACATAGAAAGTTGTGAATTAAGCTATCAAATGCTTACTTTAAAACAACTCCAACCGAATAGTTTTTTAACCCCAGACATAAATTAGACAGTAAATATTTAATAAATGAGATAATACTTTTAGTAAGAGGACCATCTGTCTTTATGCCTATGTGTGGCATTATAGCTTATAACGGAGGAAACGGTTTAGTTTGAAGAGTATGTCAATCTCGAGTACCAACGTCATCGTATGAAGTAAAAAGGTATCATCATCATCATAAGCCCTCATTAGTCCAATGCTGGACATAGGCCTCCCTTAAAGAGCGCCATAGCGCCCTGTCTTCAGTTTGACGCATCCAGCTGCTGCGCGCAACCTTTCGCAGATCGTCGCTCCATCTAGCAGAGGGCCGTCCCACACTACGCTAAAAAGGTATATTATGAGAAAACCTTCTCAGTCGTTTGAAGATCACACCTACATCAGTTCGAGTCGTTGTGGATATTGCGACTCTGGTATACTGAACCCGATTTGATCATAGCCTCCCAGCTTTCTCGCCCTGCCTGGAGCCCGCAGGTCGTAAACATATATAATATATTTATGTAAGCAGCATAAAAGTTGCCAGCTTAAGTGGCGATCTAAAAAATTGCAGCTGTCAACTGCCATAGCGAACTATGGCTTTGAATCAAGCACAATTTATCGTCGGCCTATTTTATTGAATGATGGATCGTACGGAGTCTGCTCGGGAATAACGGATTTTATAGGGAAATGTTTTTATTTTTACGACCCGGATCACGTTTAAGATGAACATGATTTCGGCGCAGCAAATATCCGTTGACTTAATAAACTGAAGTCGTATTATGGCACTAAGTAATTGGATCTGGCAATCGGAGTGTAAACCTCAGCGTTATTTTTCAATTCAATTAGTGTTGGCTTTAAGTTTTGCATATTTGGTGTTAAACGTATTTGTACATGGAGTAAAATTACCAGACAAGTGCGACACCCTCAGAATGGAATGGGTGTAATTATCTTGGAACCGTTACAATACGGCTTACGCATATATGTAGTTGAACTACCGTAATTGTCAGGTTAGACCGGCTGGCAGTTTTCACATACCAACTCGTCGATTGCCAGTTGCAGATTGGAACCTGAATCGATTATTTGATTTACCTTGACGGTATCCAGCTTTATAAGGTCGGATGTTAGGGCCTGTAGGTCGCGGGTCCCCGGTTCAGTTCCAGGGTCGGATAAGTATCTTTGTGTAAACCAAATGCGAGTCTGGGTGTCATTTATGTTCGTGAATTACATGTTTGCAAAAAAATTTAGGTAGGTCAAAACTTTTTTGGTTTTACTAGTAGGTATGTGTACTGCTACTATGTATAATGTATACCGCTGGCCCTCGGGAGTGGGGTCGGTCCACTCAATCTCAGGACTCAACTTATATGGTAGTGGGATTCACAATATAAGAGATTGAGATCACCTTTAGTCAGGTTATAGTTTTAATATTAAGAGTATAGGTACTAACCTACTCACTACTTAACCGGACTTCGTCTGCATATAAGTACTTATATTGGGTTAGTTCCTTTTTTGCTAATAGACGTCACTGCTACAATTTAAAACACTCTACTTATAGGTATCTATTTCATATAACTTCATACGGCCATTCGTGTTCACTATTCGTGTTCGGTACTCGCATGCGATATTTATGTGCGCCACTATTGTATGCTTTTTGGTATGTTTTTTTTGTTCTATGTTCCATCCACACATTAATGTCAAGTATACAAATAGCGAAGTAAAGTGCCTGCATGGCAAAATCCTAAGTCTTGCGAACAGTTACAGTAGTTATTTATCGCAAGTATGAGACTTGAAATAAGACCGCCCTTTTGCCCTCGCAAGCTTCAAGATACATTTTACATTCACAAATAAACATAAAATTTATTTGGAATAAAATCTAAAACCTTTTTGATGTCGCCTAAAAAAGCTGCGCGAGGGATAAAAAAAGCGTGAATTATATAGGCCGACCTTTTAAATTATATTTTAGAGCACATTTTACGAGTTGGCCATAAAACTACACGTTACAGTCAGCTGCTTTCATAATTTCAAACAGGTAAAAGGTTAATAGGCCATTATTGTAATTTATTTTCACAACGAGACAATAAAGTTTTGTTCGAGTTGCAAAGACGAACAGTGGGGCCCTCTGATTCGTTTTAATGGCCCTAAACTCATTGTTATTAGCAAATAAATACGAGCTATTAAACGTCCAAATAAAATATCACCTTTTTATTCATCTGGCCGTAACTCCGCTCTTATATGTAATTTGGGGGATTGTGGGACAGATAAGCACGGGGAAAATGTATTTTAAATCGGTCCGTAATTTAATTGCTATGGCCAAACAAATTAAAAGACGTGTACAACAGCTTGCCAGACCGGCGGCAGCATTAAATCAAAAGCGCTTGGGGTTGTCATTTTATTCCTTATCCTTCATTTCCTAATATTTATACTTGGGTGGCTAAAGAAAACAACATTGGTGCAGTCACAAAATGTACTGAGTTTTCTATAGCCGTTCATAAAATATCAGTCAGTGGACTGAGGAGTGAGTCGTGGATATTTATATATTTATGAATGTCAAGGGTAAGTACACCAGCGCCTGCCCTCAAGGGTCCGTCGGACGGACCGGCGCCGTCCCTAATGGACACAGATAGCATTCAATTTAATGCTTAACGTATTGCACGCCGAGAGATAAATGGACATTTGTAGGACGAAATTAATCGAATTGTAGTCGGGGACGACGGGACCTTCGTTCCTAATGTATTAATAAGAATTTGATAAGCTTTGGTAGGAAAGCTTAGTTTGGTGGAAAGAATAAACTGTTCCTAATGGTTTCTTGGCCTCTCTCCAATATATAATAATAAATATCCTTCGACATTTTACACAACGCCATCTCGTCCCAAGCTAAGCAACTTAATGCTTGTGCTAAGGTAACGAGATGGATGATAAACTACATATATACTTTTTTTTTGTAAATACATACATATTATAGATAGAAAAACACCCAGACCCGGAACAATTACTTGTAGGTCGTACAAATATTTCTCCTAATGTGGACAAATTTATATGAAAAAATATCGAGCCTGATTTCAATTAAACTAGTATACTTATTTTATAGTTTAGGTTGTTGGTTTAGGTTTAGGTTATAGTATACTTATTTTATGTTAATGCTTAGGTATGTGACTTCGTGTTCGCCCCGTGTATTAATTAGGTTCACACTGAAAATCAGTTGCCATGTTGTGACCTTTGTCGCAACACGGCAGAATATGCTGAGTGTGGACCTTTTTTGTGACTGAATACGGCGTGCACACGTGAATCGTGATGTACCTATTACGTTGTTAGTTCTAATATTATGATTGTGTTTGTTACATACCCACAAATAAAAGTGTCTGTATTTTGCACAATTGCACAATTAAGAATCTCTCTCTCTCTCTCTCTCTCTCTCTCTCTCTCTCTTTCTAGTACGCAATTGGACAGGAATCGATCCCAAATGCTTTTAAAACATATCACACAAAAGGCTCATAAAAGCATCAAATTGTGGTATGTAATGTCATAAATTAGTAAATTCAACAACAAGTTATGCACCTAAAAATGCCAGTAAAACACTCGTTGAAGATTCATTCCGATATTAGCCATGGTGTAGACTGAATGGTAAGAAAGCTTCGCTGCACCAATGCAATACACACAGCCCCCTTCTTGGAAGTCGGGTAAGCAGAAGTGAATTACATGGGGGAGGCCAATATTCTGCAGTGGACGCCATGGACCAACAGATGCGCAGATAGCTATTTAAGTTTGAACGGAAGCGCAGTAAACTCCCATGTTCGGATGTGTGGAAGTCATAAAGATGTGGGTGGTATGCATAACGCTATGGGCACGTGGCTTCACACGACTTGTGACGTCACGGCCTTTTTCGCGAGTCCTATTTACGGATCCCGGCCACTGAGGCTCGAGCGCGGGTTGGCCAGACGCAACGTATTGTCTAACCTGTAAAAAGATAAAGCATGACTCTGGTAGCAGAGGCTTCCTTCAGTTGACATCACCAGCATCCTGTAACAAATCTCGGAGGCAACTCCAGCTAAACAGCCATACACGTATTGGTCTTCCAAGACTCATCTAGTGGCCTGTCGGAAACTTTCTGGTGGGATCAGCCGTAGCTTTTCACTTTACTGACCTCGTGTGTCGATTGACGAAGGGCAGCGGTGGCCGACGACTTGCAGGGCCTCCGAAACACGGAGGAGGTCAGTCGTAATGCGATGGATGGCGTCCAGCAGTCAGGTGTTGGATAATCTGCTTAATAAATCTAATTAATACATAAATAATTACACCTTTAGGCGCAAATTGATGATCATCCAGCCAGACGAGGCGGTATATCAGGCCGGGGGACGCGGCGCCTATCCCCTGATAACTGTCATCGAGGGTTACTTAACCGTGCGAATTTCTCTGTTGACCTCGCTATCCCGATTTGATAATTCAGAGACTATTTGGTAATTCTAGCATTTTGTAAGCGATATTTCTTGATCTCGATAATTCAGATAAGTCACCGACCCACACTATCCTGAGGATGTCGTAAGAGGCGACTAAATGAACGCAATATGCATAAGAGGGAAATCTTGATAAAACTCTGTGCCATCCCGTCTTGCCAGCGGGGCACACGTAGTGGGTAATGTATGGGCGCAAATGATGCTGATGATAATGATGAAACACAACAGTGAAACCACTCAACTTTAATTATTCCTGTTTTAAGCGGCATTCGTCGTAAACACTAAACGTAACTGCTACTTTATAAAGATAATGTGCCTTTAACAGGTAATACACGTCCAAATGACACGTTTACATCTGAAGTACAATTGCTTGACAAACTGGAAAATATATCATCCTCATCATCATCATCGTTTCAGGGCATGAAATAGACACAGCATAATCGTGCCTCCTCTAATCAAAAGGAGGGAATAAATGGTGGATTGGCATAGGGTTTTATATCAAGTTCTGCTTCTCCTGCGACTATTTTTTTCTACCTTGTCATTTCGTTTAGTACTACTACTCAGCCCATATATGACCCACTGCTGAGCCGGGTCTTCTCCGGTAATTGGCCGACAGTGCCACGCTGGCCCGATGGGTTGGCACAGGGTTTTGAGTTTGAGTTTTCCTTCTCTTGCGGCTAGGTTATCAGCCGCCATTTCCTTTAGCCGGCTTCAAAAAGGAATGGGGCTGTGACACTAAGGTGTACTAAATGCATCACGACAAGGACAGTTTGCTATTTTTCACCCCCGATGCAAAAAGAGGGGTGGTATGTCTGTGGTATGGCGAACGGATGAAGCAATTTCAATTCAGTCTTTTTTTGTTTGACAGGTGAGTAAAGGGCGAGTGTTTTTAGACATGATTGATGAAAATCAGTTGAGTCGTTTAAAAGTTATGGGGGGTTAAAGTGGGGAAAAATAACCGAAAGTCTGCACCTATAAAAAGCAGCAATGTCAGCAACTCCTACCGTTCTGAAGGTGCCTGCAAGCAAAGGAATTAAATTAAATTAAAAAATTAAATAAACCCCCGACACAATGACCTAAGTACCCTATATAAAGTACAAAAAAGTAAAAAAATAAAAAAAAATACATCGCGTTGGGGGACCAGTGGTCAGATAATAAATAAGTAGGGGCGGTCCCCCAACGCGATGTTTGTCGGGATTGTGTCGGGGGTTTATTTAAATTTTTTATTTAATTTAATTCCTTTGCTTGCAGGCACCTTCAGAACGGTAGGAGTTGCTGACATTTTATATGGACAATACCACGTTTTAAATAATCAATTCGAATCATAAATGAGTCAAAACAAATGCGTTTGACCTTAGAAGCCCTCAATTTAAAGCCATTCTCTCAAATGACATCTACGGACCTTATCATAATAAATTTCCATTACAACGGTGCAATCTAAATTAAATTTAAATTAATGGTGACCCTCAAGATTTATACTATAGTAGATTGCTTGATAGTCGTATTGTTGTATTTAGTGTATAGAAAACTAGCTATTGCGCGTAGCTTCGCCCCCATAGGCATACCCCGTGCTTATGTGGGCTTCGCTCATATCCTTTAACTACTCGGGGATAATACAGCTTTGCAATGGTGAAAACAAAATTGAAATCGGTCTAGTAGTTTGAGTTTATTCGTTACATAGGTACATACAAAGCGTTACTGCTGCAAAGCATTCGATACGTCGGGGATTATTATATGTAAAATAAAAGCGATAAATCCGTTAAAATTGATTATTTACAAATCTTACCTCTTTAAAATATTAGTGTAGATAGATGATAATCATCATGTGAGCTCATAACACACTGTAAAGTTGTCGTAAAACATCCTAAAGCTAAAAATCTAGCCTTAAGAGAAAGAGATCTCGACAGGGTTTTTTATTAAATACCAACCAACCAACCTCTGCGTGGAATCAATCACCAGCGGTGGTATTCCTGAACCGGTACGACATGGCAACCTTCAAGAAACGAGCCTATTCCTTTCTTAAAGGCCGGCAACGCACTTGCAACCCCTCTGGTGTTGTGGGTGTCCATGGGCGGCAGTGATCAATTACCATCAGGTGACCGCTTGCTCGTTTGCCTCCCTCCTTCATAAAAAAAAAATCAATTTTAAATTTCCCCCCTTTCAAGTTGAAACAGTCTCGACTTAAAAGTGGGTCAGTGAGTTTTTTAATCATCTTCATAGGTTTTTACAAAGGTTCAATGTCCACACCGACACAACCACGGGCGTAAGCTACAACACAATATGTCATAATCTCTCTCTACAGTAACAAAATCACCCATTATATTTTTTTATGTTACGCGAGGCGTGGGGTTCCGTTCCCGGCTCGTTTATTACGGATTACTGGAGATCCTCTGAATTATGTATTATTTTCTTTTATCTAAACTGTTCGCAAGCTAATTGATTGGGTCTCCGCTGTGGGAGAAATGTATCCTATTTTAGATCCCCCTGGTCAGTAAGAAAATTGACCAAAAATAGTATTTACACAGGCGACTTAAGATTTAAATTACAATGGCAGCATTGTGTTGGTGTTTGATTCGATAGATATGATCAAATTATTCCATACATTAGCATGTGGATTTTGACATTATGTTTTCCACCAGAAATTAATTACAGAAATACAAACTTTGGCCAAGGCGAGTGACTTACAGGGTTGAGATTTTTAGGCGGGAGATCTAATTGTAATATGAATAAAGCTAAAATTATGGCCGGGCTATGTGGGACTCCTACATAGCCCGGCCATAATTTTAAATTGCGCCCCTACCTACTAAAACCGACGGCGATCCTCGACCGCCCAAACCAGGGCCACGGGATTCACTCCCATTGCGGGAGCATGCAGTCTAATATAACATCATTTTGGTAAATTGAGCTTGTACACTATTCTCCGTAAGTCATTGTAAGTGCGATTTGTGTTCCGAACACAGTTGGCTTACTGTTTATTTGATATGTGCTGTGACATTTTGCGCAGTGTAAGTTCCAGTTAAGATGGTTATTTGTTCCGATAAGTGCGTAACGACAAAGGGAGGCGAAGGGAAAATAAGGGCCGCAGACAAGTTGATTTCCGGACTTAAGGGCCGTGAAGCGAGCCCCAGGCCCTGATAAGGGTCTCAGGGCATTACGAGACAGCCAATTTGTTGTGTTTTTCTTTACTTGCATGTTGCTGTTAGTGCTTGTGTAATGTCCAGGGTATTGCGTTATCATCGCCATCCTAAATAACGCAATGCTTAGTAGTTTATTAAAACCTGGTATCCCATAGGTACTTACTTCTTCGAATTGAATTCGCATCAGATATAGGAGATGTTAGATGATGCAATATCAAGTGTTTTTTACCTAAATCATCATGAGGATTTCCAACGTAAAAAAAAGTCTGATGCTTAACTAGGTGACAAACACTAAATCACTTCCATACCTAATAGTGATATTATACCGTCGGATCCGCAGATTTTTTCAAGTTAAATGAAAGTAAATAATATATTTCGTTACATAGAAATAAAATAGTAAAGCTGCTTTACCCAGCTTTTAGCGTACATAATATGCCAACGGCAGTTATGACTAACCCATTCCAACCCTATGGGTGCCGTAAACTATAGGAAGCTTGCTAGACTAAAAACAGGAGTTGATGGTAAATCCATCGACGAAACGGCATCCTCAGGTAGATCATTTATTCTCCCCTGACAAGAAGAGAGGTGTAAAGTATGACCTGCCTGTGGCATCATAGATCCCACCGAAAGGATCTAAACTAAACAAAAACGCCTCATACCGTTTTTGTTTGAAAGCAGGTTTCCAAGCGGTAGATATATCCAGAGTAACAATATCCAGTTTTATTTATTAGACTTCAATTTTCTGTGATGCTGAATAACTAATTTATTTTTTAAATTTGAAATACTTGCAGCCATGCACCTCAGCCGCGGCCATCATGTTAATGCATAGACACAACTCATTATGTAGGCGTATGTAAATTGGGGAAAAACGCATTAAAATCGAGACATGAGAAATGTTCACCAAACCGGTTTGGGCATTGTTGTTTAGAAAGAAGTCGATTCGATTTCGATGTCAGTTCCATTTGTTCATGTGGAATAAATGTCGCCAAAGCGTTCCATCCTGAGGGTATCGTCTAACCAGGGTACCATTTTGCTTCTCTTGTGGCTATTTTATCCATGTCTTGCTTTTCTTTAGTCACCTCTTACAACACCCTCAGCATGTAATGGGTTGGTGGCATGGTTATTCTTAGTCCGTACGCACAGCTTATTTCCTTCTATCAAAATGGAGCCCGAGTCAACACTGGGTACTGCGAAGTCCTGAAATTAGTACCTAACTCAGAGTTCAACCTATCGGAAATCGATATCATAGAATTAATTAAATGCACCCTAACAAAATAACACAAATAAAAGAAAAAGTTGCAACTCGTTTACATGAAAAATAGTTCTTTTGGCGGCCAAATTGCTAGAAATCATCTCTTCCAGGCACCTGTTCCTAGTTACCTACATTTCTTCTTCCGACCACCAGTCTACCTGATTTTACCTAACTACCAGTATTATCAAGGAGCGACTACCGTCTGCCCTCCGCCACCTATAGTCTAAAATCCGGTAATTTTAATGGTTAGACCAGCTAACTACATGTAACGACTGCCACAGATGCTGGCATGACAGCCGAGAGCAATTTTGCTTTAAGGTGGATGCTCCAGGGTAGCCCGCGAAATTCAAATTTTCTTACGTTTTTTGCAATTTGCAGGGCAGTGCTAGGTTGTATGATGATGATCATTTGATTCGCGGCTGTAAGACGTCTGTAGTTACAGAGTTATAATCATCAAACTCATCAATACAACCCTCCAAGCTCATAAAGCTGCAAGAAAAACTTTTTCAACGTCAAAGTCATTCTTGCACCTTTAAGAGCTTGGAGGGTTGTATTGATGAGTTTGATGATTATAATTCTATAACTACATACGTCTTACAG
Source organism: Clostera curtula (assembly GCA_905475355.2). Taxonomy (NCBI): domain Eukaryota; kingdom Metazoa; phylum Arthropoda; class Insecta; order Lepidoptera; family Notodontidae; genus Clostera; species Clostera curtula. Next base: position 16,854,866 of record FR997809.1, on the reverse strand, counting down.
CCGCGAATAAAATTTTAATCAACATACAACCTAGCACTGACCTGCAAATTGCAAGAAACGTAAGAAAATTTGAATTTCGCGGGCTACCCTGGAGCATCCACCTTAAGAGTGCTATGCAGCACAATTTGGGTTCAAAACACAAGTAAAAACTTATTTGATTCTTCTTTTTAAAAAAACTAAACCCCTGCACTAGGTCTGACCTGTACCGCGGGGGCAGTTTACAAACATGAAATTCACGAACACAAATGACACCCAGACTCAGACAGAGCAAGTGCCTCTGGTTTACACAAAGACACATGCCCGGGCCCGGAATCGAACCCGGGACCCCGCAATCCAAAGGCGGCACATCCAACCCCTAGACCAACGAGTCAGTCGGCACCAGACGAGTGGAGTAATCTCAAATAACATTGTACAGTCTTTACGGCTCGCAATCACATTGTGTCGAGTGGAATTCACAGGTTCGGGCCAGTAGTCTTAATAGGTATCCCAAATGGACATTCTTATGTCTGCTAGGCCACGTCCTCTAAGTCGCAACTTCTATTCCGGTCATTAGTTTCTTTATAACCACAATAAGAGCCCATTTCTCACATCACGCATACGTACCTACTTTAGCAAAAAAGGGTTGTTCAGAAAAGTTACATGCGCTGTCTTAACTAACCCATTGTTCGACCTTCCATTACATACAAAACATAACCTATGATTGATATCTTTAAAAACAACATCATCAAATTTCAAAATTCGACCCTAAACTGTTTGTATTTAAGTTTAAATTATCAAACTGTGTTGAATAAGCCAATTAATGAAATAGATGTATCGTTTATATGGCGATAAGTACTAAAGTTTTTCGCCTGGTTCGATCAATAAAGATGATACTATAATGTAATTTGAGCGTAAGCTCGTTCGAATAGAGTTGAATTTCCTCTGTACGCATTTCAGTGCTTTCATTCGCCTGTTGCCAAGCGCGTTCACGGGACGACCGCGCAGGGATCGGCAACCTTTTTTTAGGCCATCCTAGACTAGGACTTTCTCATTTTTAACAGTTCCCGCCAACATTTCAAAATGTTTTATATGTTTTCGCATTGCCAGATAAATATTGTGACATTATTATGGCGATATAAAAATGATAACATTTATAGTAGTCTGAAGATTATCAAACGAATTATCGATAAAAATATTCACAATTTACTAATCAATTACCAATACAATTAGGTACGTACAAAAACATAAATTAAACAATAGTATCAATCAACAAAACAATCATGGTATTAATCAATGTATTATTATGCCGATCGTAACAGTTCTTACATAAATAATAGAGAGAAAAACAACATCACAAAAAGGTTGGCAACACGCGCGCGATGCCATAAATGCACTCCTAGCGCAACGGGCCTATTACTTGAGCCAACAGCAAAACGCGTTAACAGTCTTTCGGACAATATTTTTAAAATGAACCTTAAAAACATAAACATAAAGGCGATAGATATGTACCTTTCTTTGTGAACCTCAATGTCGCTTACGCCTAATCAATACTGCAGGGAGTTTGAAACGCGCGTGCGCGAGTGTGAGTGCGCACTCGTGTCCATGTGAGCTACCCGCCTATGTGTGTGTCAGTACACTGGTTCGGTCACGTAGGCTCGTTCGGCGTTCACTGAGGAGTTTTTGGGACACAACACACCGTAATCTGCATTTCTTTGTTCGGTGAATCAATCGTTGCATTGTTTCCACCGCCAATTCTACTGTGCCGGCTGTTTAGATAGCTGAAGTATTCAGGCCATGAATATTTAGTCATATAACAGGCTTTAGTTGTGTTAAAATTAAAGTAAAATCTGTGTAAATACGATTTCAACAGAAGCTACGTTAATATAGTCCTTGGCATTTGCATAGTGTGTGCCATGTTACAATAATAAGAGAATATAAAAATTGAAAAATTTCTCGGATGTGCTAACTGTCCGTTTTGCTCTTGCGAAGGTGCACATAGCAACAGATCGCGTCAGCTGGGCCGAGCTGGGCCGAATGTTGCCGGAGATTGCCGAGCTCACACGATTGATTGGGCGATAGTCTGTGAAAGTTCTGTTGTTTTGTATTTTATTAAGTAAGTACCTAATTTAAGACCAAAAATTTACCTAGTTTATCATTTAAATCGGTATACATTTGATTAAGGACTGTCCTATGTAATGGTGTCTTAGTTTATTTAACATTTAAAGAGTCAGGGGCGAATATCGATTTACAGTCTTTGTCCTTGGAGGGACAGCTGAAGAGCTTTCTCGAAGGTCACACCTAGGTGCCTCGATTTTCGCAGCCATGCAGTATTTATATCTGTCTTATTTTACATTTCAACTGTTCTCGTTATTGATTATTTTATAATCTTCCACGAAAACAGCTTGGTTGTTTGTTTGTTGAAACAGCTCTTTGTTGTTTAATGGAGAATTTTTTCTTATGTACATAATTATGTGCTGCTCAGTGCAGTTTCTGTGTAAGAAGTAGGGTTATGTAGAAGTAGAAATGTGTTTATCATTTGGAAGAAAAGGATATACAAACCATACACAAATTAGCTAATTTGCTAAATAATTTGCATGATTATGTAGGTAGGTAGGTTGTATTAGTAGTATATCCATGTTGTGATGTATTTAGAATACACACTGTCACAAACCCATTACATCCTGAGGGGGTCGTAAGACAGGCACGAGGCAGACAACCCAGCCTCAAGAGAAAGACTACCTAACCAACCCAGGCCAGCGTAGCACAGTAGGATTATTTCCTGGCAAGAACTGGGAGGGGCCCGGGTGGTCAGTGGGCCTTTTAAATAGCATTGATAGTCAAGTTACTCCTACGTTACAGAATGTATCCAAAACTGTATTTGTATGTCACGCAAATTGCTGAACAAAGGCATTACCCATGCAGCGGAGGACAGCTGACTGGTTTTTTGTTAAAACCGTTCTATTTATCGATCGTTCCGTTGGTAGACGTGAACGAGTATCAGATGGATGAAAAACTAACTTAGTTGCTGGGTAAGATATGATTCATCACTATGTAGTTGGCAGCTCGTGAACTATATCTTTTATTGGGAATTTATTCCGTTATGGTAACTGAAATATGGTTCTTCAGAAAGTTATGGAAGTTTACAGTTTTCTAAAGCTTTTGTGATACATAGTAAGTGGAATGAACAGACGGTTATAGACAAGGGAAAGTGTTTAACGTGGAATGTGTTGTTGAAAAGTCATTTGGCTATGAGCTCTAAAGAACTAACGTAATTATTGTCATTAACGCTTGAACTGCCCATTCAATTAAGGTTATTATTTGATTCTTTTAAATGTTTCTTATCGATTTCAAACTGTACGTACGTACTCGTATGTAACAGACGTGCGTACAGTCAAATTACACAAACCGGTGTTCTGACCATCGTCTAATTGTTCTGAAACAGCTGTGTCTTCCGGACTTTTTTAAAGTTATATTGATAAATGTCTTGTTTCAACTGACATTAATTTATCAATATAACTTGTGTCTTGGTATTTATTCTGGTGTTTTAAATCAATAAACAAATCGTTTGAAGCAGCTCGTTATACGGTTGTTTTAAGTAAAGAAACATTTGCAAAATGCCACCCACCCTTTTTGACGATTACGCGTGCTAAAGGATAATCCACGCTGATAGAGCATCTTACTGTTTAAAGATAAAAAAGTGGTGGTTTGAAAAGTGATTCATTCATTAGCTAACGACCTATAATGTTCTTACTGCCGATTGTAATATTTAAAGCGATGACTAATTGTTTCTTGCCGAATATACAGTTGCTGATGTAGACAACTTTTCAAACCTTTATTGCCAGTCTTAGAAGAAAATATTGCACATTAATGTTGAATTTACTAACGTAATGCTTATCAATTCAACTGCTAATTAATAGGTAAATTACGTCATCACCTCATTTATTCCTGAAGGTGTCGTGAGAGCCAAAGGAAATGAGCAGGCAGAAACCTACCCACAAGAGAAAGTACATTTTATATGAAACCCTGTGTCTGGTGGAATCTTCAGTGGAGGATATTTATGCTTTACGTTTCATTTAACAGCTCGTCCAGTGTTTACTTCCAGCCACGTGGAAGCCGGTCCCCATAAGTGGTTGGACCTGTCCGAGCCTGTCCCGAACAGGTAACTGCGTAGGCCGGTAGCGGGGCGACGCCGCGACGGGTGCTCCCATCTCGCCTTCGTTTTTTTACTGGAAAGGCCCCAAGCCCCGAGTTTATCTTACGCTGCGCCGTAACATTATAGCGTGACTGAAAGATTGCGCATTTTGACTTAAACAGACACACATATTGTCGTTCGTGGTGAAGGATTTATAGTAAATAACGTCGCCAACCCATTTTATTTTTTAGGTGTCAGTTTTAAGGAACCAAATAGGTTCGAAACCCGGGCGCCTTCACATATAGCCTCTGGTTCATATAGCATTCTAATGTAGAGAGGCTCTTGTTAGGGATTTGAAAAATAGTTTCACAAACATACATACAAATCTTTCCTCTTTATAATGTTAGTTTATCCGAAGACATATACCCAGTGTCCAGGCTTGTGTCGCTACTTTTGGGCCCGAATACCACACTGCCAAGCACAGCTTGTGTACCTATACCATCACACATTATACAATAATCTAAAACGATGCCAACACTCGTTGGGCTTTAATTACTCTGCCTGCCTCAGGGGATTTGGGCGTAATGATAAATAAACTATTCACTTTGATCGTAAAGGTCAGAATTTAATAAGAAACCAGTTAGCCCCTCCCGCGGGGAGTGGGAACGCCCACACAGACAATACACAAATACTAAGCTACAAGGGAAATCACTTGGTACAATGACTACTAATAAATTGATACTACTATGCTCCCGGGCACCAAGGACATAACAATGCCGTCTATCCACTTTTATTCTTGGCTTGTACTTACCACCAAAATCAAGGTGCAAATAGATTTTAATGCTAATACTTTTCAATGGTTGAGTGTGAAGCTACCGCAGGGTCGGAATGCTACGGGGAAGAGTCGGCAAGAAACTCTGGAGGTAGTTTTTCAACCGATCAAGTAGGTAAGAATTGTGGGAAAGGTTCGCTAATTCGTCCCATTGAGATGACTAATGTAATCATGTGATCATCATCTTGGTGATACAAAAAAACCCACTGCTGAGCCGCGCTTCCTCCAATTACCTTGAAGGAAATAAGCCTGTTGCACTGTAATGGACTAGGCGGATTGGCAAAAGCGTTCGTTCTCCTGTGGCTATATTTTCTGCCTTCTCGATTCTTTTAGTCGGCTCTTACGGGTGTAAAATGTGGGTAGCGACACTATGTATTTTAAATTAACATGGTGTACCATAAACTTTTTTTGATGACATTTAACCTAGATATTATTTTCTAACTTAATATGTATCTATCTATTTGTAACTCTTTTCCAACTGCCATGTCCACTGCGTCTTATCATCGACCCATAAAACTCTGGCGGTTTGACCCCATGTCTCAGCGATCAGCAGCCACACACACAAACCACAATCACGATCTCGTCCCACCCACACAGGCGCACAAAAACTCGCTTCCAGATTTATACTAGCAATAAGTAGATAGATAAACTATCTAAACGTGACGTAACAAGCCATAACTCCGAGAAAAAGTAAAAAGCTCGGTCCAACTTATCTCTCGGCTAACCCATCAATGTTTATGGGTTATATTCAACCCACGTCGCACGAGACGGCAGACGGTGATGTAAATAAAATAAATCTCATAGCCAAGTGAAGGGTTTGGGCTATTGCCTTGGAGCGTGGGCTGTAGGAACTGAAAGGTTTTTTACTTGTTTATGAATACACAATGTAGAGCGAGGCGGGCTTAACAATCGCAGTTTTCTATCGTCATTTGGAAGAAGGAATAGTCCTCAGTTAGGATAGATGCAGGTCTAGTGGTAGCTGAGATGGCTTAAGCAATTTAAAGAATAATTAAGCGGTGGCCATGTTATCAACATTTACTGCGACATCGGCTTAGCCGCGTTGTAGAATTTTATTATCAGGTTCGCCCTATCCAAACCTTCATATTTTAAAAGAAGTAACAAAAGCCCTTTGGCCATATCGAAAGGATCTTATAGTACTACTAATCAATATACTTCTGTGCGTAATATCTCAGGATAAATAAGCAACTTTTTTATATACCTGGTCCTAGTTGGTGTCAAATGTGCCACACCTAGAGCAATAAGCACCTATAAGGCAAGAAATTGCAAAGCTGCTAATATTCACGATAGCTTACGCATCATTTCTCTCATCTCAAAATACAAAAATAATTTAGACACAGTAACGCTCCATTCATAGCCTCTCTGCCCTTCGGAATGGCTATAGCTAGTAGGTATACAAATGGCCTTAGAGCAAAAGTAAATTCTATTTCCAATCAGCGAAAAGTATCACACAAACAGGACGATACAGTAACATAAAATTATTCAGCAATAAAAAGTTGAAAGCAAATCGTTTTATTAGTCGATCCGAGTTACGACGTCCGGCTGCACCGCTTCTGATACGGTTGATAATAAAACAACTCTGTATTTTCATGCCAGGAAGCGGTTACAATGGCGGCCCATAAATATGGCACGTTTGAATCGAGAATGGGACTATTACTTTGTCGTGATTGGCTTATTTGCTATTCTTTTATGGCCTATCAAATGGGTGAAGCGTACTGTGGCACGGAGACGCTGGGCTTAACTGACAGACAAATTGCATGCCATGCGTATCTATGAAACTTTATCGTAATTGATATTTCAAACTAGAATTTTATGTGATTAGTATTATAGTAGGTAGTAGGATCTAAAGGACTAATTTTGCAAACCCCGCAGCCAGGTGATTTCTAAATATAATAAATATACCAATAAAATAATAGTGCGGTCACAGACACTCCACGGGGTGTAAATAAAAATAACACATGGGTTCTATACACGTCAAATGTCGTTTACCACAATGCCTAAAAACTGTACTGTCCGCAAAATGTGTCATAAATCTTGCCGGCCAGTGTACCGTAACTAACTACAGTTGGTAGTATTTATTTCAATGGATAAACACAGGTAATAATAATTGCCCGTGGCCGGGGCCTGCGCTGCCTTCCGTTGGCATTCTGGCTTCGGCTTTTGGCATTTCGTTAATAATGGCATCCGGAGACACGATTCTCCGTGACTTCAATTTAAGTAACTTATGGATGTTATTTTTTTACAGCCTTTTGTACTTAAAGTGACAAAGTTGTTGAGTAAGTTTGAAGTTGAATCGGTGTTCCGAATTTGCATCTCACTGTAATTCGGAAGGACGTAAAGCCTTCGGTCCCGGCTAGCGTTCCGCTAACTATAGCAGTGGATACACGAAGTCAGTAGCGTAGAAATTGACAGCTGGTCTAACCAACTGGTTTTCGGTTGGTAGATGAAGTTAGCCATAATATACACTCTTTGTTTTAGACTACTATTAGGATTGTTTTTCAAATGCTATTCAAGCACATTTCAACAATTCAACCCATCTTTGCGATCTATACAGAAAAGTGATTAAACTACATTTTTATAAGTTGTTTATTTGTTATGATGGCGTACATTGTTCTTTATACGTTCATGGGCGTACATGTGTTATTTTTTAATAACAAAGCTACTGCGTGCCATTTACAGAATAAAACAACTAATTAGAATTCAATCAAGTCCTAACAGCTCAAATTGCTTTCACCCCAGCCTTTAACAAAATCTCCCTGTGATTACGTCACATGCAGCTACAATGAAAACTAGCCATTAAGCCCACGTAATAGGGTTCATGATAATAAGTGCAATACACAGGGATGCAGGTTCACATCATAATTTAGCCCCTTTTTTAGGGAAGCGAGAGTTCCGATGTCTTGTCTCCTTCTGGTGCGGAAAAGTACCGACGTCCTTTGTTCCTACAGGTTTTGGGCGTCGTAATCATGTGATGGGGTGATGGCGTTCGTGACGTCACGAATGGCTCCTGCTCAATTTCTTTGTGTTCTATGCTCGGGCTTTTGGACAATGTTTTCCTTGTCATTTTGGATGAAACTGTTTACTTGTATGACATAGTACCCATATTACGTGCTTGTGAACCCGGAATTGGTCGAGAAATGATATGAAGCCTCTGGTGTTACGAATTACCATCAACTAAACACTTTTTTCTATTCTTTTTTTAATCCCTGACGGAAAATGGGGTAAATTTGACATTTCCATCTCTATTTCTGTATGTGGTATCATTGCTCCTAAATAAATGGACTTCGGATTTGCTTAGACATGTAAGGTAATCACTAATCACCAAAAAAATAAGGCAAGTGAGTTTGAAGTCAATTTAATTTATTTGGAGATTTGAATTCTGAACTGAGATCAAAGAAATTATTAAAATTTAATAAGCAAACACATATGTTAAAATCATTAAGTTCTGATAGGCTTAAATTAATATCTAGATTAAGATTATATAAAGACAACATAACTAAAAGTCAGTATATGTATGACAAAGACACGTATAATTTACAAGTGGATATACTGAACCTACAAAAGGAGCTTGCTACCATCTCAAGGAAATATGAAGATGCTCAAGTCCAAATAAACCACCACATTTTGGCTACCAATGAACTACTAAAGATGAGCACTTACACTGCAGAGCGGTTTGAGTCCTTGACGGAACATTGCAATAACCAAGTTTTAGGCTCCCGTTCAGATACTGCTGTTAACACACAAAACCTACCTCCACTTTGTCAAACTAATAGTGAGCCATCAACAGTATTTATAGCGGATAGGGTTTTCACTAATCCAATTAATGTAAAAGAAGATGTGAGCCCCTCTACAGCGGCATCTTCTAAAGTTTTAGTTTACTCGGATAAAATAGGTCAAGGTCTTAGTTCATTATTAAGGCAAAAAATTAAACAGCCTTTATTAAACATGTGTTTGCCTGGAATTAACTTAGATAGTTTAGTTAAAAATATTAAGCTTCATAACTTTAATAAGGACACCACCATAATTATATTGTTTGGTGACAGTTTATCTGTTAGACGTACACAGATAATAAAAATGGTAGAACAGCTATTGGACTTAAATAACAAACATGACTGCAAATTTATTGTAAGTGCCCTTCCATATTCTAATAGCCTGTCTGCTAATCAAAATAGACAAATATATAATTTAAATATGCTTATTTACAATTTGACTCATCGCCACAATAATGTAATTCAATATTTTGATTGTAACACATTTATTAGAAATTTTAAACTGACAAAGGATGACATGCATCTGCCCCTTAGGTTTAAGAGACAAATAGCTACATTGTTAGCTTATAATATACAACCTGCTGACTCTGTCACAGAAATTTTTTTATGTAACCCTAGTTCTAAGACTTTGACAGACTGTGCTATTCACAGTTCTCTAGACACATCTAGATGTTTAAACAACTAGATGAGACAACAGCCATGCATTCTGCTTTACGAATTGTTCACCAGAACATGCAGGGCATGGCTAGCAAAGATTTAGAAATCGACCTATTTTTAGGGCATAGGAATGTTCAGATTTTTTGTGTAACTGAACATTGGCTGAAGGAGCATGAGCTTGGTCGACGGAATGGAAATCATAGTATTATAAGTGCCTTTTGTAGAAAGCATGCCATACGCGGTGGGTCGCTTATCTTTGTGTCTCATGAAGTTAAAGGTAAAGAACGCAAGGATATAGTTGATCTCTCTATAGAACGTACCATTGAATTATCGTGTATAGAACTCGTTCACTACACTATTGTCTGCGTTTACCGGTCACCCTCTGGGATCTATAATACTTTTGAGGTCGTCATGGAAAATGTTTTAAAGAAAGTCACTTCCTGCAGTAAACATGTTTTAATATGTGGTGACTTTAATATAGATTTGTTAGTTGAATCATCATTATCTTGTAGATTTATTAATCTTTTTAAATCATATGGACTTACGCCCTCTTTTAGCGAGCCAACTAGAGTAACTAATAGTTCATCTACGTGTTTAGACAATTTCTTCTGTAACTGTCAATTGATAAATAAATCTATCATTAATGATCTCCCATCTGATCATTGCGGGCAATTAATTACTCTTCCCAACAATAAAGCAGACGATCGTTTCACATTTTCTGCTCGACCAGTTACAGGTAGGAAAATAGACAAATTCCAAAACATTGTAGCTAAGAAAACTGTGGCAATGGCTCACGTGCGTGGTGACCCGGATAGTCAATACGAAAAATTATTTAATATTATTCAGATCGAGTTCAATCGTATATTTGAATTGAAAACCTACACTAAAGGTAATAAGTTGAAGTTTTGTGAATGGGCTACTCCAGGTATTTATAAGAGTAGGAATACATTATATAATTTATACGCTTTGAAACAATTTAATTTTAATTTAGCCTTTCAGGAATATGTTAGGTCCTACTCAAAATTGTTTAAAAAAGTTTGCTATACGGCTAAATCTCTACACATTAGTCGTAAAATAAGAAAATCCAGTAACAAAATTAAAACCACCTGGAACATTATTAATAACGAAACTGGCAAAGCAAAGCTACCTGAATCTAAATTTGAATTGCATAATAATGGTAGTGTAATAAATACCAACTTCGATGTAGCTCAATGCTTTAATATTTTTTTTGAAAGTATACCGAAGGAAATCACCACGTCTTTGGCTTCATCTTCTGTCCAGGCTGAGATGCTGCTCAAGGATAATGTTAGAGAGACGTCGGGCTTGCTCAGGTTCACTTATGTGACCCCTTCTGACATTGTTACAGCCTTTAATAGTATTACTTTGAAGAAAACGGGTGATTTGTGGGATATATCAACTGTTGTGATTAAAGGGGTTATTTCAGATATAGCTCCTCAGCTTGCTAATATATTTAATGAGTGTGTAGATGTGGGTGTATTCCCAAATTTAATGAAACATGGTAAAATCATCCCACTCTACAAAGCTGGCAATAAGAAAGAGCTTGGCAACTATAGACCTATTTCCATTTTGCCAGTTTTAAGTAAAATCTTTGAGAAAATCATTTTAAAACAGCTACTGCAACACTTCCACAAATATAAATTGTTACATAGTGAACAATATGGGTTCACTAAGGGTCGCTCTACGGCTGATGCCGGTGCTGTACTCTTAAAGCACATCTATGATGCATGGGAAAACTCACAAGATGCTATTGGTGTTTTCTGCGATCTATCTAAAGCTTTCGATTGTGTACATCACAACACTCTTTTGAGAAAGCTACAACACTATGGTATCAAGTTTAACGCGCTTAATCTCCTTGCGTCATACTTGAGTAGCAGAATGCAGTTTGTGGACATAAATGGAGTCAAATCTACTGGTTCGACAGTAACAATGGGCGTGCCACAGGGGTCTATTCTGGGTCCGTTTTTATTTCTTATTTATAAACGATCTCGCCTTCTTTGTAAAAGATATTTGTAACATTGTTCTATTTGCTGATGATACATCGCTTATTTTTAAAGTTGACCGTAAGAAAACAAATTTTGACGATGTAAATAGCGCACTCGTGCAAATATCTCAGTGGTTCACTGTAAACAATTTATTGTTGAATGCAGCTAAGACCAAATGCATTAGGTTTACTACCTCTTACTCAAAAAGTAGCGTTACTAAATTGATATTAAATGACAAAAATTTGGACCTAGAAGAATCTACAAAGTTTTTGGGCATTACTTTAGATTCCAAGTTACAATGGAGGCCCCACATTCATAAACTCGCTGATAAACTTAGTTCAGCAGCTTATGCTGTGAGACAGGTAAGACGGCTCACCGACGTGGATACCGCGAGACTTGTCTACTTTGGTTACTTCCATAGCGTCATGTCATATGGTATTTTGCTTTGGGGCAACGCCGCAGACATTGAAACTGTATTTGTATTACAAAAGCGTGCTGTGCGTTCCATTTACAATCTAGGACCCAAGGAATCACTTAGAAATAAGTTTTGTGATATAGGAATTTTGACTGTGGCATCGCAGTTTATCCTTGCTAATATCTTATTTGTGAGACAGAATATCAGTCAGTATAAGACCAACTGTGATGTCACTACGTCCACTGTCCGTACAAGAAATGGGCATAAACTAATGATACCTCACCACAGACTGCAAAAAGCCCATGGATCTTTTGCAGGCCTCGGTGTTCGCCTGTACAATAAAATTCCTGACGCTATTGTAAATCTACCCTTCATAAAGTTCAATAATTTTGTTAAAACTACACTAATTAATAAAGGGTACTACCGCGTCAACGACTATATGTGTGATAATGATGCCTGGAAGTAACTGTCATTTTGTGCCTGTGCTCTGTTCCTTTGGCCCCTTCAATACTATATCTCATTGGCGAAATATTTTGTACGTAGCATTTAGAAAATGTCATATATTGTACACTGTATGTGTGAGCAATGACGCAATGGAGACCTTTAATCGCGGATTTGTTTTTGTTTTTTTTTTTTTTTTATTGGCTCTGTCAAGGTCTATCCGTCATTCATTGCGTAAACATGTAGCGTGTTTCTCTCATCTTGCGAACTTGCTCTCACTATGCTGTTTAGTGCTTTTTGTAAACGAACAATAATTTAAAAAAAGCAACTACAGAGTTTCTTGCCGGCTCTTCTCTGTAGAGCAGCCTTCCGAACCGGTGGTAGTTTCGGCATGAATGTGAGTGAACATATAGGGATTGTGAGCGATCAGGGGAGATGGAGGGATTGCAGGAATGAGGAGTTGTGTGTGAAAGGTGTGAATGTAGGTATGACGACTGATAGGTGTGTGTGGAGACTACCACCTAGTGTGGGACAGGGGCCGTAAGATGATAATGGTGTTTGTAAATATGACGATTTATAAGAGTTTTGTGATGAAACCTACGTAAATAAAGTTCCTTTTGAGTTTGAGTTTGAGTTTGAATGATAGCTCTGTCAAAGCTTTCAAAGCTTTCAAAGACCTTCCGCTTCAATGGATAGGTTTCCTCTCCAGTAATCTGCAACATCCCTTTGATCTTCCAGGAAGTCAGGTTTACAATGAACTCGTTCAGATGGAATAGCAGACAGTCCTTACTACTCGTATGTACTAACATTCATGACTACTCAAAATCAAATATGTATGTACTCAAACACTAACCATCGGGTCCAGCTTTGCACGGGTGGCTGGTAAATTCCTCCCTCAATCACATCCATAACCAAATTACCTACTGGCAGCCGGTAGGCCCACAAAAACTACCACAAATCTCAAGTTACACATGTTATCGGTTAAAATAGAAATGGACAAACACTTAGCCCATTTTTTCCGCCAACATGGATAAACATAAATCTTAAATAAACTTTTTTGCGGCGCTTTTTTCAACGCCCCAAAATGTACCTGCTGTGATTATATGCATAACGAAGGTGGCATTGAAAAATCTACCATAACTGTAAGGTGGAAAGTAGGTTTCTCTGTAGCGGTAGTCTACATGAAATTGACATTGAATTCAAAACATTGAAAACTATAGTCAACGATAGTTCAAGTCTATGCCTATGAAAATAAAGTAAAATATTAGTTGCAGTAACAATTGTCTGTATTTTTAATGAAAAATATACGGTATTCTAAGTGGAATAGAGTTCAGTTTCGTATCCGAGCCCCCGGTTATTAACTGAAGGATTGTATTCAAAGTAGGGGTGCTTATAGCGAGAGCGAGGGGATGTTGTTGCTATGCACTAAAGTTTGTTTCACTTTCAACCTTCTATGTTCTGCTAGAGATAGTCTTAAAAACATCATCATCATCACCACCCATAAAAGACCCACTGTCGAGGCACGCCTCCAACTCGATAGAGAGAAATTGACCAATTATGCTCCGCTGACCAGACGGGTTGACTCAGCGTTTCGGATTAAGATCTCCTTCTCTTTTGGTAACAATAAATAATCAAATCGGTTCGTCCGTTTAAGAGATATACAACACCACAGATACACTTCTTTTTTTTTGTAGAGTTTTGAAAACAAATCTGCGCCTAAAACGTAAAAAACGAAAATGTTACCAAAACTGAAATCTTTACATTTAAATCCATTGTGCTTTCTCTTGGGTACTATTCGAAGGCAGTACCTATCAGTTTCAAACTTCCATTTTTTGAAGTCGGTTTAAATAAACGTTACGAGAAACAGTTTCGTATTCCGTTTAGCATAAAATATAACCTAAAGCCAGTCAGAATAATCAAACCATTTATCTTCACAAAAACAGGTATATTACAAAATTAATAATAACCTTTTAGAGAAACGACATCTAGGCGTCGCGGCCATTTCGCAATTTTAATAACCCTTATGCAAATTAAGTTATATAATCAATCTATACTTCTCTAAATAACTAAATTTACGTGTCCGTATGTTGTATTATTTTACTTACGACATACGGAAGTATAGGTTTACGTTACTGATTATAAAAACTTAATTCGTTCCGACTAATCCCCGTAATCCGGTAAAAACCGTATCAACATATCAACGATGATCATTAATCCGTGTGTTCATTGATTTTCAAACAAAATATTACATTAGCAACGCCGCGGGAATCAGCTAGTGTTGAATACGTTTATAGCTGGGCATTGTGTAAAACTATTCGTATATCCTTTTTTGAATTTATATAACCATAATTATTTGGCTGTATTAGACAACAGACAGCAATTTTGGTAATTTATTTAATGATACTCATTTATCGTCTCGGCGAGTCAGGCTTGATATTAGTCTTTGGTGCCACGCTGGACAGACGAGCTGGCACATATTTTCCCTTACCCTAAAGACACTATGTAATTGAGTCATCCCATGGAGAATACATTTGATAAAATATATTTTTTTACAATACCGGGTAGCAAACGGAACTCCCATTTCGAGGTGCACGGAGATGACAGCAGGCGGCCAAGGGTGCGCTGATTAGAATATAGAGTGTGCACGCTGTGATTGTTGTCGTGTAGTGTACATACACTGGCATAGAAGCACGCATATGCAGGGCAGATTGGTTTCGAATTACTAATGATATGCGTTGGGAATACATGGAACGTTCGGAGACATGACTATTTTAAAAAGAAGCTGAAATAAATAAATCCACTGCGGAACATACATCCCTCTCAAGGATTGCTCAATAGCCGGTTCGGAGTATATTCATTGGCTTCCAGCGACCGTAAATAGGTCGTTGGGAGGTCTGTTAAGTATTTATTTCATTTAATTATTACGTAGCGTCACTAGCCGAAATCGTCATAAGAAAAAGAAATATTCTATTAACTTGATATTAAATCCTATGTTAACCCATCTAGCCAGTGTGGCTCAGTGGGCTATTTACCACCAAACTGGAAGAGGACTGTCCCAGTACCCATAAGCCACCCACAGGACGAAACAGGCTGGTGACAGCCTAGTGTTTAAAATCCGTCACCACACGGCAATACATCGGTTCAGCAGTGGCAAGGTATCCAAAGGTTGTCTAGTTGATGGCCCTTAAAATAATCAATTTAGGGCATTCTTCCATTACTTACTTCAACTTTATGAATATAGCTTGCAACTTTATATTTATGAAATGTGAACACGAGTCTTTGTTCATCATTTATCCTACTTTGTCTCGTAACAATGGCGCCCGCTCTTGCCAAGTTCTGAAACGATTACACCAAGTGTTTGTGGTGTATTGTTGTGTTAAATCTTAGCGAATACCGGGAGAACTTTGCGTGTTTAGTCCCGTTGCGGGAATATTCTCGAACTTTGATGGCACAATATTGTTTAAAGACATCTCCCAACACTTGCCGGTCTAGGATGCGAACCGCAAGAAAGTTTTGTTATGCCGTTTGTTGATTTCGTGAACTTGCTTGCACTTGCTCCGAGTCTGGGTGTCATTTGTGTTGTAAATTGTGTGAATTTCATGTTTGTGTACACCCCCGCGATACTGGTTATAAACTACTGCGGGGTGTTACGATTAAAAACATTATTATGGCTATGGTTCGAATGACCGAGTGGATTTTACAATCAATATCGATATTAGGACGTCTTACCCTGGGAGTAGTGCGGAAAAAATAGACTAAGCTTCCCTCTGCCACTGGATACCTCATGAACAAAAATAAAATCGAAACGGACAACATTACTATCTAGTTGCTAAGAGCAATTATTGTTTATTTGGTACTTTGATGTGCCATGTCACGCCTATAATTTTACATTGCTTTTGTCGTGAAATAGAATCTTTGCTCAACAACTGAGTTTTATTAGTTTTATTAGACCCGTATTTTGCTATTTAGCTAATGGCTGGAAGCAATTTAAATGTTTCAATAATATAAAATCAACGACGCACCGTTTGAAAGATCACCACGAAACCAACTAGATCGCGATCGGTGGACCTGTAGTGAAAGACAGCATGGTCTCCGACCAGAAACACTAACTAGTAGGTAACTACTCGTAGCACAATGAACCAACTGTGTTGTGTAACCTGTAAATTGTCAGATTTGTATAACCTTTAACGCGGGGGCAGTATACCTACAAAGATGTAATTCACGAACACAAACTACCTACTTAGGTACCAGTAATGTCCCCCCATCGTTGACAAAATAAATAAATTAAGTGACGGCTAGCTATTATAACTACCGATATAAATTAAACACTTTTTAACGCTTTAATTTCAATTTGTAATAATCGCCAAAATCTAATAAGATTATTATAATAGAGTCATGTATGTGCTCGATAATCCCAAAAATACTGCACCTATTTGCAAGATTGTCATATATCATTGGAGTGATTCTTGAGGAACTTTTAAATATACAACTTGTTCACCTTTAGTGTAAATTTATATAAAGTATGACGATAGTTTTCGGCAGTGGCGGAGGAAATCTATCATTTAGGAGCTTTTATCGTAAACGAAAACGCCTATACCGTATGAGATCAAAACAATGCACGGTTGGATTGATCCTCTTTTACAAGTCTAGAAAATAGTTGTCAATTTTTATACGTACTACCTTTAAGGCTGGGTTGTGTCGCTCGTTCAAAATGTGATGTGATAGGTGTGATGATGATGAACATATAAAATGACACAAATTTTGTACTTAGTGAACTTTTCCTTATACTTAATTAAAAAGCTTAAACGCAAGTAGATCTTAAGGCACCTTAATACAAATAAAAGCCGAACAAGGAACCGGAAAGCTTAGAAACTTCAGCCCAGTAACATTATCATACAAACAGCTTGGAACAATGGTGGGCAGGACCCGGGTACGAGTCTCGAGCCGCACCCCATCCCCGGGATTTATATTACTATAAATATAACTCTTGTTGAGACTCCAGTCAAATCGGGACTTTAACTTGTCGCCATTATTGTTTAACTTTACTGCTGATTAAATTAAGTATATTTTTAACGAATGAAAATGACAGCAGTAAACTTTTATTATATGCACATTAGGGTGGCGTCGCCATCCATCTGCTGGCTAAGCAACTTTGGAGCCTGCTGGATGTGGGATGGGTGTCCATCACTTGTAATACTCATCACCTCTATGCGTCGAGGGACACGATGCCGTTATGCCTTTCCACCGACTATGCCAGTCGTCACACGTAGACACTATCCTGAAAGAAAGCACCTGGTCTAACCAAATAACTACCGGTCGCCCCACGAAGGGCTGACGGTAATCGGTGCCAACCCCAATTAAATTGGGAAAAAGACAAGGAAAATCATGAGGGTGGTGGCGGATTTACAATATAGTGTCACCAACCTATTACATCTTGAAGGTGTCGTAACTAAAGGCACGGATATGCTGACAACCAAGCTGCGAGAGGAGGAACCCCTAGTATTGTGGGCTAATCTCACTCCATGAAACCCTGAGTGATTACTGGGTTAATGGGCTGGGAAGACAGGCCTACTACGTCGCAGCCCTTAAATGGCCCACTGCTGAGTCGGGCCTCCTCCAGTTACTTGAAGGGTCATTACTTTATTTATTTAAAACTTTGTGCACATGATATGTACAGAGGCGGACTTAATGCCATAGGCATTCTCTACCAGTCAACCTATAGGTGGTGCAGAGAACAACAAGGTAGGTGCACACATAATTATGAGTAATATATATTATTTACATACTAATATAATATAAAATACATATAAATAATATATAAGCTAAATAATAAAATAAATATATCTTTATCTTGGTCGTACCTTAATTTTTTTTTCTGTTAAAGGCAGTTTTATCAGAAAATCTTGTGAATGATATCGGAGCGCCTTTGATGTTATCAAAATCGATGCAGCCGATTGGGAGATGAAAGAGACGGACAAATAAAATTGAAAATGAAAAAGTAATGAATTATATTTATGTTAGCAGTACCGTAATACCTTCGTATGCATGGATATAACTGGTATTTTGATATACTTACATTTTAGTTATGTTTGTAGCTGTTAGCATTTTGTGTTTTCACGTAGCCTATTTAAAAATAACTGAATAATGTTGGGGTATGAAATGATAGTCATATATTTTAACATGTGGTTTTTATTATTATTTATACGCGTAAATTATCATTACTTACAAGAAATAGTAATTTTAAAAATCCGTCTATACAGGTAACCCCCTTTGACGTGTCTGCATTAGCTACTAAACATATTCCAATAGTTTTTTTGAGAGGTGTGATCTCAGCTGCTTTATGTACGAGTATGTCGGGGTTTATAAAGCAAAAACAAAGTTTCATGCTCGTATTTCTCAGTAGAGAGCCGTTCTATGCTGGTAACTGATGTATTTAAAGTATCATAAAATAATCACAAATTCAGATTGGAATTAAAAACTATATTGATTCCCATGCCGGTACTTCACGTAAGCGATATTCGTCTAATCATCATCATCATCTAATTCCTTCTTGATAAATTTGTTATGATATTTTGTGTCTATTGGGTCTTCGCCAGTGCTGTGGCCAGGTATAGAAACTTCTATGGTAGGCTCTGAAATATCATCTGAAGATTCATCGTAAGAAGCTTTTTGCAAATTATTTATATTTTCTAGTTCAATTTTTCTTTCAGCCACCAAACTCTGCATTTCCTGCATTAGCCGCACTGCTTCTATTTCTGGGAGTCTTCTTAATTGCATTGCAAGAGATTCTGCGAAGTGTTCGAACTCGTCCCACGTCTCCTTGCGTGGTCGTTTTGGGGAGGACGCTTCTGCAGTTCTTGACCTTTTTTGGGGGGTTGTCTGGAGCAATAAACGTTTGATTATAAAGTTAAAAATATTAGCAATATTTAGATTTGTTTTAAATTATTAGCATATAGTCCTCGCAATAGAACAAGCAACCTCTTTTCTTATTAAAAAACGCAACCCCTGCATTTGGTACAACCTGTAGCGCGGGGGCTGTTTACAAACATGTAATTCACGAACAGAAATGCCACCCAGACTCGGAGCAAGTCCCTCTGGTTTAGACAAAGACACTTGCCCGACCCCGGAATCGAACCCGGGACCCGTTGATCCAAAGGCAGCACATCTAACCCCTAGACCACGGCAAAGGAATAGCAGCAATCAAGCAGTCGAACAATCGACCATTTAGGCTCGTGATTGGCCTACTACTGAGTCGGTCCACATTTTGTCGATGGTTTGTCTTAGCGACACCCGTATGCATTTGTTGAATGTGAATTATTAATTTGTATCAACTATTATCTTTTTAAAATAACATTAACTAGTTAATTAATTGTATGGTAGGCTAATCTCCCTCCATGTAATTGGAGGAGGCTCGACTCAGTAGTTCGCCAATTATAAAAACAATATTTTTAATAGACGAACTCACTGGCATAAAGCTATGGCAATATGTATTATAATCTGTAGGTATAGTGTGGCGAAACGTCAAGGTAAATAAAAGGTAAACAATGGTTTTCCCTCCCTTATTTTCCCATTTTATTGGGGTCGATAGAAGTATAATCTGATTTGAGGAACTACCAGTATTTACCCAGTATTGTGTCCTCCGCGATCCATCGGGTTATTAGGCCAGATCAGTAGACAGTTTTCACGCTACCGACCATAGATGGTAGAACGTGTTATCGTGCCCTCCGAAGCATCTAATATCCAGCAGAGCCAGATTCTTATAACCTGCAAATCGATGGCGTTGCGCACTGTCCGCTAAATTATTTAAAAAATAACTTACATCTTCGTCACTGTCCTCCAATTCTTCCTGGCTTTGGCAACGGCCTAATCTGCCCAAAATATAGGCTAAGGCGATTCTCTTCTTATTCGACGACATTACGCCGTGTACTCGCAACGGCGCCAGACGCTAGACTAACATTTGCGGGACGCGGTGCGAGAGTGTGACGTCACACCGCGTCAGTGCCATAGTATATTTCCCTGCATGCGAGGTACCACGTTTAAAATAATGGCATCGGACTTAAGTAGAATATGGCTTTCGTATTTTTTTATGTTTTGTATTCACGTGTGACTTTATAATATAATCTAATGTGCCACTAATCTAAGACAGGTATTGGATTTTACAATTTATAACGTGTAGGTACACGGTAGCACAGTGAAGTTGTTAGTTGCTTGGAGAAGGGCAAGAACAAATTAGTTTGTAGAGGAAAGTGACATCACATTATGTTTGGCTAGTTGGCATTGATTTCAGAAGAATCTTTACTATTTGAATTATAATATTCGGCTACCCCTTCAAATTTTTATTGTCTTGTTTTCGCCGCATTTTTAATATAATCAAAATTATTTAGTCTTTGTCAGAATATAGGTACATCTTTATTGCAAGTGAATCCAAGCGCACCTGGTATGGCGGTGTAAATTACAATGTAAGTATTATCATCAACTTTTATCAAATCTCAAAATATTTCTTTATGTCTATAAACTAAATTAGTCGAATGCCGCTTAAGAACGCTCGAGTCCTTAGTATTAAAATAAGTAAAAGATATTGGAAATTAAAATAAGCAAAACTATCACATTCACAGCGGGGTCTTTACACGTTTACATTGGTTTTTATTGTTTATGAAAGTTATCGATGTATGGATAATTTTCTGTTATTTCTATGTACTCTTCTGGGCTTTCGTCGACTTCTATCTTGATTCTCGAGGTCGACGGAGATGGTTCTGCCATTTCTATGCACTCTTCATCCTCATTAATTTCAGTTTTTATAACAGTCAGAGTATCTTGTGCTGTAAGATATGTGGACTCTGTTAATGATGCTGTTTCACACATTTTTATTTTGATCTGTGGTTCTAGTGGCGGTGTAACATGTTCCATTGGCGTATTGCCTAAATAATTCCGTAAATACGAAAAAGGTTTCTCGCTTTGGACGTCTGGGTAGCTTGATTCTTTGGGTGGCTCTGGATGGAAAAGAAGTGGATCAACTTCCTTGGCGTTCTTCTCTGGGCCAGAATTAATTAGTTCCTCTGCAGCCCTCTTTAGAGAATTAGTGTCAATGACATCGATAATAGGGGTGCGCTTGCCTGTTCTGGTTATCCCACCTTTAGGTTTATTTTGGGTGTGTGGTTTGCTTTTTGTCTTGTCTTGTTCTCGTTCTTTGGGTTTCGATTTAGCTACTGACTTTTTAGTTTTATTCGCAGTGGTCGAATTTCCCGGTTCGTCAAGTTTATTCTTCCTTTGCTTAATCATAGCTTTTATTTGTTTCATTATTTTGGTCGCCTCATCTGAAGGAAAAGTTCTTAACTCGTCAGCTAGCGATTCTGCGAAGTCATCAAAGATGTCACGAGACTTCTCAGAATTTGGAGATTCAGGTTCGTCGTCAACGGGCATTTCTTTCTGCAAATGTTTATAAAAATAATGTATAAATATATTTCCTTTTAAAATTTTACTTGACTTTTAAGACAATGTGATTAGAGGATACTACGTAAAACAACACAATATAACTTACGTTTTCATAATGAGATTCAGACTCGGGCTCTTTCGGTGCATCCTCTCTTTGTTCTTCCTGTAAACGAAATCTGCAGTAAGATTATATTTCGAATATTTTCCAACTTTCAGACTCGCAAGCCGCGTATGCCATTAGGTATAGGTGTTGATTTTATTTTTTAACCCCCGACGCAAAACGAGGGGTGTTATAATTTTGACGTGTCTGTCTGTCTGTGGCACCGTAGCTCGCGAACGGATGAAGCGATTTCAATACAGTTTTTTTTTGTATGATAGGTGAGTTACGGGCGAGTGTTCTTAGACATGTTTGATGAAAATCGGTTGAGTCGTTTAAAAGTTATGGGGGGTGAAATTGGGGAAGAATAACCGTAAGTCTGCAAATGTAATCGAGTGGGGTCTCAAATGAAAGCGCATCACGTGCACATTACAAACATCATAATAAGCGTGTACCTATAAAACCAGGGGTCAGGTAATAAATAAATAGGAGCGGTCCCCCAACGCGATGTATTTTTTTATTTTTTACTTTTTATAGGATAATTAGGTTATTGTGTTTTATTTGATTTATTTGAATTTTTAATTTAATTTTTACTTAATGTAATGATAATATAACAACCACTAAAAATATAACAGTTAAAGTACAACATCAGTCGCACACGGTAGAGTACCCAGCGCCCAAAATTTGCTATATCCTGTACAACATGGGTGTATTATGTGTGAAATTCTTTATTGCACTAGACATATAAAACATTGGGTAGACAAGCCATGGTGGGTCAATAATCGTACTATGTTCCTATTTAATATTACAGGGTTATTTTTGAACCTCCCGCAAAATTTAAATAGGTGGTTCAGACCATGAAATTAAACAAAAAACAATGATTTTATATTACAAGATATGTTACCTTCATATAACAGACTCTTAAAATTTGATCCCACCATATATACATACAGATATAGTGCACGCAAGTTGACAAGTAACATTACTGAAAAGTACAACAGATGGGATAAGCACGTGAGTAAAAAAGATAGCTATAATGGAACGATTGCATTTCAAGTGTCATGTCGAACCATAGATTATAATTTTGTTGAACACAAGGATATTTCGTTTATAGGTTAGAAATAAAATTTGATGAAACAGGTAATACAATGAAATTAAGCACTATAACGGATTTATCACGTGTATATTATATTATTTCGAATTCTTTGCAGCAGTCTTCTTTCAGTTCAGTTCAGTTTCAGCTTTAAATCTTTTAGTATAACTGTTAGGCTTACAACTCTCTTCTTCAATCTTTTGTTCAATCTTTTGTTCCGTTGAGTGAGTATTTTATTTCTTTTTTGTAACTGTTGCCGTTGAAAAGTTAATTGTCTCTCAAAAATATCTTCGTCTATACTAACGCTGTCAAGACTTGTCGGGGAGTTCTGAACCACTCGATTTATAGGTTCCTGAAATAAAACAAAATAACTAAAGTTCAAAGACTAAACAAAATTTACAAATAAATAAAATTTTGTGTTGTACAAAATTACCAGCAACTAATAAAATTGTTTAGTCACATTACTATGTTATAAGCAGCCCTCGCTTAGTAGGGTTGTATTTTACCGGAAGGTTACCGCAGAGTTAATGTCAACCGTACAATGTCCACACCTCGGATGTCAAAGTAAGTTCTTAAGTTTTTTTTAAATGCATAAGTTTGTAAATGTTTAATTACCTGAATAACAGGAACAGCATTCTTCTTAAGTAGTATTCGCCCTTTTTCCGAAGTATATATATCAGTAGCTTTGAAATGATTCACACAAATTCTGCTGGCTGTTGAAGGTATCCAGTCTGATTCGTTTCTTTGTTTACGAACAATTGCAATCCACTCTTGAAGTCGGATCTCATTAGTCGGAAACCTTAAAATTTGATAATTCTAAATAAATAATTCAATTTGCTGTAATGCAGCGTACTACTACTGGCTGGTCTATGACAAATATTAAAACATCACAAATAATTAAACAACAAATATTATTAATTAATTAAAACACAGTTAGGCAAAGAAACAGCTGGGTAATTCTTACTTTAGTGCCTACGACGTTCGCATCTGTACATAAAATCTATGTTCGCAGTATATGCGTCCATATCGTGCTCGCGACAAAAAGTATTGACCGTCTCGTTTCTTTACCACAATTATTTAAGAATATTAATAAACTAATTTTATTCAAATACTCTATTAAATCGAAATATATAGTATGTACTTACATGTGATAGGAAATCCCTTGTGATTTATTAATTTTAGAACAATAATTTGTACACTTTCTGAACACACAGGACGGCATATTTGTTATAATTCACCACACGTCACTACTCTGTGCGTGGTTAGACGCGACTAAAGGCGAAACGTCCCACCCACGACCCAACCCAATTGGCCTGTTTTCGAGTCTTCGCTTGGCGTGCGCTTGAAACATATCAACCTCTTTTTATACACCGTGAAATGGAAATGGATGTTTTCCCGCAGGGAAATGATTTCCTCCCGGTAGTACAAACGATTTATAACAAAAAATAATTTAATTATTAATAAATGTCGGATTTACAATTGTGAAAAACAAAACACGAAAGCGACGTCCTACCAATAGAAAGGGCAGCGCGGCACGAGCGACGCGCGGAACATTGCGCTATCAGCTGATACTTAATACCTTCCGTAGTAAGCTGTAGCACGAGGGCTTGTGTTAACGAAACACAAAACATAATTACCTAAAAGTTTTGCAATTTTTCCTTCATACTTTAACGGGCTTAGGACCGTCATATATACTTCATTACCACACAGTCTTTCACACGCTAATCAACCGGTGAAATGTAAAAAAAAATCATAAAAATAAACACCTACAATATTTTAACAGACGCTATTGTTACAACAACACAAAAGAAACTAACGTGGGAAACAAAAGCCTTTGTTTACTCCCCAGTACTTTTGGGAACCCTGAGCCATAGCCTTCGGTACGGAATGCGATTCTTGAATTCACTCATTGACAATTGACACAATTGAACTTTACGATAATGATAAGGATGCAGTCGTTCACAGTTCAGCACTTTCCAAATGTAATATTGGCTTACGTTAAACCTAGCCGCAGCCATACGCGTACTCCGTCGAGGATCCCGTCTCGTTTGTTCATCGAGGTCTGGCAAATAAACGGCCAATCGACCTCTGCCCTGTGCATGCGCTGGTGTCTCAAACTGTCCATATTCGAGTAGTCGCTGTGTTGCCGCTACGATTGTCCGGGCCTGTGGGACTTGGGGGTTCAAAATCCCGCGAAGACGGAGCGACTCCAAGTGTTGCGGCTCCGCATAAAGCCGCTGGGCAGCGTGGGAGTCATAATCAGCCCGAGCGTACAGTTGCACCATAGCGACGTACTCTAAGGTACAATATTTGTAGTGCCGATTCATTTTTGCACTTAAACGCCACTACACGAAAACACAACGCGCGTGCGACAGTCGCCAATTCGCCGAGGCAATTCGCAACTAACTGAGGCGGCGGCCGGCGCGGTTATAGCGGGTATACGGGGTGGCGAGGGAGGGGAGGCTTTCACCGTGGTCGGCGCCGGTATCTCGTATGTAGATACCTACTTTAATATTATGTTTGGTGAATTACTATTGCTTCTCACGCTTTCGAGTGGATGTAATATTGTTTTTGATATTGAAAAAAAAACCTTTTATTTTTTTAATTTATCGCTATCAATCGATAGTACTACTAATAGCAAATCGATCTCCCGCTGGAAAACAATGGGAAAAAAATCACCGTGTATATAAAATATTATTGACAAACAAGAAAAAAAAAATTCACACTTACAATTATTATTTTCTATAATTGTAAGTGTGAAATTTTATTTCAAAATTTTATATCAAAATTAAAATGTTTTTTTATTCGAATATGGTACAAGTATTTTATTACAAGTATTTTATAACGTTATTTTTGGACTAGTAGATATTATCTGTTTCCCATCACTGTTCGTCATTGCAAAGTAAAGGTATGATTCCGAACTACGCTGCACGCAGCAGTGCTACCGCAGCAGTGCTGGTCCCCATACAATATTTTTAAAAGGTTTTAGTTCTATGAGATTACATCCGAGCCACGCAGCAATGTACCGGTTGTATGGGAACCAGTTGTGCCGCAACAGTACTGCTGCGGCAGCACTGCTGCGTGCAGTGTAGTTCGGAATCAGACCTGTATTATGTCGATCAGATAAATTGACACGTGTCAAATCGATCAAGCTATCGTGTACAGGGTTATAACGCCGAATTTGCAAAATGTATGCTTGTGTCAAGAGCGGGTGGCATACGTCCCAAACTGACACTACAGTTAGCAATTTATCGAAACTGATAAGAGGCCGTGCACTAAAATCACACGCTACAGGTTAGGTAAATTCACAGCGACGTTATGTCTGTGTGCGCCGTTCACGCACACACGCTTCAGATCGAGTGTTAAGATCGCTTAAACAGTTTTGATCATAGAGATATTTTTGTGCTTTGGAATTATTCTATGGATAAATAGAGTTAAGAAATAAAAGTTTGGAAAGTCTGTGTTTATTCGTTTAATTTATTTGTATTTATGACAATCAACATGAAACTGCTGATAGATCACAGGCGTTAGTAAGCAACATTATATTATCAACAATAACATTAGAACATAATAGTATAAATTAATCATTTATTTATGTAGCTATAACAAAAGTGATAAGTACCATGCCTAGATCACCAGTAATTATTGTCTTCGCAGAACTTTCATTGTCGCGCAAATTCCTAAAGTTAAAAACAAATGAAGATAAGAATGTTCTTGCAAATACTTAAATAGGCACTTCTAGCACTAAATAAGTAACGCTGATCGAAAGTAAAAACTTACACGATTTTGAAACGAAGCCGTAGTAGCGATTAGATTAGATGTACGTTCTGCTAGAATTCGTGCGATACTTGCCAATCCCGGGTTTCTTCGTTTCCTTTTTTTTATGCACTGGTAATGCGTGCCTTTCTTCTTACCCATTATCTACAACAAATTTTCAATTGATGTTATACTAAAAAAACGAGGGGCAACTGTAACAGTCAGCTGACTAATTATTTTTATAATTAAAATCAATAAAGCCGTTTTGAGAGCGAAGAATTACGAACTCACGTATACGGGTATTTTGTATATGACTAGCTTCTGTCCGCGGCTTCGCCCGCGTGGATGTCAGAAATTATCCCACGGGAACGTACTACAGGGATAAAGGACCCTATGTGTTAATCCAGGCTGTTAACTACCTCCATACCAAATTTCATCAAAATTGGTTCAGCCGTTTGGGCGTGTATAAGTAACAAACATACAACAACACACACACTCACAAACATTCACCTTTGTAATATTAGCGTGAAGACTAAGCAAACTTTTCATTTTCTTCATAAACAAGTACTGAAAAATTATTAATACTTACCGGTATCAAAATGCGGTAGGCGGCGTACAATTTCGAAATTTCGGTTACTTTATGTACGGGCGCTCTTGCGATAAAAAGTGCAATGTCCTCACGTTGAGAAGGCCCGTTCGCTACTGACGGTGACGACTTCTTCCGTCCGTAGTCCGTATTGCGCGGACGATTTTTTATCTCACTTTGTCAGTTATTTACTAAATGAATTTATTGTTTTTTTGTTTGCAACGAAACAATAATAACACAAAGAAAAATATTCTACTTATTAAACTTAAGATTGGTGTGTAATTTTTAAAAATTACGTTATTTCCTCTTTTTTTTCTACTATATTTTTAGGAAAACTGGTTGCGAATATTAATTATTTCCCATGAATACTTACATTATTTAAAAAATCCCTTTTGTCCAGACTATAAACCCGACTTTTAAAAGTACAAAAAAAAACTACATATACATTTTCCCAACAATTGAACAAAATTCACCAAAATTGATCGAAATCAGTCGATTTCGTGCACGGCCCCATAACATGCCTTTGAGTTTCGTTTATAACTGTATTGAATTAGCAAGTTTTGGGATCTAAATGTGCTCAACCTCGCAGATGATGCTCACCTCTGAGAGAGGAATGAGAGAGCTTGTTATTGATTCGAGTTGCACTTTACTGGATACGTTAGACTTACCCCAGTCCATCTTGAGCTAAATGTGTAACTTAAACCTGCTACCGCTGCCTCTGTTTCTGCAGTATTGTCAAAAGAAGCGTCGCTGCAACAAATTTGTATATATTAGATACATTTTTGAAAAATACGACAAGATTTCTCGCGCCGCGCCATTTAGGCAAATGTGTCAATTTACCTTCATACGTTTCAACTTAATTTTTCACAATTTGTGAAAAATGAATATGGCTTTTGGGAAAAGTGTTGAATATCAATACGATGCCTTCATTAAAATATCATAATATTGTTTTCTAATTCATAGTTTAACAACACCCCTCATTACGAAATATGAATTCGATGTAAATAAGAAAAGAAACGTGTAAATCAATATCTTTTAAACCCAGTGTCGCGCACGCATTATAGTCTTGAGTTAAATATTCATAAATAGGGAATAGAAGGGTCGAATGAGGATTATCATTTTCATCACACAGATTGTTAATGATCAAATGCTATGATTAGTACTTAAAGGTAGGTACGCACGCGAAATCAACAATCGCTGGCAAGTTGGTGGCAATTCGGGTTGTATGTAATAATAATAACACTAGTATAGAAAATAACTTTCTAATTATTTACTCACATCATCTCTGTTTTTAAATTAGTCAGTAAGGTAACTTTCGTATTGCTTTGCTCGCCTGTTCCCAAATGCGATCCACCCGTTTCCTGGCCTGGCGCAGTATTTTTAGCTTGCCTAAAATTAAAAGAAACAGAATCAGTGTCGTGAATAAGAGAACCATCTCGTTAGTGATCCCTATCCCATCCATGAGCCTCATCATTTATGACATACAACTTCGCACGGGTGCGAAGTTACCCTCGGTGATTGTCCTACAGTGGGGCGAAGCTTGTTTAAAAAAAGTACCTAAGTTACTCCTTATAGCATCAGCTACCTATCAGTGAATGTCCAGTCAAAATCGGTCCAGCCGTTCCAGAGTTTAGCCGGAACAAACAGTCAAAAATTGAAAAAAATGTTATTTTGGTCCATGTGCTGTGTTACAATATACTTACGCATTTAGTAAAAAATTGTTATTTTATTATTAAAAACAGACACTTGAATTTTTTTTTTGTATGTATGTGTAGATAACTAGCTCTCAGTCGCTTAAATATGCTGCAGATATTTGCCATTTTCTACTGGCATTATATTAGGTGGAGGTCTTTTAGGAGGTGTTGTATTTCCGTGTAAACACAATGCCCCTTGGAAGCGTTTAGCCATAGTGCGGTCTAACCTTATCTGTAACGCAAAAGTCTCCAACAAAGAGGCTTTTTACAAACATTAACACGTCGGCGGCAGGTCCGGGGGTGATATTGACCACATTTATTTATAGCTAAGGGACAAAGCTTACCCTTGCCTAGGGTTATCGCAGCTAAAAATAAACTAATTTATAAAATGATTCGATGCGACTTTAAGACGAGAAATGCAATGCAATGGTGATGAAACCAGTTCACCTTTTGTACGGTAGAAAACTTATAAAATTATAGCATACATATTTGGTTATAGATAAATTTTCGACCTACTTAAGGCCGTCGTCTCGCTTTGCTCAACTTCTATCCCAGCCGTTTCAGGTGGCGCTCCCCCCCCCCCTGCATAAATACGTTCAAGATTACGATGGAAGGTTGCTCTACTTAATTAAATTTATATATATTTTTTTGTTTTCAAGAATAATCCTTTTACTTTTTTCGTGATATGATAATTTTATCTATTTGTATTTCATAATAACAAATGTTGCAATTTTTAATCGACTTCAAAAAGAGGTTCTTAAGAAAGAAGCTGTATTTTTAAGAAGAAATTTTGCTTTTAAATAACTTTTGATAAATATGTTTGCCATTAAGAACGTTGTCAAAAAAAATGTTGTACATAGGTTAACGGCAGTGGTTAGAGCGCTAGCCAGTCACGTTATAGGTCACGCGTTCAAATTTTAGTCGAACACAGATCAATGAGATTTTTCAAGACCATATTTTCTCCAAGTTTAAGTAAGTTTGACATGACTTGTGATATCAATCAAACATATATATGTATCAACCCTGTTGGTTGATATATGTTTGGTTAATGTAGATAATGAGTATGATCTGGTTATCTGGGTAAGTCCATCATCATCATTTCAGCCAAAAGACGTCCACTGCTGGACATAGGCCTCCCCCAAGGATTTCCACAAAGGCCGGTCCTGGGCCGCCCGCATCCACTGCTTTCCGGCGATCTTAACCAGGTCGTCGGTCCACCGTGTGGGAGGCCTACCAGCACTGCGCCTTCCGGAACGCGGTCGCCACTCGAGGACTTTTCTGCCCCATCGGACGTCGGTCCTGCGAGCTATGTGCCCTGCCCACTGCCACTTAAGTTTGACAATCCGGTGGGCTATGTCGGTGACCCTGGTTTTCCTGCGTATCTCCTCATTTCTGATTCGATCTCGCAGGGAAACTCCGAGCATAGCCCTCTCCATTGCCCTTTGGGTGACTTTGAGCCTTCTGATGGAGCCCATAGTGAGCGACCACGTCTCAGTTCCATATGTCATCTGGGTAAGTGCCGGGCTTCAATAGTGGGTAATTTATAAACAGTTGATTAAAAAAATAAACAAAAGAAAAAATAAAAAGGATTGGTTTAACTTACAACTTACAAATTTGAAGGAACATTTTCACGATATGGGACCATTCGCAAGAGTTAATTGATTCTCGAATCGAACTTAATTTTTTCGGGTGATATTAATCGCGTAGAGGTGACATTTTTTGGGATTGTTGTTGTTTTTTCTATTCTATTGCTGCCATTATGTATGGTGGGTCTTTTATTGGCATAGAGCGTTCAATGCGCGAATCAATTAACTCTGGTAGCAGACAATTGTAAAAAAACTTCGTCAACGGGGGCAGCATTTTTGTTTTCCAAAATTGTTCGTCTCTTTCTATATATTCTACTTTCATATGTTGATTTTTACCGGTCCACACTGCAAACACGCAAATATTATGTTCAGTTACTTCCAACTGACATTTGGTAATAGTAGTTATGATTTTTATCTACTATGAATAATTTTTTTTGTCATATTTCCAAAATGTATTTTATTTTTCTTTAATTGCATTTTCAGGGTTCATATCTTTTGCAGCATGGGGACATTTAACTTCCACGACACCTGTTTTCTCTTCCTTATCCTTAAAAATACCATCAGGTGTAGCTGCCAAAAAACAGTATGTCTTGTGAACAAAAGGTCCACATTGAGAAATTTTTATATTTTCCTGATGGGCCAGCTGCTGTAGTGCTTGTTCTTCATTTTCTTTTCCATACGCAATTGATGGTATGTGGGATAAGTCTTTAGATGTAACTATCGATTTCACTAATGGGGCACAGCTGATATAATTTTTTCTTTTACAAATTTTTCCAAATATTGATGCTGTTAACCTCTTTTTTCTTTGCTCTATCCAGTCTTGGCTATGGCTCTGTTGCAAAGTATTTCTCTGAATTTTCTCCCGCTCTTCTGTGGTGACTTCTAATTCTCTTAAAAAGTGTTGCTTTGACACTTCAAATGCTTCTTCGCTCATATCCGGGCGTTGAGCGTTTGCACCATAATCTGCGTCATTAACTTTAGAAGCAGTACGAAACTTTTTTCGAAACTACCTAGTACATTTTTTTTGTTTGGTTTTGTTTGTCTCGAATATTTTTACATATTTACCAGATGGTGTCTTAAATATGAACCTGTTAACTGCAGTGATTGGTGTTTTGGTATTAAACGAAATGGCAGCAGCTGAGCACCTCTCTTGATAAGAGTTTCTTAAAGTAAAATTTGGCATAAAAATACTTCGAGAAGAAGTTTGAGTTTTGTGCTTTTGATCACTGAATCAAATACTATCATATATGAGCTAATATTGTATTTGCGTATGTATTTCAATACAAAAGGTAACAACAGATAATTTTACCATGACATAATATCATTTACTGGAGGGCAAGTATTGCTAATTTAACATCGGTTGACGATCACATGACGTAGTGGACCTGAAAAAATTAAGGTCACGTAAATTAATAACTGTCAATTACAATAGAACATATAATATACCCCAAATAACCAAACCAAACCACCAACAACCGACAATCACCAACAACCACAAAAAATAGCAACAACCATGAACAAACTACCAACGACCCAAAAAACTACCAACAACCCACAAAAACTACCAACAAACCCATAAAACTACCAACAAACCACAAAAACTACCAACAACCCACAAAAGCTACCAACAAACCACAAAAACTACCAACAAACCCCCAAAACTACCTACCACCCCCTTAAACTACCAACAACCCTTCAAAACTAC
The DNA here is from genome assembly GCA_905475355.2 of Clostera curtula. Classification (NCBI taxonomy): domain Eukaryota; kingdom Metazoa; phylum Arthropoda; class Insecta; order Lepidoptera; family Notodontidae; genus Clostera; species Clostera curtula. Next base: position 16,822,670 of record FR997809.1, on the reverse strand, counting down.
TAACGACCCCCAAAAACTACCAACAAGCCCGAAAGCTACCAACAGCCCTCAAAAACTACTAACGTCCCCTAAAAACTACCAACTACCTCCAAAAACTACCAACAACCCTCAAAAATACCCAAAAATTATCAATATCCTTTTATAGTATTCAACATACCTTATAAGTCTGTTCCTTTTCATCACTTCAACTTTTGCCTTATTTTTCTTTTTACTGACACAAGGATATTTCTTCTTTTTTCTGTCCATCTTTTTCTATTTATTTCTTTTGGTAATAAATTTACACTTATTTTAATACACACTACAAGGAAAACGTAAACAAAATTTAATTCGGCAAATATAAAAGTCAATTAATCTAATACACTAAAACTAGAATCAATAAATACAAGTAAATGAAAATAAATTCAAGTAGAGCAACGTTCAACACCAACTACGCTCAGTCCATAAGAGCTGCGCGAGGGAAAGAGAGTGACTGTGCGAGCGAGAGGTCAAATAACGTTGAGCGGCAGAGCACACGTCCGAGCGCTGAGAAGTCTTGAGCGAAACTGAAGGAATTACGGGCGTCCTTTTGTTTATAAATGGGCATATAAGTTACAAAAGGTAAAAAGTACGTAAAAATGATTGTTTTTTAAATATTTTTCTTTTTTACTTAAGTATAGTTCATTTACATTTGGTACGACCTTGTTACACTTTTACTTATAATAGAAAAAAAATATATATTCAGTGGTAAAATTCATGAAATTACAACTTCATAGACCCGTCAAATAAGAAAATAGAATAATTTCTATAAAAAATGGCCAGATAAGATTATTCTAGACAATGTGGCAATAGATGTTATCTGAATACTTTTCTTGATTTTGTTATAGTTCTTAAGTTGCAAGGGCGTCAATAAGATCCTTTGGCGCGCGTCACCTAAACATAGGCATGTTTAGCGCCTAATAGAGGTATTAATTTAAACACTAAAATTAAATTAAAATCACTTAACGATAAGCTCAAATCATACACTTTAAAGAAATGTAAAATGTGTTTCACTTATTGCTTTTTAAATAACTATAAAACAATATTTGTTTGCTGTAAATTTTGCGAAATACGAGACGTGGCCCTTCATCATCATCATCATCAGCCCACATTAGTCCACTGCTGGACATAGGCCTCCCCTGGCCCTTAAATTGTGTAAATTTCTTACTCTTGTAATTCTCAGAAATATCTATTTTTTTAAAGTTTGGCACTTCACACAGTTCTCATAGTGAACTGCAACTTGACATATAACTTAAATATTAAAACTTCACTATTCTTCACAGAAACACACCAACCGACCAATACTTAAGCTTGTGTTAAATACTGTATGTAAATATGTTAAAATACTAAGACCTATTGTATAAAAAATACATTACATAACGAATAAAATATTACACAGAAAAAATAATCCGAATACGTGACAACCCTGCCTACGTAACAAAAACCACTGCTGACCTCACGGGTCGGTGGGACCCCTAAATTTTACGAGGGAAAGTAAGGGGACGGATCGCGATATTTTTGTATTTAAATTATGGCATTTGCTTATGGCGCACAATTGAAACATGAGCATGCGAGAGAAACTGTATTACTAAGCCGTAGACTGTGGAAAGGGAAAGCATGACGGTGACGGCAAAAGAGGCAGCGGGTTCCTTCAACTGCCAACAGCATGCATGCCCTGATAGAGCTTATGCGGCCTCACTGTTTGGTGACGGTGGTTTGTAAGCTGGTGGTAAGAATGATTCAGTTTGAACTGTGGCGTAAAAACAATCTGTTTTATGAAAATCAAATGTTTGTGTATATTAATTGCATATCATTTGTATACAAAGTATCGTCGAGTTTAGCATTTGGATCGTAGTCACTACATAGTATGAAAGAAAGTTGCTGTCGTCTGTCCGTCCCTATGTTTGCTTAAATCTTTAAAGCTACGCAGCGGATTTTGAAGCGGTTTTTAGTAGATAGAGTGATTCAAAAAGAAGGGTTATATCTATAATACATGCATAATATTGTAGAGAAACACTCATAAATTTAAAAATATTAATCATTGCACCCGGGCGAAGCCGGGGCAGGTCGCTAGTAAAATATAATTTTTATACTTAGTTCTATAATGTGGCATCAAATTAAGAAAGGATTTTTGAAAATTCCACCCGCATAAAGAGGAAAATTCCCTCTTTATCTTCTCTAAAGTTTTTTTTGATAATCAACCTTAACTTTAACAGGATACGGTTCCTTTTTAGCAATAATATTTTTTTAAACACCAAGTCTTTAGGCTTGCTCGAAATTCAAATGTCTGGCTAGAGCCTGGTCTGGCTATTAGGGTGCTTGTACAAGGTGAAAATAACAGGAGCGAGTAAAAACAAGGGTCACTTGCCTAAGCAGTACCGATCGAGTTATTTGCTCGTGGTCCGCAGAGACTGGCGGTGCGGGTGGCTCGCTCTGGCACCTGCTTGAGTCGCAAATTTCGCAGTTTTCTCGACGCATATGGTGTGCAAGAGTCTCTTTTTTTGTCTCAACTTGCACCAGCTACTTGTAGCGTCTACAAGCACTCGTAGGGCCTACTCACACTAGGTTTTTAACGTCTCGACGATGCATTCTATACGAAGACGAATTGACGTCGCTTTTAATAACATAGATATTTATTATTACTTGTGATTTCTCACCTTTTAAAGACTTTCACCCGTGGTTTAAGGACATTCAGAAATGTCCTTTAACGCCAATTTCATTGACTTAATTTAATCCGCGTGTGAAATTAATGACAAACGTGTGGAGCAAGTAAATTGAGGTTCCGTATTTAAAAAGCGTACAAACGATGGAAAAATAACTAGACAGATAGCGGAGGGCACACAGATCCTGTAAATAAATAAATAAATAAATATCCTTGGACATTTCACGCTTTGACGACACGGTCGGCGCAGTGGTTGAGCGATCGACTGCTGCGCAGCATGTCGCGGATTCGATTCCCCGCACGGAAGAAATATTTGTACGACCTACAAGTATGTATTTGTTCCGGGTCTGGGTGTTTTCTATATATAATACTAGCTGACCCGGCGAACTTTGTTTCGCCTTAAAGGCAATAAATGAGCAGATATTTTATTTTATTAACTTCAATTTTTTATCAGGATAAATATAAATAAAACATCTATGATTTTAATTATACTTTATTGGCCATCTATTTTAGTAACTGCGACATTTTTCGGTTTATTATCAGGCGCATGAACAAATAACGCAGATGGTCTTCTGACCCGGAACATGCCACATATAATTGATCTTGGGAAATACATGAATTTTCTAGATTTAGGCCACAAACTTTCCAGGATTGGCCCTGTGATTTATTAATGGTCACGGCGAATGCACGACGGATCGGAAATCATTAAAACTAAAACGGTATATCAGTTGATATCGTCGGGATCCTCGGATTAGAATTTCCTCACCTTCCAACTTTACTTTGAGTATATTCCATTGTTCATCAATTCACTTACCACCAAACGCGTTCCGTTGCACAGGTTTGGTGGTTTTGGTTTATATATTTTTCTCTTTTTTTACACAGTCATTATATTTGAATTAATGCAGTGTACCAATGATTTCATTCTGAATTTGTAATTTGAAACTTTATGTCATCTACATATTTATTCTCAGCCGCCAAAACAGCTCGCTTAGTCAACCATTCATTATTTTTGTGTTTGTGAGTTCGTCCTTCGATGAACAGAAATTCTGAGAAAATAAAATCAATCCACATATTTCGATGATTTGAGGCAAGCGCTTATTTCGGCGGCAGCAGTCGATCTTGGAATTAGAGGCAGTGTTTGGCAGAAATAGCCAGACAGTAAAATCATTGCGCCTCCAAAACATCTCGAGTCCTTGCGTAGGTGTTCGGTCGGATCGGATAAGTGCTTCCAATGCACGTGTATACGCTATTGTACATTCGTCCCAGATGACGATTTTCCATTTTGATAAAACTTTAGCCGCTGAGGAGTGTTTTGTAATATTACATGGCATCTATAGGTCCAATGCGGACGCAAGTATGCAAGCAGTAATTAGTGCTGCCACCGTATCGAAACGTTGCTCGATCCAAATTATGTAGTACCTACTTTATAAATTTATTCTTGTGTCTCGAAAATTATCTAGTTGTTGATCTCTTAAATTTGCTCGACGATTTTGCATTCCCAACCGATCCGTTTCACGGGCTGCCTCGATTTGCTCTTGTGATTAAGAAGCACGGATTCAAGCCATACTAATGCGGTGATCTTCACGTGCATTATTTAGTTCTTCTTCATTGTTCGGCACAATAAGCTAATATTTACTCGAAAGAAATACATCAACCGGTCAACTTCAAAATTTCTAATTGTCAAATTTGTCAAACTATAGACAACGTAGCGTTTAGCTGTCGGTGAAGTTTTGTTATTCCAGCAGTTGCATTTTGATAAACTATGTTTTATATCACGGAACGGGATTACACACATTTACACTTTCAGGTTTATAACATTAAGTATAATTTTGTGAATTGTCCAACATCTATATATTTAAAAGAAAGTCGGACATAGGATACCTAAGATTTTTATCCCGTTCCCGTAGAATGTGATATAATACCTACGTGGTATAACAAAGCGCAACTGACAGCGAAACTTTATGTTGTCTATATTTAAATATGGCTGAAAATTTGACAATTATAAATTAAAATTTAACTTAATATCGCTATAAATTTACACACAATATCTTTATAAATTGTAGCCTATGTGTTATTCTGATGTATAAGCTATATTATTATAAAGTTTCATTAAAATCCATTCAGTCGTTTTTACGTGAAAGAGTAACAAACATCCATCCATCCATCCATCCATCCATCCATCCATCTATCCATCCATCCATACATACTTACAAACTTTCACGTTTATAATATTATATATATATATATATAAGTAGGATGTATGTATTTACAAAAAAACCTGTATAATAAGTAGTATATCATCCATATATAGATAGAAAGGACACCCACTCCGATTTTAGTTTCCTCTTGCGTGGAGTACTTGCAGAAAGACCAGCAGAAGTTTGAGTTAGATTATCCGTGGTGTTAATATCCGTTTGGCATGATGAAGTGGCAATAGTTAAATCAATTTCATTTGACCCTGAAGCACTAGTGGTTTCCGTTTGACCTGAATTATTATATGAAGTTTTTATTTCCACTTGTGTAGATTTGTCAACTTTTTTAAGATTTGGCAAATTTAAACTCGGCAAACAATTTTTTTTTAGTAATTTTCTAACGCTGTTTTCCATTATGTCTTCTGGGTGGAAATGGGCTTCACAAACAACATGCTTGGGTTGGGATTTATTTATCAAATCCTCGCGGTCAATTAAGCGCAGCCACTGAAGGCGTCTGAAATAAAAAGCACATTTAATATACATTAGGTATCTATAATAAAAAATGAATAAAGTGAATGAAATATTATCATTAAAAGAAATAAATACAACATTAAAAACTAACGACTGTCTCTTAGACTATAATCGAATTTGTTGTTATGATTCAAACTTTGTTTTATATGTATTTGATTTACTATTAGTCAATTAGGTAGGGGAAAAAGGGGCAATGGTGGTCAGCGCTCTATTTCCTAGATGACAGTAGCTAAACAAACGAATATCGTCCATAAAGACTCGTTTAAAATCCATTTCTGGTATTTTAATGGTAAATTAAAGTTTTATTTTATTTTTTTACACATTTAGTACGATCGGGTAATAGGAGTCACTGCAGTGCGGGCAATGAGAATCGACTTCCATAGCCCGCAATCATTGTAACATACCCAAAAAAAATATTAATTATTAATTACTATTCCAGAAATGCCGAAAATACGTCACAGGACCACAAATAAGGCTCAGTGGTCAGCTGATACACTGTCAAAAGCTGAAATCTTATGTGTCAAGGCCACTCTTTAAGAAGTGCTGCTAAAGCCATGAATACACCTTTTTCAAGCCTCCAAAAACGGTTAAAGAAGAACAATTCATCGGAACCACGTCTCGGGCGACTTCCTGTATTCACAGCAGATATAGAAAATGTTTTGGCAGACCGGATAAAATACTTATCTTCTATTTCTTATCACAGCGATTCCAAAAGGAAAGCAGCATACCAGTATGCAGGCTATTGCAGGCTCTCCAGAGGTGCCAAGTCGACTATCGGTACATCGAAGTGTTGAAGTACTTGTATGAAAACGCCACCATGTCAGTCCGACTTCATGACCAGACCTCGAAACCCATCCAGTTGCAGCGATGTGTTAGACAGGGAGACGTGATCTCTCCGAAACTGTTCTCTGTTCATTGGTCCACTGGAAGATGTTTTCAAGGTTCTGGACTGGGAAGGGCTGGGCATTAACGTGAACGGCGAGTACATCACTCATCTTCGATTCGCTGACGACATAGTCGTAATGGCTGAGACTATGGAGGGCCTGACTACGATTCTCGATTGCCTCTGTCGAGCCTCCCAAGAGTCGACCTTAAGATGAACATGGAGAAAACGAAGATCATGTCTTAATCCATGTCCAAGCCACTCCTGTTAATATCGGAGATTCTACCCTCGAAGTTGTTGACCATTACATTTACCTGGGACACACTGTCCAGTTAGGTAAGTCCAACTTCGAGAAAGAGGTCAATCGTCGGATCCAACTCGCCTGGGCAGCGTTCGGGAAGCTTTTGGCTGAAATTATGATGATGATGATGATGAATTTGGTCGCAACAATGAGTTATGGTATATATGCACTTATTGTGACTTATGGGCACACGCTAGTTGCACAGGACGGGACTCGCCAAAAGGTTACCTATGTGAGAATTGTTAGCCTAGGCTGACTCATATTGTCCCCATAGTGACTATAATTACCCTCAGGTATGGACAATGGTGGTCAAAGGTGTTTTTTTTTAAATTTGAATGTTACTTTTTGTATGATTCCAAAGTTGATGAAACTGTCTGAGACTGATAGTGTAATAATTAAAATACTTTAAAGGTTGATTTAAATAAAAATAAAGTAAATATTGTGTGTTTTATCCTGTATCTTGCTTAAGTGACTCCCATTACCCCCTTTTCCCCTACTCGTACATACTTATTTTGAATTACGATTTTTTGTAAGTAGGTAGGTACTTAGTTACTATACCTACAATACTGAGAAATCGGCATAACTAAACGTAAACAAAGAAATAGCGGCAAACCAATTGCCAGATCAAAAGTACCTAATACATTCTAGTAGGAAATTAGACCTACCTACCTACTTCCTGTGTGATAGAAAACTAATACAAACAAAAAAATGTAAGTATCTCATCATCAAGTAAAATTATATTATGCTAGAATAAGTGACTAACTTACCTTTCCTGTTCAATAGGTAATCTGAACAGAGACAGGTCTGGAATCGATGAATTATTAAGACACCCAAACACACAGCAATACGTTCTTCTGCGATTATCAGACATTTTGAAGATGATATTGATGAATAAATCAGCGGTGCCGAAAAGCCGTGACGCGCGCGCGAACCTTGTGCAGTGTTAGCCCCGACTGGCGCACTGAGAAACAGGTCGAGATTTTGTTAAAGTGTGCGTGCGTCGACACATAGATACAATAGCGCACACATACAAGCCGCGCGCGGTGCGTTTGTATGATGATAACCTACTTCCCCTCTCTTTATACTATGCCCAGACTTCGAGCCAGTGCCTCTGGTTTAGACAAAGACACTTGCCCGACCCCGGAATCGATAGACGGGTGACGAGTTTAAAGAAAATGGGAGAAAGCGAAGAAGGTAGCGAATTTGAAATTTCTTTGCCCCCTAAAATCTCTACAAAAGCATCAATAATTGTGTAAATCGTTCCACGCACTGGGTCAGGAATGTGGTAAAAAGGCAGCCATTGGGACGAGATTCGCCCTAATTTGGGCCCTGGCCTGGGGACCAGCGGCCTGGAACGGGGGACAAAGGCGCATTAGCATGAATTACTAACTCTCGTACACGAGTTACTGCAGCCATAGTGCAGAGTCCACAGTATGACAACTTCACTTTGACTACACAATGTGTTAAACAATGAAGAAGTGCAGGTGATCTTGTCACAATGGAAGTATATGCTAACCTATAGTAGATTAATTTCCTTCTCGAATCAGCAGGTTCTGGGAAAATAGATGGATAGATTGTGTGAAAGAGAACATGCATATAAAATACGTGAAGGTAGATACAACGCCGATAGGACTGTATGGAGACTACCACCTAGCTCAGGACAAGGACCAAAAGATAATGATGGTAGTATTAAACATGACGATTTATAAAAATCTTGTGATAAAAACTAGAAAAATAAAGTTCCTTTTGTATTTTTTAATTGAATTTTGAGCAGCTGAGTCTCCAATCGGCAATTGACAATTTATTGGGTAACATCACAATGATATTCAATGTAGTGGGGGATATAGAAAAATGTCACCAACCTATACCATACTGCTCTCAGTAAGAGCCTCTGGTCGTAAGAGTTGGAACGCAGAAAAGAACACCACAATCCTGTGTAATTGCTTTCACTAACTTAGCAGACTTGTTTGTACCACCATCATTGTAACTCTTTTAAAGAGCAACCATGAAGTTTATTGCCGGCTCTTCTCTGTGGAATAGCATTCTGAACCAGTTGTAAAAGCTAAATGGTTAATTATGTTTTTTTTTTGTTGTCATTTTTGACTATTTGAAAGCAAATTTGACATTTTGATTTTGTGCTAACCCGTCTTGTCAGCGTTACACAGTAGGCTAGTTTCCCTCCACAAGGTTGCAGGCTCAGTAGTGGGTCTAAATGGGTAGATTAATTACGACGAGGAAACCGTAATCCATTATGTAATCCATTATATCTTCTCAGATGTTCATAAAATGAACGAAAGTGGATTTCCACTATGTATGTAAATGTGAATAGTGCACGAGCACTAAAAAGTGAACGTCTGAAAGTGGCAACGGAGTTGTCTGATAATGAGTTGTCAAATAATGTGTTGAAGATACGGTGTAATATAGGATGGTAATTATTTATTATAAATTATCATGAATACTACAATAAACAGTCTAGCGATAGCATTGTAGCCAAAGATAGAACCAGTACGCACCGCAGAACATTATGTGATATGAGGGCTGGTTTAAATTAAATATGACGTTATTTAGAAAAATGATATACGCACTTATCATGGCAATGATGTGTTTATCTGGATCGCGTCAGGAAACATAATGTTTTCTATAAATATTGGTGACAACAGTTTTGTTATCAAATAGCAAAATCAAAACAATAAGATTCCTTTCAATGGAATTATTTCACATCTAACTGCTTACTATTTGCATGCAAATATATAATGGAAAAACATGTGTTTTCAAGAGTTTCAAAACGGCAAGCTTACTGGACATGAAAATACGTATTTAACTTAATTTTATTATTGGGCGTCAATCCTGTGAGTTGTCACGCTCACTAAAATACTTTAAACAGTGGTAGCGACATGAGGCGGGTCAAACACTTCCCTTTGATATGGTTAAAGAGTGAAGAGATCGATGGCTGCCAAATGCGTTATGCCTGTGAACAGGGATTGGTCGGCTCACTAGATTCAAAATTTATAATTTCATGTATTCTAGTCTTATTCTATCTATATTCTATTTTTTATTATAACATTAATATTTCAGTTAGCCCCTTTCGGAACCAAACAAAATTAGTTGTGTGTACACGGTCGTCGTAATATGGCGTTTAAAAAAACGACTAGCGCACCGAGTGCCGCGGTCCGAGTAGTATTAATAAGGGTGATGTATTCGATGACGATTGCGGACGCCATAATTGGGTACAGGTACAATAACGCATTTTTCTATTCTGTTGTAAGACATCATACATTCTGTCGTATAATTCTACTGTTTAAGTTGAACTGTGGCGCAGGTCAGTTCCAAATAAATGCCTTAATTTGAGTAACAGGGACAGTCGCATTTTATCGTATTTTAATAACAAAAGGGCTTCGTTGTCCAATCTAGCTGTAATGTGAAATATTAAGCCATTTGTGTACTCCACTGCGCATGCAAACGACTGTAATTATTTCAATTATTTTTCGTAATGTGTACACAACATTTCACCTAATGGATACTCATAAATGATTTTGCAACATAGCTCATTCACTAGTTTGACTTATGTATCATGTAAACGGTCGCAATATACCTAGTGGGGTATTAAAGGTGACATTATTAGACTACTACTCAGTCCATAAAAGAGCCAGTACCGGCTACCAGCCAATACCGGCGTGGCACAGTCGGCTAATTACATGGAGGGTAATTAGCCGACTGTGCCACGCTGGCCAGACGGGTTGGCTAAGGTTTTGTTTCTAGTTTTCCTTCCCTTGGGACGAGCTTTCGTGACACCCTCAAGATGAAATGAAATGGTGACACTATGTACCTACATCACACGGATATTACGTTACATACATTTATAGACGCAGTAATAAAAAGAAAGAAATGTTGACCTTGTTTTCCTGAGCGATTGTCTCTAACAATCTGCAAATCAATTGCTTTCCGTGCTAGGGTACAAATTTGTAAACGTCGCGGCGTCGTAGAAAAAAAGTATAATAATCATCTTTTTGCAAATTTGTCTATATTTTGATAGTCACAATCATATGTTAGATCCAAACAATGGCGATATATGTTGACTGGATAGTAAGTATTCAATAGATGGTGCTTTTTTTAAAGTCATAAAGGTTAAATAAAAATTAATGGAGAATTCTGTTTTTTGTGTCCGTTTTTGCCACGGCAAGGTATCTTTACAAAAATAAAATAAAATGCGCGAAAATTAGAAAATTTTAGAATACTTAACCATCATATAAAATTATTACAAATTATGTAACCTTAAACTTTTAATGTAACCTTATTACGTTTGACAGAATGAGAATTATGATAAGACAGAATGAGTACTGTACTGCAAATATCGTCAAAGACTAATTTATTATTTCTTACAAAAAGGGTGTACGAAAACCGATTTTCTTAGTGCACATCACGGTTAGGTTAGACCCATCACGCCTAGTATTAAAAGTTCAATATAACATTTCGAAATGGTTAGGGAATAATTCCACACGAATTGCTTTGTTTATCAGTATAAAAGTACTAGCAATTATGTGATTAAATACAATATTTATTTATTGCACCATCGTACACAAAAAAAAAACGATTTCTAATTTCGAATTAAATATTCATAGTTAAGACAGGACAACGTTTGTCGGGTCAGCTAGTATCCTATAGATTTTTTCTACAGCATTGTTGCGAAGATCTTGAATCTTGCAGTCCCTTGGAAATGGCATAAACAATAGTCTATCATAACCACCTCAGGCGGGCCTCTTCCATTTTCATTGAGGCATTTCATTTAGCCATTCGTCTCACTGGCTACATGAAATGGCACCGGGTTTGTATCAAGTTTTCCTTCTGGCGCAAGTTATCTGCCCCCTTCTTAAGACACCCTTGGAATGAAATGGGTTGATGTCATTGTGTATTATAAGCCCGTCTCTTCACTATATTCATTCTACCCTTTCTTTTCTTGCTGGGTAAAATTGTGTAAATATTATACATAATTTTCCTATAAAAATAAATAATTTACATACCTTTTCTTATAGTTCAGTATTCCTGACCTCCTTTTAGACAATAGCACGGATTTCTTCCTCATTTTGTTCTTTTTATTACCCATTTTTAATTGTTTTACCGCTGCGCAAAGTAAGTATACGAGTGGAGGAAATTTGGTAGAAATCCGACGTTGGCAAGCGCCCGATTGCGACTGGCGGGGAAGCGGGGCGCGCGGTGTGTCGACAAACCGCTGGGCAGCGTTCGAATTTTGGCATAAATATATATCTAATAAATATAGGATTATAGCACAAAATAAAAATTTTGTAGGTTCACAGTAGTACTTAAAAAGAAATATGTCCATATAAAATGCGTGGAATATTGAAAATTCCATTATTAAATCATTCGTTTTAGACTTTTAAATTAGCCAATTTTCGAGATTTTATATGACCGAGTAAAGTACATGTTATCGTGTAACAAATTAGCACATTCTTTGGACAATACCTTTAAGTATGTCATATACTAGCGACCCGGTCCGGCTTCACACGGGTGCAATGATTATCCTATAAATTTATCAGTGTTTCTCTACAATATTATGGATGTATGATACATATAAACCTTCTTCTTGAATCACTCTATCTGCTAAAAAACCGCTTCAAAATCCGTTGCGTAGTTTTAAAGATTTAAGCATACATAGGGACGGACAGGCGAAAGCGAATTTGTTTTATAACATGTAGTGAGAGTGATTTAAATGTTTTTTTTTTGCCTTATTGGTCCTGGAATTTCAAATGATAGCATCCGTTTTCTTGGAGTGCCCGCTGAAAGTGCCGTTTCTCTCTCAGTAGCAGATGTGGATACATTCTCACACTGGCTCGAACGCGAACAGGCTCCGTCATTTGTCGGCAACTTCAGTGTAGGAAAAGCATCACTGAATAAATATTTTACAGTTCTATTCTTAGAAAACTTAATACAGCATTTTTCAAAGTGATCTTCACAGATTCTGTATTGCTGCCTTCTTTTTTCATTTACAAGTTTGGTAAGGAGATCTTCTCGCCCGACTGCTTGTAACCACTCTTGTCGTCTAAAATAATAATAAAACCATGATTGGTATTTAATTTATCATCATCATTTATTTAATTTATAAACAGAGTTAATTACTAAATCACTAAAGAATACCCAGAGACCTTTCGGCATTTGGCTTTCTAAATAACTATTTTTGCTCTTGAAAACACCGTTTACGAGATTACTTATTTCGTGCAACTTACTAAAAAACTACTTAAATCATTTATGCATTTCTTGTGAAATTGAGGCAGATACATATTAGGTAAATTTAAGAGAAAACTGTCTTATCTAAATAAAAATAAATTATATGTAGTTAGGTACTACTTACCTAGTGGAGTCTTTAGGATAGTTAAAAAAAGATATGTTTTTATTTCTCCGATTGTCGTTTTTGCACACAGAACAATAAACCATATTTACACACTTCCAATTATTTCAAATTTAAACTAACACGCACGACGCGACACGCAGCGAGCGGTGAGGGAGCCCTTTGTTTGAGCACTGGCCAAACCAGTATAAACAGGTTTCGTTTCGTACGTGACGAGACGTCAGTGCTCTCGCACACACGCCCATCATACTTGTAGTGATGTCAGTGTTGCCAGGTGCACGGTAATTATCGTAGAAGCACGTTTTTAGTTTCTACGGTATTTCCAATTGTATACATATTACCGTGTATATTTTATTATATCCGTGTAACGTAAAGTATATCCATGTAACGAAACGCAATTACATTTACCTACAGTTTTTTTGGCAGTAGCAAAAGTATTTTTATTATCACTCCTTCATTGTATACGACTGAAAGGCCTGTATCTGTAAGGTCATGAATAAAAATATTTAAAAAAATCACAGGCCGGGCGTATCCCGAATAAAAAAATAAGAATTCGATAATCTAATACGACTAAATGCAAAAGGTTTTACGACTGCTGGCTAGCCGTTAGTCCATTCACATATGAAAATATATGTTAAAGAATAGGTTATTTTAGATTAGGTAAAGAATGGTTTAAATTTACTTAAATAAAAATATGAAAATCTCAAAATAGTTTTTTCTTATATTTTACACGGTAACTGCACTGTAGATTTAAATGTAATGCTCGGTAATTTGTGTCTGAAACACGGTATTTTTTATCTAGCAGCACAGTATTTTGTATATTTGATGTGGTAGCACTAAATGATGTATCTACCGTGGCGCGGCTGGTTGAATCTTTGTCTCTGTACGGTTTATTTACTTAGGTAAGCGACTGCGCGCACTCTTATTTGACTGTGTGAGTGACACGTGACGTCACCGTTGCGTGATCGTGCAGCGAAAAATTGTCATGGGTTTCAACGTATTGCTTTCCGTTCCGTTTACGTTCCGTTTACTATTAATTTTCCATTAAAACGTGGCAAATAAACAAAGTTTTAATGTTGTTGTTATATGAAACAAACGTGCCCTTAATCACCAAATCCTTACTATCGATGAACAATGTTCGTAAACAACATATTTATTTGGTTAACACCATACAATGCCTTCTAATTTACGACAGGATCGCTTCCCGAGAAACAATAAATCATAAATCATAAATCATTTATTCGTGTGAGTTTTGGGCTTAATGATAGGTGTTCGTACATCTTTTCAGGTCCTCAAAATCATCTACCACTAGGGTGTACACGATCAAGTTTCGATAATTATAATTTAATGTCGTTTGGTCCTAATATTGAGTTAACTTACAATTCATTTACCTAATAACCTAATTAACAAAAGCATCAGCACAGATATAATAAAATAAAAATGTCATTATGTCATAGTTATCAAGAAAATGTCAAGAATTTCAAAGTCAATTTGTCAATACATAGGTCCATTTACAATTTGTCATCTAAATATTGTTTAACACTATAGTACGCCTTTGTAACCAAGAGCTTTTTTAAATTGTTTTTGAAACTGTTATGACTTGTACTGTATAAAATATTAGTGGGTAAATGATTGTAGATGCGCGGTGCCATAACAAATACACTGTTGTTAAATTGCCCAGTATGATTTAAAGAGAAACCTATTTTTCTGTTATGGCGTTTACTCTTTACCTCTTCAAATAACGTCATATTCGATGCGACAAATACAGACATTTCATAAATATAAATACAAGGCAACGTCAATAATTTTACGCTTATGAAATAAGGTTGACAACTGTCTGTTTGCTTTAAATTACAGAGAGCTCTTACACACTTCTTTTGGGCTTTAAATAAAATATCTTTATCAGTTGAGACTCCCCAGAAGATAATACCGTATCTCAAAACTGATTCTACGGTCGCATGGTATGCTGTGATAACCGCAGACTGGTTCACAATTTTACGTAGCATATAAAGTGCATATGCTGACTGGTTTAATTTACTGCATACAGTTTCTACATGGTATTTCCAGTTCAAATTGCAGTCAACATGGAGACCCAAAAATTTCGCATTTGTCACTTCTTTCACAGTATGTCCATTAAAGTTTATATTTAAGTCAGTTACATATTGTTTTTTATTTTTGAATGTCATTAGATTCGTTTTATCTAAATTTATTAGTAGGTCATTTCCCCTTAACCATGTTATAATGTTTTTGAGAGTCAAGTTTATATTTTTTTCTAGATCAGTTTTGCTTTTGCTCGTGAACATAACTGTACTATCATCAGCATACAATACCATATTTTGCTTAGTTATTTTAGGCAAGTCATTTATATAAATAATAAATAATATCGGACCCAATACACTGCCTTGCGGAACTCCTTGGGTGGCAGTTAGGTATCTAGATGAATACACAGTTTCTTTTTTTGTTATTCGACATATTCTTTTAATTTGCGTGCATTGTTTTCTGTCCCAGAGATACGATTTTAAAAGGTTTAATATATTCCCTCTGGCCCCATAAGCCTCTAGTTTTTTTAGTAAAATGTTATGATTTACATAGTCAAATGCTTTTTGGAGGTCCATAAACAGAGCAGAAGCCATTTCTTTCTTATTAAGGCCAGTCATTATGGTTTTCAGAAAATTGAAAATAGCTAAGTTCACACCTTTGTTTTTGCGAAAACCTACTTGAGCTTCATGAAATATTTTGTTGGTATCAAAGAAAGAACACAAACTTTTGGCAATTACTTTTTCATATATTTTAGATAGTATAGGTATAAGAGCTATAGGCCTATATGAATTAATGTCCATTCTATCATTCTTTTTAAACAGTGGTCTAATAATAGTCTGTTTTAGCCTAGACGGAAAAACCCCAGATACAATACTTAAGTTTACCAAGAAGCTTAATACAGGAGATATAATATTTGATACTGATTTTATGATGGATGTTGAAATATCATCAATAGCGTCGATGTAATACACCATGGGGAATATTTTGGTTCGTAAGTGATTGCAATCCGTGCGACAATGTGCCGCCACCGACTCGATGTTTTGCTACAAAAACAAAGAACTAGAGGCGTCGAAGATATTAATTCAGATCTTACGTACCTCGTGGTAAGCGTCGTAAATATAGTGGTACACTAAAACTCACTCACACACTCTCCATACCTATATCAGTGTCCGGCGACATTGACGAAAGAGCAAGTGATCGAGCGACAAGATGGAACTAAACCCTCTCATTAACTAATAATTTTATAAAAAAATTGTCTAAATCATAACTCAACAACATTCCATAAAATTCCTCTGAGCATGCGCGCGGATTTTATATTACATTAAACGTAATCTCTCTAACAAATTTAAATAGTCCAACTAAATAAGTAAATTAACTGACATCCATTAATTACCCCATTGTTAAACCAGTGTCATAGAGAATGCCTTTAGTGGGAATTAGTAAAATACCTAACAAAAATAATTACTAGTCATATACTTATCAAATAAGTAAATATAAATAAGTGATCATTTTTTAAATCCTCGCCTTACAAATAAATAAATATCCACTTCAGCTGTTTGTATGTTTACTTTTGTCTACCATCGTTATCTGGGGATTGAGATAAACTATCTTGTTGTTTGAACTACTGTTCGGAAGGGCGCCCAATAAATCGATTTTCAACAAAACTCGTTACACAAGAAGCCGGATACAATTATGTTGTAGGTGTTTTAACAGAATTTACGGAGATTTCACTGAGGTAGCGATTCTAAGCGAGGCGCGCCAAAGCCCCCAGGATTGCAAAAGTGTTCTCCCTTAGGAGATCGTAACGTGTGACCTTGTAACCGGAATACCTGGAAGTGCGTAACTTAGGTTGATCGGCGTGAACTAGGTTCCACTAGCGAATAACCACTGCTTAAACTCTTCGAACGTACAAATTATCGCCGTCAAAACACGGCATTAATTTGTTTCTTGAAGCTATTATAATACTTTCTAACCGATAGTTAACTTAATTTTGTTTTTAGGTTCCGGCAGCCACAAAAGAGCTTCGTTGTTGCTTTTTAGTAATAAAAATATTTTAATAATGCTACTAGCACGAAATATACAGGCCGTAACAACAACCCTATAGCCACAACGAAATAATCGATAGAACTACTGACAAAGATTCCGGCTCCAAAGTTTTGTAGCAGAACCCATTATATGACAACAATCAGGACTGCTTCTGTTGACAAACTCTATGCCCTCACTTTGAATGGTTATAGGATTGTTGTTACGCCTGTTATATGTGGTCCTCACTTTCATCCTCGAGTCGAGCATTTGGTAAACTAACTTTGGGCCTGCGTATCATTTTTTACTGGAAAATACCAAGAAAAGGACGTTGTGTATGGTACTAGTGGAACATTTTAAGGTTCACTAACAACTAAGAAATTGTTGATTTCTATAAAACATGGTCTAAAACATCGCTTGAAAGCTGCTTCAAATATATTCCGTTCATTTTTGTCGGGGTTTTAACAAAGGGGAATTGTCTCATTATATTCCTCAGTTCAACATACATATTTGAAAACATGTCCTAATCCTGAAACGCCATAACATGTTAGGCTCCCAATCATCCCTCCTGGCACTTTCCCAATAAGGCGTCCGCCGGATTTAATTCGGGTTTAATTGCGTATATATTTTTTTATTCCGCCTTATGCTGCTTTTAAGAGCATTATTACCAAAGGCTAACTTACGTTGTAGGGTTACTAGATTAATTTCAGATGTGGTATTATAAATACTGTCGAATGAAATTTCGATAGTTATACATGTATTCCTGTACATGTAGATTATTAAAAATGGCTTCCCATAAAATACAAAAAGATTACCCTTAATCTTTGATATGATATATCTTAGGCATATTTATAGTTTCTATAAAATATATAATATAGAAAATATAAATATGTATATAATTTTCCAAACTCTCGCGTATTTCAAACATTTTTTAAAATACTACAGGATTTCTCGCACACGAAATAAGCAAATGTGAAACTTAAAATATATTTAGTAGTATTTTTCAATAACTATTCATGCATTCAATCCATTCATACTATATTGGTTTCACTTATAGTTCCGTCACCAGACGTGTATTTTTATTCAATTATTTTTAAGTAAAATAAAACATTCATTGCTTCGTGAGAAGCTAGCTTAGCTTCTCACGAAGAAGAAAATATTAAAAAACATACATATGGGTCAACCCTGCAAAGGACAGTAGGGTAATGTTTTATATTCTCATATCCATATTTTAAGGTCCATAAATTGTTGTAATGAGTGCCCAGCTTGTGCTGCCAATGTGGCCAACGTTTAAGTTGACAGATAAAGTCAGAGAGCTCACTGCGGTAAACATATAATAATAGAATAGTTAGACAATCTGTGTGGTGACGGATTTCGAATACATAGTGTCGCCACTCCTATTCTTCCTGAGGGTGTCGTAAAAGCCGACAAAAAGAAATGATAAGGCCGAAGACCTAGCCGCAAGAGAAGGAAAACTTGCTACGAAACCCGATGCCATCCGTCAGGCCAGCGTGGCACATTAGGTTAATTACCCTCCGTGTACTTGGAGGAGGCCCGACTCAGCAGTGGGTCATTTATGGGCTGAGAAGTAAAAGTAGTTATATCAACTAATCAACATCTAACAGCTGCTAAACATATAATCTCCTCATTTTTAAATTCGCTACAAACGGAAAGGCCCGATACAATATATTCAAAGTGTAATAACAATGTATGTACCATGTCTAAATTCTTGAGATTTTATGCCAACACAGGATCATGTTAAATTAATCACAATTTACTACGCAGTTTGTGTTTCAAATTTTCGTTAAAATTTCATGTAGTTTTTAAAGCAGAGAGAATTCTCTAGTATTCATTTTATTCTAGCATCATTGCTTAGCCTAATGCTTTAAACGACATAGAAGTTACCGATATGTAGACTAGTTATGTTACATAAAATTACATTTATAAAGTACTGTAGTAAATTACCGAATCTAACATTGCTTTATTTTAGACGCGACCTCCTGGCCCACATTGATGTTCGGTGTGGCCTATATCTTCACGCTGCGATCCCAACGGTATTAGCAGGACTGTATTGCCCAATTTATTTGTTCGGCTTGTGATAATGTTCCGCGAGGGGGCGTTTGTTTGATTTGGGGGCTTTAACGAGTTTTTTCGTGGATAGAACCGGAAACTAGCGTGTACACGTATTTTTAAACCCCTAACAAAATAGAAGTGTGATCTCGCTTTCCGTGTGGCGACGGATTTGGAATACACAATGTCACCAACGCACACCAGCATGAGGGTGCCGGAAGAGGTGGCTAAAGGAACGCAAGAGCCAATCAGCTAGCCGCAAAAGAATAAAGACTTGTTTCAAACCCTGTGCCAGCGTGGCGCAGTAGGGTAATTTCCTTCCATGATTTTAGAGAAGTTCATTCATGGGCAGAAATGATGATGATAAGTAACTTTTATCTCCAAAATTATATAGAAAGTGACACCATGTCGTACATTGTACAGGGATGATAAACAAACCTTAGTTTTAGAGACTTTTTATTAACAAAGTATTCAATCACGTTTAACCAAAGTAACTCTTTTCGGGGTATCTGTACTTTCATGTTCTGCATTCGGATTTATGAACTGGATCTCATTCTGATGCCACGTAGGGCTTGGCGATTCCTTTACAGTTATAACATAGTCCCGGGGAGACCCGGCTGTCGATGACATCATTGAAGAATTTGAAAACACATTGCTTGAGCGTTCATCCACAAAAAGCTGGTTTATTTTAACCATGAGCACGTCTCTCCGGTCTTCTGGTAGGCGACGCAGTTTTTTTGCTATCAGGGTCCCGAACACTGAGCTTTCGTCATCGCTCTCTGGGTTTTGGTAGACATTCTTCATTAATTGGAAGGATTGATCCATATGATTTCTACCATAACTTAGCTCAAGCGGATCGCACTTTCTTTTAAAAGCTACTGGGTTCAGTCTTGTACCAGGTGGATTATGTTGAAGTGGCGATGATGACGTGGATGGCTGCATGGTGCAGTCCCGGTAGTCCTGGTCTGTTGGGGCATCTTCATCTTCATCACTGTCGTGGGGGGAATTGGTTTTAATATCTCCAGTTTCTTCATCCTGAAATAAAATAATATTAAACCTAGAATCTTAATAATATATACAATGTTTATCCCATATTATAGACAGTTAGAATGGAAATCAAAGTGGTAAACATAATGACGGTAGGAGTCGAAACACGCTTTCCCATAATCCTTTCACTTCTGATTGCTTTTCGTGTCGGCTGTTCTGCTCCCCCCTTTGCTATGCCTGTGGCATGCCAGCCAGCATGGCACAGTAGGCTAATTGCCGTTCATAAATTTGTAGGAAGCCTGACTTGGCTTGCCAGCCAGTGGCGTTGTTTATAGCTGAAAAGATGATGATGACATTTAGCGACGCTTATCATCAATTATGGGAATACGAATAGCAACGTAAACTGCCGCCATCAAATTATGCTATAGGCCTAGCCAAGTGGCTTTCGAAACGAACTTTGGTACAATAGAAAAAAAATTTTATGAATTGACAGGACCTGTCAATGTCAGTCCCATACATTTATTTATATTCAACCAAAGCGTGTGTTTCGAGACCCACTAGACTAACATATTTAAGCCGTTTGGTTGGTCCAATCCATGCTAAAACAACAGAAAAGATAAATTCGTGATAGTTTATTTATTAAATATTCTATACTTACAATTAAATTAAATAAACATTATGTATGAAATGAATCTAGGTAATAACTTACCTCAACAGGATTTTTTGAGCCGGTGTAGCTGTAGACTGGGGCCAAAAAACTGTCCATGAATTCAAATGCATACCACGTGGGCTTGTATATCTCGTTCGGGTCGGTGGCGGACATTTCCGTTTTCTTAATCTTGCCCTTGTAGCCCCTATAGGCCGACATCAGCGACTCCTTCTTCTTCTTCAGTTCTTTTATGGAGCACCGAACTCCCATGTTAGCTTGAATGTGCATCCAGCTGTTATTTACAATCTTTCTGTTTTTATGATACCTATGCCTCGGATCCCATATGCAAGCGTTGTATTCGTATAGTTTTAAAAACTTTAGAGCCATTTGGTTGTCCCAGTTCATGTTTGACAGCGCTCAACAATTTTGACAGAATATTAACACAAACGTCTGTCCTCGTTGGCGGCGCGCGCTCTTGTGTGTGAATACGCCAATGTTTGGAATGTTATTCGTCTATTTGCGCCGTTGGTATGCGTCGACACAACACCGACACGATACGTGTGTTTGCTATTTGCGTATGTGTGAGCAGGGAGCACCCACACAAATGTGCCAACGACACATCACGCTGCGCTCGTTTGTCGAATACAGCAATTATACCACCGGCACGATATGAAGGCCGTTGGTTTACTTAAAATAGCATATTCTTTTAGTTATTGAAATATACGGTAAACTGTCGACTGTATAAACCGTATCGTGTTCTAACTTATTATAGTTTCAATAAAACGAACTTATGATTGGTGAATGTGAAAATTATGAATGATTTATTTTTTTACCTATTACGAAATATATTTCAATTGTAGTAGCATACAGAGCAAAATATTAATATAAAAATAATTATCTGAGTCTAAAGCACCACAGTTTTACCAAATTAATATTTTTGAAGTTATAAACGTTAAACTTTGAAAAGCTACAACATTAAAAATACGAAGCCAAGAATGGCCAATTATTTTCTCATTCATACTATGCTTTTCACTGTCACTGAATGCGATAAACTTACATATCTTCACTTAGATGAGATTAATCAAACATCACACATTGCTATTATAGAAAAATTATACATTATTGCTTTAACCTATAACTTTATAACGAAAATTTTAAATAATTTTTAATTGCCCAAATTCTAGTGCCTTGTTAATTACGTAAATTCCAAATGTTGTGTATTTTATAAATGTTTTTATTATTTAATCTTATATAAATTATCTATTAAAGATAATCAGTTTGAATGTATTTTAGCTATTGCAGACTCCCAAGTTTTAATTAATCAAACTCAATTAAAAAAGCAATTTTCATTTCAATTATCTCTACATAGTATAAAACAAAGTCGCTGTCTTCTGTCCGTCACTATGTATGCTTAAATCTTTAAAACTACGCATCGGATTTTGAAGCGGTTTTTTTAATAGATAGAGTGATTCAAGAGGAAGGTTTATAAGTATAATACATAACTGCACACGTGCGAAGCCGGGACGGGCCGCTAGTACATAATAAAATATAAATTTTAAAAGTATAATTTTGTGTTATGGTACGACGCGACGTTTGATTTAATTTATTTATACGAAGTTAAGTGAGCAGATAAACGTCAGCCCGGTCAGCATAAAGTGCCTGCGGTATAGCCATGTGAAGTGCCACCATTATAAATGGAGAATGGGTGACGTCATAGCCACTTGTCAAGTAAAATAAAACGCCAATATTTGTACGAGTTTGTTGCGTGGTTTGTAGAATGCGACCATGTAGATCCGGCCTTGTTTAAACATGTATTTTTTAATTTGAAATATTCCATGTAGTTCTAGAAAGGTTTCTATTGAGAGATACATTGGCAAAAAATATTACTAATGACTCCACATTGACTTAAGTCCGCGTCGTGTTTGAACTGCAAAATACTTGTATAATAATACTTATTAATATATTTTCCGGTGTCATAAAAATGTATGTAACAAAATAAGAGGTTACTTAAATTATTGCTAGTAAGTCAAAGTCAAATCATTTATTTTGCATAAGACACAATGGACACTTACAAATTGTCAACATATTAATAAAATTTATGCAAAGCAAAGTGATGAGTTGCTATAGTGCTTGCTTACCACCAGTTCCGTACGCGACCACTGCTGAGAAGAACTGGCAAGAAACTCAGAGGGCTTGTCATTCTTTTCTTTTTTATTACTTTGCGGTCCTATTTAATACTTTAACTACTTTAGATATATATAAATTCCATAAAACAAACTGTTCTATTGGATCTGGAAAGCGTCAACTGTAACGCGAATATCAAAACAATACAATTTTATTAAATAAAACTAAAACTTCCTTGGTCTAGTGAGCCGACCAACCCCAACCATGTTAAAGGGAAGTGACCGACCCGTCGCATGTCGTTATCGATTATACCGTCGACAGTTTACCTTACATTTCCATAACTAAAAGAATATGCTATTTTAAGTAAAACAACGGCCTCCATATCGTGCCGGTGGTATAATTGCCGTATTCGACAAACGAGCGCAGCGTGATGTGTCGTTGGCACATTTGTGTGGATGCTAACTGCTCACACATACGCAAATAGCAAACACACGTATCGTGTCGGTGTTGTGTCGACGCATACCAACGGCGCAAATAGACGAATAACATTCCAAACATTGGCGTATTCACACACAAGAGCGCGCGCCGCCAACGAGGACAGACGTTTGTGTTAATATTCTGTCAAAATTGTTGAGCGCTGTCAAACATGAACTGGGACAACCAAATGGCTCTAAAGTTTTTAAAACTATACGAATACAACGCTTGCATATGGGATCCGAGGCATAGGTATCATAAAAACAGAAAGATTGTAAATAACAGCTGGATGCACATTCAAGCTAACATGGGAGTTCGGTGCTCCATAAAAGAACTGAAGAAGAAGAAGGAGTCGCTGATGTCGGCCTATAGGGGCTACAAGGGCAAGATTAAGAAAACGGAAATGTCCGCCACCGACCCGAACGAGATATACAAGCCCACGTGGTATGCATTTGAATTCATGGACAGTTTTTTGGCCCCAGTCTACAGCTACACCGGCTCAAAAAATCATGTTGAGGTAAGTAATATAATTTTATTAAAATAAACTAAAACTTCCTTGGTCTAGTGAGCCGATCAACCCCAAACAGAAGCACCTGTTCACAAGTATAACGCATGTGACAGCCATCGATCTCCTCAACTATATTAGAGGGAAGTGACCGACCCGTCACATGTCGCTACCGCTGCTCAGAGTATTTTAGTGAGCATGACAACTCACTAACCAAGTCCCAATCAGCGGTAAAGGAATAAAAATAGCAGTAAAATTTAGGTTCACAAAAACGTTATCCCTCATACTTCAAGATCTGAATCAGAACTGCTTCATATGAGTAGCTCTATGTTATACTGTGTATGCGCTAAGAAAATCCAGAAAGACTACTATCAAGATAATAACGTTTAGCGCCGACGGACGGAGTGGTGGCGAAGAGACTAAATTCAGTAACAATTTAAATTCAACCTAAAACGCTTTCGCTCGGCGCTGACCCTTAGCTTACTCTGTAATTATGGAAACCAGTTATAAATATGACAGTATGTTTAGTGCATGGGCGAAGTTTTAATTGTTTAAATAAGGGTTTGACTGATAAAAATGTCGGTGGATTTAGTTAAAATCGGTCAAATGAATGTGCAAAGTCGCAGGCAGCAATCGTCAGAAATACGACATAACGTTGACTGCCTGTCTGAAGCTTGTTTTGATGAGTTGCTATAGTGTGAGTAATAGGTGCGAGCCGACTTTATGTTATTGGTCAGTTCATAATTTCGAAACCAAGATATATTTTCAGATACCGTCCTCCGCTATCACGCCCATGGTCCCCGATCAATATACCCTCAATTATAACTTTCCCAGTTTTTCTCAATTTTTGCCAGTCCTTTGTGGCGGTTAGTTTGTTCAGGTCCGTCAATTATCCTAGCATTAGCGACCTCGCCTCACTTACTGGCACAAACTTTCCACATAATAATGTGAAAACTACCGGCTACCAGGATATTCTATGCCGCGTAATCATACCATAATAGTATGCTTTGAATTTAGGGAAAATGAGGGATATTCCATGGTTTATTGTAAATATGATTTTTTCTGCTGTATCAAATTGTGAACATATTGCGTCAAACAGTAATAATAATTCAAGAATGGTGGTGTTGCCACCTGAAATAATTTACTTGCCCTCGGCCGGTAGCGATATGTTACAGGGTTGGCGGCACACTAGTTTTAGCTCCAGCATTACAAACTCGAACTCAAAATGAACTTTATTTACGTAGGTTTTATCACAAAACTGTTATAAATCGTCATATTTACAGTTACCATTATCATCATCTTACGACCCCTGTCCCACGCTAGGTGGTAGTCTCCATACACACCTATCAGTCGTCATATCTACAGTCACACCATTCATACACAATTTCTCATGCTTACAATCCATCCATCTCTTTTGATCTTCCACAACCCTTACGTCCACCCACATTCATGCTGAAACTACCACTGGTTCGGAATGCTCTACAGAGAAGAGCCGGCAAGAAACTCTGCAGTTGCTTTTTTCAAATCAATGGGTTTGTTTACAAAAAGAACTAAACAGCATAGTGAAAGCAAGTTCGCCAGATGAGAGAAACACACAACACGTAAACGCAAACGTTACAAACGTACAAACGTCCTTAGCCTACGATAGCCCCTTCCTAGTCTAGCCTAGCCACCATATTGAAACATATACATAATATGGTCTAATACATAATAACATTTTGATTCGTTGTTGGGTGACGAGTATAATAGGGTCAGACGCCCTGAAGCTTTAATGCGTTTCTACTACTTCTAGTTCTCAGCCCATAAATGCCGGTGGAAAGTCTTGTTTTGCATCGGCATAATATTATGTTCCCTACTCTCCCTAACATCAAAGCACGCACTAGTCTTGACGCCGCAATAAAACGCGAAGTTAATTGCCCCCGCGAAGCTGACTTCGGGGGTACTCCTCAGCTAGAGAACCGGGTAACTCGGCTCAATACTTAGAACCACTAGCGACCTCTTGAATTTAAACACTTTTTAACCGATTTGTTGTAAATTTGATGTGTATGTCTGTTTGTGGAGCTACATGTGTGCATTATCCTACGGTTGAATATATTTTGATTACATTTTTGTTTAAAGGC
This sequence comes from Clostera curtula, assembly GCA_905475355.2. Classification (NCBI taxonomy): domain Eukaryota; kingdom Metazoa; phylum Arthropoda; class Insecta; order Lepidoptera; family Notodontidae; genus Clostera; species Clostera curtula. Next base: position 16,796,734 of record FR997809.1, on the reverse strand, counting down.
ATTCGTTTTTAATACGCTTTTATTAGCTTATGACGTATGTTTGTAACGGAATCTTTGAACATGATTTTGACCCACTTCAAAACGTGGGATTAACTCGAAATTTGGCATACTTATTATGGACCGATGACAATTCAATATTTTTAACATTTTGCCCCTTAAATAAATAAATAAATATCCTTGGACATTTCACACAACGCCATCTCGTCCCAAGCTAAGCAACTTAATGCTTGTGTTATGGTAACGAGATGGATGATAAACTACTTATATACATTTTTTTTTTTTTGTGAATACATACATATTATAGATAGAAATGACACCCAGACTCCGAGCCAGTGCCTCTGGTTTAGATAAAACCGCTCTTCGATGCAATAGCTAATAGAGATGTAAATATCATAAAGCTATTGCTATATTTTTTTGTGATTATTTAGCAATAGTTTTATGATATTTCAACTAAAAAATAAATAATACTTAGTTTAAAAAAAAACTAAAAAAATACGCTTTTGAAGAAAATCCAACTAAAAAATAGAAAATATTTTTTTAATAAATTTGAATTAAAAATAGTGTCATAAAAAATATTTTATTGTAAAAAGCGTGGGGTGCTTTTCAGGATATTATCAAAATAACCCTTCTAGTCATATCTGTTCGTAAAATATTTAGAACTATTGATACCATGCACCCCACGCTTATTTTACAATAAAATCATTTTTTTCTGACAATATTTTTAATAAAATTTATTAAAATTTAGTTTCTATTTTTTAGTTCGATTTTCTATAAAAGCGTATTTTTTAATTTTTTTAAAACAATTTTAGTTATTTGTTTTACCGTCTTTTTGTCATTATTGTTTTACTGTTTTAAACGAGCCTCAACCCGATTCAACATCAATGGGCAATAAAATAGTACAGATAATGTATGCTAGATTATATCTAGGCTTTATACATTTACTAGATTTATTTTTACAGTATATGCACCTTTACAGTATGAACATAGTGATTAATCTTCATTAAAAATACAGCGATATGTCAGGCCTTTTACATGTTTTGAGAGCTCAAATCATAGGCTGGGTTATTAAATTATCCATCAGAACTAAATTACTACTTATTCATACCAAACCCTATAAGAAATACTGTCGGAATGTCATTGTTTATAATTAGTGGGACCTTATTGCAAGGCTATAAAAGCTATATTTGAGTGAAAGCTGTGTCGTCAAGTGAAACCGTAATTTAGGTGCAACAATTTCACATTATCCGAATGAGTCTTTTGTGTTGGTATTAAAAAAGTGCTCAAATAGCTTATTATGGTACCGTTTTTCATTGTTCGTCAGATGATAACAGTGTCGGAGTTTTCTGAAAATGTTAACTGAATAGATTTTTGATGAAATGGCTTTTTGTGTGGGCTTGATCTGTAATTAAGTTTCATTGTTGAATTTAGTCAAATTCCGCGGTTGCTTATATTTTTCGTTTATAGAACACACGTGTCACGTATTTATATTAACAGAGGTGTCTTCAAAACTGAGCTGTTTGTCACTATTTTTATATTACTACTAGCTAATCCCGCAAACGTTATTTTGCCAAATAAATTAATAAAAATTTTGTCTAATAAATAAACAATTATTTTTGGTGTGGACACCCCCCTTAAAATTTAGGGGGATGAAAATAGATGTTATCCGATTCTCAGACCTGCCCAATATGCTCACAAAATTTCATGAGAATCGGTCAAGCCGTTTCGGAGGAGTATGGGAACGAACATTGTGACACGAGAATTTTATATATAAGATGAAAGGAGTGTTACTGCATTGATATAATACGTATTACTTGCTTCTCAGCCCATAAATGACCATCTGCGGAATCGGGCCTTCTTAAACTACGTGGAGGGTACTTAGCCTCCTGTGCCACGCTGGCCAGACGGGTTCATAGTAAGTTTTGCTTCTCTTGCAGCTAGATTATAGACCTTATCATTTAATTTTGTCGGCTCTTACAATACCCTGAGGATGAAATGGGGTGGCGACACTGTGTATTCTAAATCCTTCACCACAAGGAGTACTATGTATATCCTTACTGAACTGTGATGGTTAAAGCTCCAAAGTCATACGTCCAACTAATCATATAAGTAATTGGCTTTAATTAAGTGGCTTACACAACATGTCAAGGAAAAGCCCTAAAGTTGCAGTTATTGATGTTGGATGCACAAAAGAAGTAATGGGTTGGTGCGATTGGTTCATACGGTAAAGCATTTTGTCTACTCTAATCTCTACTAATATAGATCCAAAGTTTGAATTAAGGTTTTTTAAATCGCGTTAAAGACACCATTCCGAATCAACCCAAGTTCGGAACAATACAGACCGAAACTGTCCGAGGAGCTGTCGGTCCGGTTGCCAGTTTACCATCGTTGGCAGCCAATATACGGAGTCAGCAGCGTGAAAACTGCACTTGGAATAACCCAGATCAAGTATAAAGCGTGGGGTGCATGGTATCAATAGTTTTAAATATTTTACGAACAGATATGACTAGAAGGGTTATTTTGATAATATCCTGAAAAGCATCCCACGCTTTTTACACACGTTTTTTCTGACACTATTTTTAATTCAAATTTATTTTCAATTTTTTAATTCGATTTTCCATAAAAGCGTATTTTTTTAATTAGAAATATCATAAAGCTATTGCTAAATAATCACTAAAAATATAGCAATAGCTTTATGATATTTAGATCTCTATTAACTATTGCATCGAAGAGTGGTGTAACACCTTGATCACCGTTATTATTATTATTCTATTAATGATAACGGGTCAAAATGTTTAAAATATTGAATTGTCATCGGTCCTTAATAAGTATGCCAAATTTGGAGTTAATCCGACGTTTTGAAGTGGGTCAAAATCATGTTCAAAGATTCCGTCACAGTCCACATTCCGTCACACGTCGCGTATTAAAAAGGAGAAACTTTAAAGATATTCTTTAAACATTTATGGATACTCGATAGAACATATAAATAGTCAGTATGGTGACGGATTAAGAATACACAATGTCTAAAGAGGTAACTAAAGGAACGCAAGATGCAGATCAACAGCTAGAGAAGGAAACCTTAATACACGCGCTGCGCCCTGTGCCATACCCGACCTGCCAGCGTGGCACAGTAAGCTAATTGCCCTCCATGGATTCGGGGGTGGCCCGACTAAGTAGTGTGTCTCAACACAAGCTACCCACCACGCGGTTGATCCGGAACAAACTACGATTGGGTTATCAGCTCGGCTGGTACAGAATCAAGCTTATCAACATGTACGGCACTAGGACGACCACGAGAACCGGTTGGAACCGGTTCGAACTGGTTGGAACCGGAGCGACGCGTGTACTGCGATAAAGGCACGATACGGGCTCATAATGGCGTGTTTAGTCTTTAATGTATGTTTTAGATAGATAAGTGTTTCTAGTCTACATAGATTGTGGTAATAATATTAGGTCCTTACATATGATTTTTTTTATTATTTTATTTTATAAGTATGCACCGTTGTTATCTATGCACTTTTGCCATTTTATAGGTAGTTAATTGATCCCTTTACTAAAAAACCATGCGGGGTGAGAATCTTTGAAGCTAAACTCTTTGAAGGCGGTTTGGACTGCGGCACCAGAGGTGAATTTTTTTTCCTTGTAAGATGTTGTCCAAACTCCAGAAAAAACGGTAATCTCCAACAGATTACCAAGGTCCGGGAATTACGATGGATGTCGCATTCATTCCAATTGTAGCTCATCTAACTTCGTGGTTGTTTCTTGTGCAGTGTGTGTTTTTGCGTTGTTGTGAAGCAGCAGTGACCTAGAGCGATTGACCAATCTCGGTTGTTTAGCAGCTAGTTCTTCCTTCATGGTTTGCAGTTGTTGACATGAGATATCTGCCGTAAGCGTTTGGCCAGATTTTAGAAAGCTGTACACTTACAAGTAACTTTTTCTGAGTTAATTTTCGTTTAGAGCAGGATCCACTTTTCATCACAAGTAATGATTCTATTTAAAATACCTTCATTATTGAGTCCGTTGAGCAAAGTAACACATCAGTCGACGCGTGTTTGTAAGTTCGATTCACTCCATTCAAGAGAAACCCATCATGCAAGTTTTTATACTTTCTCTATTTGCTTCCAGTGGATCAATCCTGTTTTATCACTTACCCCGAAGCCTGCAGCTATCTCTGAAGTGCTGTGTGATGGATCCGCTTCCACATTAGCCTTTAATTCTTCATTTTCAACTTTGGTCTCCAGCCGTCCACGGGGGTTAGTTCTGAAGGTCGAAATTTCCTGAACGAAAACGTTGAAACCAAAAACGTAGCTTGCTTTCTGCTGTTTCTTCAGCACTGGTGCCATATAACTCGTAATCGTAAATATACCGATATCACAGATTACTAAATGAAAAACAGATACTTCACTCGGTAGAAAATTACCAATACCTACTGCTATAATAGCCTACTCTGTCGCGTCAGCAACATGCTCTGACATGGTGGTATTTTAAAATTGTATCATTTAACATAATTTTTTTTATTAAGTGGTGCTGGCTGTGCAATAGATCTAAAAATATTATAGAGGTCAGTGTGTAGGTAAAATAGAAAGAATATTTAAAAGTTACATGTAGCGACCAGCATGCTACATATATTTTACACAATTTACCCGAAAAATCTGAACTAATAACATAAAGAAATATCATCTACAAATGTGAGAAACACTAAAAAAAGTCCAACACCGCGATAGCGAAGTTTCAAGAGAAATTCCCACAGATAAGAATTCGCCGACTATAACTATTGGGCGATAGGCGCCGCGGACCCCCTATGAGCCTATATATTTAAATTTAAAGAATTTACTCAAAATATAGCTTTTGAGTAAATTCTTTAATATAACATTTTCTCTTTTTTCTAATTATTTTATGTAGGTATTTATATCCACTAAATTATTTAATTTTGTTTAACATTTGCACTCAAAATGTCTAATCACAACTCTGTGCTTATCTTTACATAGTATAAAACAAAGTCGCTGTCGTCTGTCCGTCCCTAAGTATGCATAAATCTTTAAAACTACGCAACGGATTTTGAAGCGGTTTTTTTAATAGATCCGGAGAGGACTATCTATAAAAAAACCGCTTCAAAATCCGAGATCCGAGATTCAAGAGGAAGGTTTATATGTATAACCCACCCCCGCTTTGTACGGGCAAAGCCGGGGCGGGCCACTAGTCCTTCTATAAATGCTATGCATACCTGTAATTAACATAATTACTATAGTAATGTTTAATTGTTGTTTGTCTTATTATTAATGTCAATGTAATTTATGTTGTTGGTGTGCTCATGAAATAAATAAATATATTTTTTATAAATTTCTTACCCTTCTGGTTCAGTGCTGGCCCTTGAAGTAGTTTGTAGAGATGATGGCAGCAGTTTTGTAGGCAAAGCGTCAGGTCGTAATTGTGGTTTATAAATAGTCACCGACTTTTCAAAATGAAGACAACACACATAATGACTTCTTGGCTTGACATTTGGCATTGCTAAATCAGGCCTGCCAATCAATTCAGCCCATGTTTCACGCCTGAAAAATAAATAGGACAAGTATAAGGAAGGAGATCGGTACCTAGATAAGGCAGATGGATAGACGAACAGACTTACCTTTCTTCATTGACAGGTAAATGGAAAAATGTTAAGTGTTTATCCCTTCTTTTACTTGATTTGCACCCATCTACTGCACATAAGGCACCAGACGGCATCGTAAGTACGCGTACAAACGAATGGAACGAATAAAATTGAATAACGTGCGTTCGTTCGCTTGCGAAAACCGCACTGAATTTGATCCGCAAACGGCCCCCGGCCGACCGCTTGGCCGGGCGGTGGGTGATCATTATTATAGCGCGACGCGCTAAGCGTGTAAGTACGTGGAGTGACGTAGGCCTGCCGTTATTTCATATTTTGTTTTCCATTGCGCGGTAGTGAAATAATGAGGAAAAATCTAATGAATGACTGTTTTCATAACTCAATTGTACCAGCTAAATGAATTTATAAATTTGAATTTGGAATTCTTAACTAAAGAGGAGATATGTGAGATCAAAGTGGTCAGTAACAACTAATAATTTTGTTAACTGGAATCCCGTGGATTACAAGTAACTTAGTTGTGTAAAATAAATAAAATTGTTTCTGATAAATCTCTATTTCACTGTAATGCGAAGATAGTTTGGCAAATCAATATGATATCAACTGCGAGAAAAGCGATTCAACTATTTCAGTCATCGAACTCTATTTCTTATCACATGTCCCATTGCCACATAAAGTAGGTACGATCTTGAACAGCTTGCATGTTTCGCCTTAAATCTTTAGGACTATCTCATGCTATTCGTTCGTTCGTTTCAGCCTCTACTATGCTATGGTATCCCATGGTATGCTCTCCCATAATTAGTCACCACTCTAAGATTTACCCACTCTTATATCTTAGCCCTACGCTTGTCGGGCTACGTTTCCTATGAATGACAGATTTTTCTGACCACTTCTGATGATGATGATGTCTTTCAATTTCAGTTGGCACCGAAGTGAAATGTTTTTTGTTTCATGGTTATTTTGGATTTATTGGTTATAATTGATTTTGAGGTTGGTCTACATTTTTGGTGTGATTATTTTATCTTTGTGCGTACTAAATGTCCTCCAAAAATATCGAAATTTGCGATTCGACAATAGTCATTTGTTCAACAAGAGAGCAAAGTAGTTTTTGCTACGAGTGCTGATATTGAATCCCGAGCAAGCGAAGGAATCAATGATTGAATCACGAGCGTAGCGAGTGATTCTAAAGTCGATTCCTGAGTGTTGCGAGGGATTCAAAGGCACGACATGCAAAAAATTTTGCTCTCGTGTAACACACATAACTTTTCACTTCAGCAGCGAGAACACTATAGGAGATGAAATATATTACGTAACATTTTTGAAACTAGAATTAAATATTTATAGGTTAAATATCAGTTTTTAAGCAGTAAATACTTATTTTCGTTTAAATACAACAATATGTAAAAAATTCAATAAATTACATTATAAGACATAATATAATTTTTGCTAAATTTCTTTAGTTAGTACGAAATTCCGAACGTGTTTGTCTTTGAGGTCGAATTCCAAATCGGAGCTGTTGGTGCTGGAGCTTTGTCTCTCTCATTTCTATTGGCGGGAAAGGGATAGAGTGACAATGTTTCGAAATATAATTAAAAAGTTACTTTGTCTCACTCAGTGGGCAAAATCGCATTTTGCTCACTGTTTTCAGTGAGCAAAACCTCCATGTTTGAGCTACTGAAGTGAAAATAGTTTTGTTTACTTCTTAAGTTTCCTAGCAAACTACAGAACTGTTTTTAATAAAATTTCTATAGAACCAAAGTATTTACATTAATCGGATACAAAAAAGTGTAAATCGATACGGAATTGAGAAACTCCTCCTTTTTTTATGTCAGTTAAAATAAAACGGACTTTAGATATAAAGCAATAAAAACCGTCCTGTAGGTATATTGACAGTAATTACTATTGTTTCTTGTATGAGTCATATGCTACCGATCAATTCATTTACAGTAATTTTCCTCATATTTTCCACGGAAGGTTGATTTTTCCACGGCAGCGGGTGTGGTGCGAGTGAGTGTTTGTCCGCCAATATTGCATCACGCGTCGGCTGTGCGAAAATGGTCACAGTTTCATCATCCTCTTGCTATAGGTCAAGTTTATCGATAATTTCATCATCTTTTACGTATTCGAGTTGGTTTTGATATAAGCTTACCCGGCGCCACAATGAGCTAAAAGATTATTTTTCATTGTTATATTCACTACAAAACAGATTATTCTTGTTCTTCTCCAAGATTATATTATTATTGTTACCCTAATATTAATATAAACACAATAATATGCAGTAGAAATAGATTTCGTGAACGATATGTTCTTTTATCATCTTGCTGTCACATACTAAACAAATATACATATTTTATTCCAATGCATGGTAACACTTATAATATTAATAAATCCGCAATTATGAATACTGCAACTAAATTGGCCGTAGTTACCCGAATCGCTCTGCTCTCGTAACTTGGCTTTCGGGTACTATAAAATGGGTTGCAGCTCATTGTGACGGCTTTACGTGGCCTGCAAAGCACGGAGGAGTTCAGATATTGCAAATGATGGACACACTTCCAACATCCAATAGAGTCAGACGTCGCTTAACCTGCAGGTGGACTGTGTTCTCCTCTGCCTGCTAGGCCAAGACTTTCCCCTAACTAAGTATGTCATAGATGTTTACCCTACATAGAACTGAACCGGGAACCCATACAGTAACACATCCCTTAGGCCAACAAGGCACAATTTGCATAGCCCCAATCCAATGTAAGCTAAGTAACATCAATTGCCCGTTCGCTACCCCCACTCGCTTCTGCATGGCAACTGATTCAATCATTCCTGAGTGCTGCTACATCTAGATGTACACAAAAGTATAAAAGTGAAACCTTCACCAAACACCGTAGATCTATTTTCATTACCCCAGAACCTTATCACTATACACATAAGGGATATAATCCAATGTTGATAACACACTTTGTCCAATGAATTACTGGCCATGAAAGCAGTTATTATGCTGTTGAACTCAAACTACATGACGCAATGTTTGCTTAGCCGCTTAAACCTTCTCCATACGTGATAAAGTTCTATTTCGTTTAGCAACACCCAAATGGCCTTTTGTAAATATTTTAAGACACTGATGGATCATATTTGGATACGAAAACATGTTTTTGGTTCAAAAAGCGTGACTGTTCTTTTGTTTACGATAATACTGATGTAATTTGTTGTTACAGTTTAATGTAGCGTTAGATTAATTTCCGTTACTTCTCAATTTTAGTTGGTTGTAAAAATGACATGTGATTACGCACCTGACCGGGTCTTTAGTGAATAATATTTATATAAAGGGCCTCCAGCTCCACCCACGAAAATAATCAAGAGGCAAAAATATTTTATTGTAAAGTTCTATTATCAAGAGAAGGAAATCTTGATACTAAACCCTGCGCCAACCCATCTGGCGAGTGTGGCACGGTAGGCTAATTACCCTCCATGTTGATGGAAGAGGCCCGACTCAGCAGTGGGTAATTTATGGGCTAAGAAGTAAGTAAGTAAAGTTATATTTTCACGGTGGCATTTTCAGGACACGGGCGTGCATCATTTTCTCTAGGCGGCGGCGTTTTGTCAACCGTTGTTTAGAAAATGGACTAAATATTATCTTTAGCGCGGCGCAAGACATAATTTTCTCGCGGTTCGCTTGTAGGCAGGAATATTATGACGCTCCATCATCATCATCACCGTAGTTCCTAAATAACCCACATGTAAGTCCCCCAAACACGTAGAGGAAAATACATATATTGTGCCACGATGGCCTGCCGCGTTGGCAGATACGTGTAACTCAGAAATGTCAATGCCGAAACACATAGTATCACCTCGTCACAATGTGGCGGTCACCGAATCATATCGAAGGGAAGCGACTTCCACTAAAAAAAACACAATCCAAGCCCAAGCGTAAATAGTGAGTTTTAATTTGTAAACCCAATTCCAACCAGCTTGCCACTTCGAATCGAAACCTCACACATATTTGATTTCTATTGACATTATTTTCGTTTACATGAGTACGCGAGAAACCTTAGGGAACTCAGATTACTGAGCTGGTAGGTAACAGTAATGATAGCTAGTTGGTTGACTTTCAAAGGAACTCATGTTTTATGGCAAAAAATTGGTTTTGGAAAAACGGTGATATCTCACCCATAAATAGGTAGACACAAAACTGGTTATTTCGATGAAATTAATGCTGTCATTCAGGTGGGTATAGAGATTTTGTTCCGCCCTGTACACGATAACGTGAGCTAGCTATACAGCAGTCGATTTTTTCGGGCTATGAAAATGATGTTAAATTTGTATCGGGAGGCCTTGTTAATTATCATCGGTGGATATTCCAACGGCCCGTGAAAGGGCGTGAAAGTGAAGACGGGCCACGTTAAGCGGACGTCGAAGCCGATATTTAGCAAACACAACACAAGTTTTTATAACATTGTACAACTGTAAATAAATAACGGAAATGCCCAGTGGATGCAAAATTTTTGATTGTGCCATCTTCATGGAAAGAATATCGATTCCGATAATCGACCGCTAAGCCCCGACGCCCAGCTACCTTGGCGCAGTGGTTGAGTGATCGACTGCTGCGCAGCATGTCGCGGGTTCGATTCCCCGACGGAAGAAATATTTGTACCTACAAGTATTGGTTCCGGGTCTGGGTGATTTCTATCTATAATATGTATGTATTAACAAAAAAAAATTATATATGTAGTTTATCATCCATCTCGTTACCATAACACAAGCATTATGTTGCTAAGCTTGGGACGAGATGGCGTTGTGTGAAATGTCAAAGGATTTTTTTTTATGCTCGTTCGTTTTCCAGCATATAAGTGCCCTCCAGCATTTGTATCAAGTTTTCTTTCTCTTGAGGCTAGTGATGTGTCTCTGCACATTCTACTCTGACATTGCGTATTCTAAATCCTCTATGACAGAACCAGACATTGCTGCCACTTGTATTCTATAGGTATGAGACACCAGTAAATCTGGTGAAGGACTACAAAATAACGCAACTAAATAACTCTTGAGTGGTTTTGTGTTCCTGCCAGGCAGAAGAGTCTAGTGGTAAAGTCCTCGTCTCTATTCCTTTTTTTGAACCCCTGGACTAGTTATATATAACTGTATCGCCGGGTCAGTTTACAAACATTAAATTCACGAACACAAACAACATCTAGACTCAGAGCAAGTGCCTCTGATTTAGCAAAACCACTAGCCCTATCCCGGAACCGAACCCGGGAACCGTTGATCCAAAGGCGGTACATCCAACCCCTAGACCATAGAGGCAGTCAAATATACAGCACTTTAGAATATCTCAAGATGCCACAGCCCGTGTTTACTTCCCAAGCTCTCGGACTATGTTGCTAGCGAGCGCTAATTTTAGTGTCCACAACATCTGTGTTTGCTTACTGTTGAGTGCGAGGCCCTACACTTCATTAAAGACCGTAATACCAATATATAAGGCTCAATTCCCAACGGGTGTTACATAGTAACATTGTTGGAAACGGCTGTTTACGTCGTATTTCAGTCAGGAGTTTGACAGTGTTGCCAGGATCCTTTGTTTATCGGGTTGCGGAGCAGGATGTTGTATGAACAAATCTTAGTAGATATGAGAATGATTTTCTAGAAGCCACATAATAAATTACCTACAGTAGTTTGCATCCGTCCACAACCGTTGTGTCGTTATCATGGACTTTTCTGTCCCATCGGGCGTCAGTCCTGCGCTCTATGTGCCCTGCCCACTGCCACTTAGGTTTGGCTCGACTCTGTGTCATATGTCATCACTGGCAACACACGTTGGTTGAAGACTTTTGTCTTCAAATACTGCGGAAAAGATTTTTCGCAGCTTCTCGAACGCTGCCCAACCGAGATGGATCCGACGATTGACCTCTCTGTCAAAGTTGGACTTACCTAACTGAACAATATCTCCCAGTAAATTATAATGGTCAACATCTTCGAGTTTAGAGCCTCCGATGTCAATAGGAGTGGCTTGAACATGGGTATTGCAGATGATCTTTGTCTTCTCAATGTTCATCTTATGGCCTACTCGTTCGGAGACTCGACAGAGGCCAGCGAGTGAGGCCCCAGCCACAATAGATTGTGGCCCTAGCCACAATAGAAGGAATGCTTGAAGCTAATTACCGTCCATGTAACTGGAGGAGGCCCGACTGAGCAGCGGAGATGATGATGATGACCTAAGCTGCAATGTTAAATGACCCCAAGGATATGTGAGTATATCGGTAATTCATCGCACGGATTCGAACACCGCTGTGACGCAACATGGAGCAATAACACGCTGAGCAGATGACGTAATAGTTACGTCCAGCTTCAAGACGTTCGTAAGAAATACAAAAGAACGAAACACAATACTAAACATCAATACTAATGTTACTAATAAAGAACAATAAAATAACTATATAAAAAGTGATAAATAAACAACAAAGTTTATGGATACATAATTTAAGCCTGTGTTCGCAATAAAGTTTGAAGTTTGAAAACAATTTCAAGTAAGTGCCTGATATCAAGTCTAATTAATGTCGGTGCCAATTAAGCTTGTTTGTTGGTGAATTTCGTTTTTTTTTTTTGTTGTTTTTGAAGTCGGTGTATACTTGTCACAACGGTTATTTCTAATGATTTAATTATGCGGTAGTAGATTCGGTGGCACACATAAAAAAAGTCTGTACAAAAATTACATACGAAAATCGCTGAACTTGCTTTCAACGAGCTTTAAGTTCGTTGAAAGCATTCAGATAAATGTTGGTCACCAGCTAAGTAAAAGGTATAACTAGAGAAGCTTGTACATAATAATAATGATCTATCATTTCTGATGATACCCCTTCCCTGCAATATGGGCGAGGAGGGAGATAGCTGTCACGTGCGGCATGCTTGTGAACAGGTCCTGGAAGTGACTCCGCTCAGGCATGCAGTTTTAGATATTGAATAAATACTGCAGATTTTTGAATGTTCGTGACTATTGCGCGAGCTTCCTCTCACAAATCTCCATAACTCGTCTTTGTTTTGTAAAACGGCCATTTTAAAAAAGCACTATTATTGTTTCTTCGCGGCTCTTATCTGTAGAGCAACCCTCCAGCACTGGGGTAAATGTTAAATTAATTTTGAACTGTCAATAGGGCTCAAATAAGTAAACTGGATTGTTAACACACCTTTCAAACAAATAGAGAATAATCGATCGTAATCGGTTCATCCACTCAGGGGCCACGATGTCAAAGACAAACGTCAAACATCCCTCACTTTTGTTAGAGATTAAAAATAATGCAAGCAGTAAATGAGAGTAGCACCAACCCGCAATCTTCAGAGTCATCTTGCCCACTTCCTTCATTCGTGTCAGCATCAGGATCGCGATTGAACTGAAACAAGGCTAAAATTAATATACATATTATCAGCATTGAGGTAAATGAACTAGCGAAGCTATTTCAAACTAAAGGTATCCCGTAACTTGATGTCAGCGGGGTATGCGCGAATGTGATGTTTTCATTGATAAAATCAATACGCGACATTATTTTATTATTCTGCCTACTTGTTACTGTGCGTACGTACATAGGGAATAAATAAAAAATTTTAACTGTAAAAATATTTTAATTTTATTTAGATAATATAAGTTTAGTTAGTTTGTGCCGTTTGGTATATCCACAGTTTTATCCGTTTTTGCTTCGTGATGTAATCTAATTTTTGTATATTGATGGCTGATCCAGTGAATGTTGATTGAAATTTGTAAATACTTCTTTCCCAATGAAATACCTCAGGGCCATGATGTTAGAAGTAAAAAGATGTAGATAGGTTACTTAGACAACATTTGAACTATAAAAATGGCAAGCTAACGTACACATAGATAACTTAATGCAATGTCACACACACTACATTGGATGAGTCGTGGAAGTAGGATGGTATGATTTAATTAACACGTTCTAGATAGAGACAAATATAATTTGCTGTGATGCTTCGTCACATACACTACAAACAATATGGATTAATTAAATCATATAATATGACATTTTGCCCTACCAAGTTTTATGCCTAATTATAAATTGATTCATGAAGGGAGAGTAAATGTACGATTAAAATTCATTTCTTTTTTTTTATATATGGTGCACAGCTCGATGTTAAATTTTTAACCTAAACTGTAATGCCAGCGAGATTTTCTACTGTACCTACTTCAAATGAAACACACATGTAGGTACCTATAATATATTATGTATATTTTAAAAGTAGTTTAATAAAAGTTGAATTATTAAGAAAATTAAAGTGGTGCTATAATATTAGGGGTTAAAGTTTAAACTAAAACTCTAAATAAATCGTAAAAAATAAACTCTTTTTTTCTAAGATGTAATAATTATTTATTGACTCATTTTTATCATTTCTTATGTATCATTTGAAAAAAAATTCACACGAAAATCTGACACAATTAAGGTGTCAATTCAAAGTATATATTCTCTCAATCTAACGGCAGTTTCATACTTTAACCCCTATTACTTAACTTATAAACGTATTCAAAATAATAGGTATGGTATCAGTGACCTTCAAATAAATTTAACTTATTCCTTTTTTGCCTTTTTGACCTTTTGTTCAACTCGGGGTTATTTTTAATACGCTCAAACGTATGTTATTAAGTAACGGAATCTTTGAACATGATTTTGACCCCCTTCAAAACGTCGGATTAACTCGAAATTTGACATACTTATTAAGGACCGATGACAATTCAATATTTTTGACCCGTTATCCTTACTAGGATAATAGTAATCAGGATCAGCGATTTTTGGTTTTCCTGAGAAAGAGAAAAATTAGCTCCTCAAACAAGAAATAATTAAGTGTGCTCTTGTTTCACCACTAACGCTTTTGACTAAAAAATACAACACGGATAATTTCCAGTTCTCATTCAATGCAACTAAAAGAAATAGATAAGCTTCGGTTAAATTACTTTGCCGACAGCAAAGTAATTTAACCGAAGCTTAAGCCGCCAAAGTCCACCACACCTTCCGTCTTTTTTCCAGTCTATTTCGATTGGTGTCGTAGTGCCATTTCGTCAACCACAAGAGTACCTACAAATCAGTCTTTAAACAGAAATATCATTTTTCTTTATAAGCATTTCGAACGCTTAAGCAGTAAATCCTGGTGAAACGGAACTATTCTCATATCACTTGCCCAATACCCTTGGGTTTGGGATAGCGCTATGGAAAACTCTCTTTACGTATTTGTAGGCAGCTGGAGAATAGAAATTGAATGTGAGCGCGAATTTTCGCAGAGTTGGTGGATATTTTTGACGAAAATATTTCTTACTTGTTTTTTTTTACAATAAATTATATTATAACCTGTTCAAGATGCATGATCTGCATGAGCATGATCGATTTGACAGACGGGCTAGTGATGGGAAACAGAAAATATCTAGTAGTCCAAAAAATAACGTTTTAAAATACTTGTAACAGTGACAAGTTGGCGTGGGTGTATTATGTGTGAAATTCTTTATTGCACTAGACATTTTAAACATTGGGTAGATAAGCGATGGTGGGTCAATATCACTACATAGTATAAAACAAAGTCGCTTTCGTCTGTCCGTCCCTATGTATGCTTAAATCTTTAAAACAACGCAACGGATTTTGATGCGGTTTTTTTTAATAGATAGAGTGTTTCAAGAGGAAGGTTTATATGTATAACCCACCCCCGCTTTGCACGGGCGAAGCCGGGGCGGGTCACTAGTACATAATAAGTTCCTATTTAATATTACAGGGTTATTTTTTGACCTTCCGCCAAATTTAAATAGGTGGTTCAGACCATGAAAGTAAACAAAAAAGAAACGAAAATAATAGTTGTAAAAGTGTTAAATTTAAATGCGCTAAAGCCAACGAATTTTATTTCAAAATGAACATTTTTTTTTTCGAATATTGTTTTATAAAGTTAAGAAAAAGTGATAAAGAATTTCACACAAAATACACCCATACCAACTATGACGCATACCATACCAACTATGACCCATACTTGTAACTGTGACGCAGTTATTTTAAACCGTTATTTTTTGGACTACTAGATATTATCTGTTTCCCACCACTATTCGTCATTGCAAAGTAAAGGTATGATTCCGAAGTACGCTGCACGCAGAAGTGCTACCACGGCACTACTATTACCGCGACGCAGTTCGGAATCATACCTTTTTGTCGATCAAAAAAATTGACATCTGTCAAATCGATCACGCTATTTTGAATATGGTATAAATAAACTCATAGTGTCCTCATTCAGCTTCAATTCTGTAAATTGTTCATCAGTAATGTATGTTTTCTTTTTCAAATGTGTTAATATATCATTCAAGTAGGCTACAGGTTTATGTAGCCTTTTATTTTGTTTTTGTAAATTCTGTTTTTGTTTATCAATTTTTCTTTCTGAGAATTTACTTTCCTAACACATTTTTTAAGAGCAGCTTTTCGAGGCGAGTCGAAAATTGACTTCATATCGGACACCTTTTCTTCACCTAGACTATCTGGGTTACGAAGCATTGACTGTGTCCGAGGTAACTAAAACTATTGTTTTCAAAATTATGGTACACATATTGAAGGTAGACAAAGCCGCTATAAAACTACAAAATGCATCATCTAATTAATAAATAATTAAATTACCCCCAGAACAGGAAACGCAGATGTTTTTAATAAAGTAAGTCCCTTGGAAGATAAGTATTTATCTTCGCTCTTGAAATGAATTGAGCATATTTTACTTGATTTATTTGGCTGCCAGAATTCTTCATTTCTCTGTTTTCGGACAATGTTCATCCACTGGATACGTCTTTGCTCATTTGATGGAAACCTTAAAACATATATTATTACTAATTATATGTTATATCACTACATAGTATAAAACAAAGTCGCATTCTTCTGTCCGTCCCTATGTATGCATAAATCTTTAAAAATACGCAACGGATTTTGAAGCGGTTTTTTTTAATAGATAGCGTGATTCAGGGGGAAGGTTTTTAAGTATAACCCACCCCCGCTTTGCACGGGCGAAGCCGGGGCGGGCCGCTAGTTACTTATAATATAATTATACTAAATACACTGGGCTGCAAAACTATGTATCACACTTTTAAAATTGCAACAACTTTTTAAGTACACAAGATATACTTTCGAAATAAAAAGGACTCGAAGAAGTTTGTAGAGTTTGCTTTAATAATAATAATTTATTTCAGACATAATCCATATCGCACAAAGTCAAATTACACTATTTATAAATTACTAAACAAAACTAAACTATTTTAATTGTATTACGATTTACATCAACTACTCCACGCTTTAAACACAGGTGCGTGCAAAGACCCCCAGTACTGATTAAAACAGTTACATATAAAACTGATAACATTTACTATAAATGGTTTTTTATTTTAAATCTCTAACTTCTATAGTTTAGAAAAAAAATATGTATATTAAAAGTGTAGTACTTAGTATTGCAGGTCAGTGTAGAAAAACATTCTAATTGGCGACTTTTTTTTTAAATTCTAATTAAATGTATTCCAGTAAGGAAGTATTGCAGGCGACGTTTTAACTCATAGTATATTAACCTAGATTTTGCGCGCGGCTTCGCTCGCGTCGCCTTCAAACCTGCGCTTATCTCGGGTTTGCATTTAGCGCATTAGTTGATGAGTACATTTCTTCCATTAATAGATATAAATAATATATTTATTACTCCAGCATATATAATAATTTACTTACTACTCAAGTAACACAACTCATAGAATTAAAACAAAATATTACAACAATTCAATTTAAATAACAATTGCATTACAAAAAATAACATCAACTAATAACCTACCCTTTGTACCTACTCTGTTAGGCAGCTCACATGTCTGTTTCTCTATAGTCTGTGATGAGTAATGACTTCTATCTCTTTTACACTTGAATGGGAATGAGGATACATTTGTTGCACTCATTGTTTTTACCGCCATATTTTACGAATGACATTTTTTATTTGTAAAAAATATTAATTATGTTACGGAAATAGTGATACTTACGCATGATAAGTGATTCCTTGACATTTAGAAGTTTTGTTTGTGTAGTTTGTGCAATATCTCATAACACACGACGGCATTTTCAATTGTTATAAAGCACTTATTACACGCGGCTCTTGACGTGCATCTGTTGACGCCAGCGACGCGACACTGAGGTCAGGCTTGCTAACTAGCCATCTTTTAACGTACCGCTTGCTGAGCGCTTATAACCTATCTACACCTTTTTACTTCAAGCATAATTGCTTCAGGGTATTAACGGTTATATAATTAAAATCATGTTAAAATATGATCAAATATGATTTTAATGCCACCGTTTTGCCTTATTTCCAGGTGCAATAGTTCCAGGTGGTCTTAGCGTATGCGGTACATAGATATGTGACTAGGCATCTGCTTTTCCTCAACTATGAAGGGGGAGATGGGGGACATTGATACATGGGGCACATAGATACAGTCAATATTTATCGAAAACAAAACGCGTTAGACGAGCCGTCCGCCACAATTAAGAAGGTTATACAACCTACACGCACACTAGCGCGGAGCAACGTTCACCCAACGACTAGCGGCTGGCACGTTTATAACTGTTTCTGATGTTCGCAACAAAATTTTCGTAGGTTTCTTTCGGATGTGATTCTTCTTATTTATTTAGTTTTATCTGTGTTACGATGCGGGCGGCCCTGGACCGGCCTTTGTGGAAATCCTTGGGGGAGGCCTATGTACAGCAGTGGACGTCTTTTGGCTGAAATGATGATGATGATGATGATCTGTGTTATATTATGACATTTAGTTAGTACATTATGTCATTACATTATACAGGGTGGTCAAAAAGTCGTGGATCAAACGAAACGAGCGGTTAGATGGGGCCATCAGCAGCAAAAAATTGTTCTACGTGAGGTCCTTAGGGTCAACCCATGCGGAGTTACAATAGATTTTGTGTTTTTATGAGAAATTGTCTTTTTTTTACTAAAACTTGATAAAATTCGAAATAATCTACACCCTGTATCTTTTTTATAATTTTCACTAGATTGGTACTGATGAGTCCTTTCGTAAGACATGCTATTTATGGTAGTATATTGGGTGTGTTGAAGATAATATTAAGTTTTACGAAAGCAATAATTCTTAAATCAAAACTTGTTATTTACTTCGGACCCCACTGTGTAAAAAAAATACTCTACAGAAAAGTGCTACTGTATCACAATTTTTGGCGTATTTAATAGGGATTCTAAAAAGGTATTACACATGGATATGCGTGGCTTCGATATCTTTCAAGGACGATCATTCGTAGCAAGGCCAGAGTTAATTCATACATAAAACTCGGTTAGGCCTACTAACCTAACCTTACCTAAGCGTGATCGTTTTCCGGACTACAGGGTCTTTATCGTCGTTTCAGCCTATAAACACCCACTACTGAGTCGGGCCTCCTCTAAGTTCATGTAGGGAAATTAGCCTACTGTGCCACGCAGCCAAGACAGGTTGACACAGGGTTTGTATCAAGTTTTCCTTCTCTTGCGGCTAGGTGATCTGCCTCATAATGCGTTCTTTTAGTGGCCTCTTACGACACCCTCAATATGGTATGTGTTGGTGACATTGTTTATTCTTTATCGTCCTCGTTTCAGCCCATAAATGACCCACTACTGTGTCGGGCCTACTCACAATTCATGGAAGGACATTAGCCTACTGTGCCACGCTGGCAAGACGGGTTGGCACAGGGTTTGCTGACCCGGTAAGACTCCCTCCATGTACGAATTATGTACGCGCATAAAGAACATAATAATATTCATCACATAATAATAAAGCTTTTCCTACGCTCATGCTGAGTGGCTGTGTTGCAAGCTTTACTTTCTTATATTTGTTGTCGAAAATATATATGACGAGGTGTTAAGAGCCCTCTCACATTTCGGCGTTACGCAAATTTAGGTATTTTACGCACCGAGCGCGGCAAACTACGCGAGCCATACTTTCTTTCATGCTTCTCGCTCGCACTATGATACTGTGAATACGGCGACTAAACGATCTTGATCCTCTGTAACTGAAGTTTTTTTAGGATGGAGTTTAGTGGGTGGACATTTTTCGACGTTTGATTTCAATTGTATTATGATTTTTTTTTTGTTATTATTTTCATTATTTATTAACTTTACTGTTGAAATATGTAATATTAATAAATAATAATCTTTATTTCCAAAAAATAACCTTGAGTACATTATATTCTTATTTATACATAATTGCTTGACTTGATATAAAATACTAGTTTATGTTGATTCCTAAACTGAGCAAAGCTCAAATTTTTTAATTGTTATGCAGTAATCGATTATTATATCTACAGTCGATAGCATAGTTGTATTATTTATATGTAGTAGTATGGTTGCAACCTATTCTATTAAATAAAATAACCAAATGTAATAGATATTTTTTTTATAATTTGGTTTCATTAAAACACCATATTTTTACATTAGAAAAATATTTTCCGCAAAGGCATTGATTGAGCTTTGCTTGAGTCGATAACTTCTGGCAGTACACATTTTTCATAAAAGACTTGTAATTTGGGTAAAAAATCTACAAAGATGACGACTTTTGGTCCAAATTTTTAGGGGAAAATCTGGTCCAGTCCATATGGCAAATATGCAGACATTTATATTAGCTATTCATATAGCTAATATAAAAGCTGGCCCTGGATTTGGTGAAACCAGTCATGATTTTGATTATTATATTGATAGCTTATTACTAAATAATGAGATAAGTTATCTTAAATCCGTTCTAAGGTTATTGTAGTAGAGAAAACGATCAATTTTTACCAAGTAATTGTTATTTCATAAGAACGTAAAACATACTATTTCAACATCTAAAACTTGCCATTTCGCGTTTTTTTTGTAATATGGTATATGGTCTAGTGGTTAGATGTGCCGCCTTTGGATCAACGGGTCCCGGGTTCGATTCCGGGGTCGGGCAAGTGTCTTCGTCTAAACCAGAGGCACTGGCTCGAAGTCTGGGTGTCATTTCTATCTATAATATGTATGTATTTACAAAAAAAAATGTATTTAGGTAGTTTACCATCCATCTCGTAACAATAACACAAGCATTAAGAGCCCTCTCACATTTCGGCGTTACGCAAATTTAGGTATTTTACGCACCGACCGCGGCAAACTACGCGAGCGATACTTTCTTTCATGCTTCTCGCTCGCACTATGATACTGTGAATACGGCGACTAAACGATGTTGGTCTTCCTTAGCTGAAGTTTGTTTAGGAGGGAGTTTAGTGGGTGGAATTTTTTTGACGTGTCATTTCAATTGTATTATGAATTTATTTTGTTATATTTTTCATTATTTATGAACTTTACTGTTGAAATATGTTCAGAAATATTTTAATTGTTATGCACTAATCGATTATTATATGTACAGTCGATAGCATAGTTGTATAAATTGTATTATAAATACGTAGGCGGTCTGAAAAGTTTCCGACCTCAACGTGAAGATGTCAGTAATCTCTATACATAAAAATGAATTGCTGTCCGTTATTGTGGCCGTCCTGTTTCACCAAGACAACGCCCCGTCTCACACCTCAACAGTTGCCATGGCGAAAATCCATGAATTACGGTTTGAACTGCTTGACCATCCACCTTATTCACCAGATTTAGCCCCAAGCGACTTCTTTCTGTTCCTTCAACTAAAAGCTGCCTTCGTTGTTCACCTTCGTGAACAATTATTTTTATTATTATTTGTTAGGTCGGAAACTTTTCAGACCACCCTCGACCGTCAGCCATTGGACCAGCATGCACCAGCATGACACATTTTAATGAATACAATGAGCTTAACAATCTGTGTCACACGCTTTAGGTATTGCAAATAAATAAGGTTGAAATTCCTCTGTTAGTTTGTTATGCAGTGTACGGTTGGACTTAGCTACATGAGCGAAATGAGATGTATGTAGTAGTATGGTTGCAGCTTATTCTATTAAATAGAATAACCAAATGTAATAAGTATTATTTAATTATTTGGTACAGTAAAACACCATGTTTTTACATTAGAAAAATATTTTCCGCAAAGGCATTGATCGAGCTTTTCTTGAGTCGATAACTTCTGGCAGTACACATTTTTCATAAAAAGCTTGTAATTTGGGTAACATGTTTAACGACCAAATACGACCATAGATTTTTAAAATTTTTAGAGGAATATCTGGTCCAGTCCATATGGCAAGTATGCAGACATTTTTATTTGCTATATGAAGCTGGCCCTGCATTTGGTAAAACCAGTCATGATTTTTATTCAAAGTTACACCTGAATCGCTAAATTTAAAACCCTTAACTTTTTTTGTTCGTACGGCCGTGTCAAAATCTATTCCGAAAGCTGAAATAGGACATTTAATTTTAATAAGACCGTCATTGTATAGACCATCAGGTGAAGCCCCCAAATAACAATGATCTGAGTCAATGAATAGACCACATTTTTCTATTATAAAATTTTCTTGTTGACTCAATTGTGCCAATGCTACCGACTCGTTGTCCCTACCATGTTTTATGGAAGAGACATGGTCTAAATTATAACTATATAAAATATTTTTAACTAGAGGAGCAGAATTTTGGTTCTTTGCATATTTGTGAAAATATTGATGCGGTAAGAATGCATCGCCGTAACTCCAGCCACAAAGCGCTTTCAGCTTGCAGAATAGTGGCGCGTTCCATTGCGTGACGATTGGCTGCTTGATCTTGAAGTTTTTTTAGAAATAAAGTCTTCCCATTCTCGTATTCTTCTGCACTCATATCTGGGCGCTGGCATTTGCTACCGTAATCTTTTTGACCAAAATCAATGCACTTGCGACTGCGTTCTGCCATTTTGAATGCGTGTGCAAAACAAATGGTTTCGGTAATTTATTGCTTGCACGTGTTCACTAGTCAAATTGTTAACGTAAACAATACGTATGACACCTATCGTTTGCTTCTTCGAAATTCTTTAAAGATTTACGGCAGTTAGAAATTAAATTATAAATTAAAAGCTATAGAAGCAGTGAAAAATGGATTGAAAGGAAAGAAGTTGCGGCTCAGTTTGGGATACATGAGAGTACATTATCAACCATAATTAAAAAAGAAGCTGAAATCTTGAAGAAACAAGAATCACAATCAAAAATAGGAACAAAGGTACATATGTACATACCGTCCTCTATATCAACCTATCCCTAAACTAAAACTTAATACCTCTATAACTCTTCGACTTTAACTTATCGATATTAGATCATTCATGAAAAGTTTCGTCCGAAAAGTGGTTATTTCATGGATTAAAAACTGAAGTTTAGCTATTTTCAGTTTGAAAAGATGTGATCGGATCGAGTGTCGTAAAGACTTATTCTCTCCATCAGTATAAATAAAATGGCACACATTAGTCTCTTACCATTTCCATCGCTTCGACTAGATTACTTGATGTTGAAGCAACAACATTATCAGGATTACCTCGTTTTTTCAATCTAAAATGATTATAAAGCATTAATACAAACTTATTTTTCTGTACACACACATAGACACAGATTACAAGATAAACCACTCAATACAAAATTACACTATACGAATATACTGTCATAAGCGTCTAGATACTCGAAGGTGTAGGCTACACCTTCGAGTCTCTAGACGCTGCGAATGAAAATGTACTTAACCTTACAATCTTAAAGTGTGTTATGCTTTAAAGCTGACGCCGCCGTGTAATTTGCTAAACATAACTTTCAAATGACAGTTGATAATGAAGAACATTGACCATCCCATTCTTATCTCGGACGATTAATACGCACGTATCTTAAAATACAACCGTACCGGTTTGACCGTACTAGAAAGTATAGAATTAAGACTATGAGGTGTATAAAATAGGAACTTACCTTGCTTCTCTTGCTTTCTGCAGAGAAACAATATTTCTTCTTTTACGTATAGCAACGCAATTATACTTGTATTTATTTTTCCCCATTTCGACTGGTAATAAAACTCGAAGTAGCTACAATCAAAATAACTTTAATAAGTTGACTTTAATAAACTTAAATACATATAATGATAAAAATAAATAAATAATAAATAAATTTTAATAAACTATAAATAACTTTAATAATAAAGTGTGAACTTTATACTAATTGAAATATACCGTTACAAAATAAATACTTACAAAGATCAAAAACTGCGGTCGTAGTGAACACGCACACAAAAGCAATGCTGCAGTGTCTACACGACAATCGGCGCACACGACAGTAGTATCGGAACGAAGGCGCGCGGGAAAGAAACTGACAAAGGTCCAACCTCAACAAGCGCTCGCGCGATACTAATCGCAGACGGCCGGCGCAGTGAAATATATAGTATTTTTATTTATTTAATTAGAAAATAATAGTAGCGATTTAAAAAATGAAAATAATACCATATTTTAAGCAAATATTGATGATTATTTTTGTATAAATTTTACGCCTAAATAATGGTGGGTTTTGGAGATATTGCCGCTTGTTTCGAAGCCTTTTCGGTCGATAATTGAAATACGTAGATATTTTTTTTCTTAGCATAATAGGCATATAACGAAAATGTATTATATTATTATTGAGGTATAGGATATTTGAGAGCTAATTATATTTTTTTTTATGGGAGATATTCAGAAGAATCTCCAAATTAGCCGGGGCGAGTTAGCGACCCGCCCCGGCTATATATGGTATAGTATAAACCACTGCAACTTTTTCTCCCATGCATGGGTGTGGAAAAAATGTCTTCATATTAGTGTTTACTACTATTAGTGATTACTAGATTACTGAAATCTGATACTTTCCAGCCCCCCTATCTCGACAACTACTGCTTTAGCCAGTATATCAATCTCAGCATTAAAATTAAGACCAAATTTTTTGGAAGTTGAAGCACATGTTTTTAAGTTATACTTCTGTAGCGACCAGTATGCTACATACATTACACAATTTACCCAATAATTCGAATAAATTACATAAAGAAATATTGCCTATAAATATAAGAATTACCGAAAAGTCCTACACCGCGATAGCGAGATTTCAAGAGCAATTCGCACAGTTAAGATTATCCCGACCACGGGGGATATGCTCCGCGAACATTACAAAAGCTTTGTTTTTCTTATTACAAAATTAAATGATATACGTTAAAATGGTCTAATACTAACTGACCCCGCAAACGTTGTTTTGTCATGTAATTAAATAAGGAGTTGATCGTAGGAGGGTGAAAATTTAGGGTTGTGTGTATTTTTGTATGTATGTATCATGAAAATGCAACTAAAACATGTGTCCAAAATTATTTTTTTTTGTGGTGAACCACCCTTTACATTTGGGGTGTAAAAATTAGTTATCAACCTATTCCCATACCTATTGAATATACATATGAAATTTCATCAAAATCGGTTAAGCCGTTTCGGAGGAGTTTAAACACTAAAACTGTGACACAACAATTTTATACAGAGTTGATATGACAGAGGGGCATTAAATTACACTACGTATACTATATGTGATTAGTATGAATTCGAAACGGTACATAAAAAAAAATACACGTGATTTTTCATGGGTGGTGGAGGGGTAGTCTTAAACCTCACCAGGTATCACCAAGGGGGAGGGAGGGGTTAAAAAATGTTTAAAAAACATCGCGTGATTAATGGACAGCCCCTAAGGTTAATAAACGATGCGTTAGGCATAAACATCTGTTAGGAAAGATTCATCATGTTCAAATGAGGCAAAAATTTAAAAAATCATTTGCGGTAAACTATTGCTCCAATTTAATTGATTTTTGGTACAGAGCCTGGAAATGATACCTAGTATAGGCAGTTAAAAAAATGCCCCTATGTCGTATCAACCCTGTATATTAAAGAAGATAATTACGTTATCGCATGGTACCGCAGAATTCTTTAGGTAAACTCTTCCTGTTTTTGTTGTATGTTTGTCGTTTTCTTTGAAATGAACGGAACATATGCGTGAATGATCTGACGGTAACCACGTTTCTTCGCTTCGCTCCTTCTGAACAAATTTGATCCATGATTCTCTTGTTTCATGACATGGCCGAGGAAATCTAAAAAACCAAATAATCATAAAAAAAGTATAATTTTCATATATTAACTAATCTT
The DNA here is from genome assembly GCA_905475355.2 of Clostera curtula. Taxonomy (NCBI): domain Eukaryota; kingdom Metazoa; phylum Arthropoda; class Insecta; order Lepidoptera; family Notodontidae; genus Clostera; species Clostera curtula. The sequence continues at coordinate 16,771,052 of FR997809.1, read as the reverse complement.
ATCGTGATTAAGTATATCGAAGGTTTACTGCGAAAACTACATTTTGCAAATCTACACTGGTAAATTTACATAAAATGTGGTACAAAAGATGACATGTAGATAACAATTATTGCAAGACACATTTCGCCATTAAATAGCATGCAAATGAATAGTTGAAAAATACACAATTCGAGTATAACATTATTGGCATTTTAGAAATTAATAGAGCGAGATGCAAATATTTTCAGGAACTCGTTAACAGAATAAAAGCTCTGTTCAATTAGCCATTTCTTTAGTTCAATCAAAATTCAAGGTATGGTTTACGAGATATATAATGATAAAAACAAACAAAAATAAAATCTTTATTTTACTTATTACCCTAACTACTAAAATATACTACCTACTGTATACTGGATACAAGACCTACAAATGCTATAGTTGTATTACATATAATCATGGACGTATAAAAAAAGGCGGACGGAACTCTGGCTAAGACAAAAGTGAGACGCCAAAATGGCGGCAGCTCTGTATGTGTGAGTTAATTTTGGGGTTGCCAAGATACACAAAATTTTGCAATAAAAAATGGTTAAAATATTTAAAAAAAATTGTTCGAAATTGTTATGTTTAACTTTAACATCCTAAATGCTGAGTATTTTTTTTATAATAATGTCTTTTACTTTGAGAGGTTTTTGAAATTTCCTCTAATTTCGAGATGTGTTGAAAACGATTCAAAATTAAAAGAAATGCTTTCATTACCAAAAATTTTTTTGTGATAATATATTTATGTTGCCTAACTATAATTATAATTTATTGCGCACCTCTTGAGAAGCACTGGTATTAAATGGTACAGTAACAGTTTGTTCCTCTGCCACGTGTCTTGACTCAAACAAATATTAAAACAAAATAAAGCACTGGGGATTAAAATAATGTATGAATATATTGAGCGATCGACTGCTGCGCAGCATGTCGCGGGTTCGATCCCCGCACGGAAGAAATATTTGTACGACCTATAATTATTTGTCCCGGGTCTGGGTGTTTTTCTATCTATAAGTATTTACAAAAAAAATGTATTTAAGTAGTTTGTCATCCATCTCGTTACCATAAAACAAGCCTTAAGTTGCTTAGCTTGGGACGAGATGGCGTTGTGTGAAATGTCCAAGGATATTTATTATTATTATATACCGACACAATAGCTACAACGTACATTTAAATTTTGAAAAAATAAGCGGCATAGTTTCATTTTTTTTTTGTATTATCCATGTCTTGGTAGATTGCTAATTTACCTTTTAAGGTACTCCATAAGTAACAACACGGCGGAGTCCTCCTTTAGTTGTTTATAAGTCATCCGCATCAAAATGTATAATGACACTGTTTGGAATCCAATCGTTTTCACCATTACAATTTCTACTAAGTAATTTTAACTCAATCATTTCTCCATACTTAATTTTCCTTAGAAAATCTAGCAAAAGGAATATAAAATAAAATCATCATTTTTATAATAAAATTAAAATTGATTTTTATAATAAACGAAAAATTGCCCACATTTCGGTTAGTTTGCACACGTGAATATTGGCAACACTGAACTTAAAATTAATTGTTTTGTTTTAGCAAATACAAATTGATTTTAATGTATATAATCTGGAAATAAGTGATTGAATTTATTCATTTACGTATGAAACGTGATTCCTGGATTGTTTTTCTTTCGGTCACTACGGTTATTACACCATTTTACCACGCAAGACATGATTTATAGATTTTATTTTTTCGCCGCATATTGCGTCTTTAAGCACCGATGTTCACGCGTGTAATGGCCGACTAATGTGTGAAAGTGTGCGTGCTGGCCTGTACATATAGCTGATCTGGCCGACTATGATGTCACAGTTTTTACTTAGCGAGACTCTGTCCGACTTTTTTTATACGTCCATGCATATAATATTTAAAAAACGCAATAATTCAAACTAACTTGACGGCACTTAGCTGGTTTTCGCAGTAAACCATATAATTATTTTTTAATTTAATAAGTTTAATTTTTAATTATTTAACGTCGATAGTGCCAACTCTGCGCATTCAAATGTTCTTACTCTTTGATATTCACATAAACATGGCCGCCGCGGTGAGGCGTCGTCACGAGTTACAATAAAATATGACTAAATTAAGCGTGTTTTAAGGTAATTATATTGAACTTACTGGTGAAAAGTGACTCCTTGACTTTTACTTGTATTTCTCGAGTTGTTTGAACAGTATCTCAATACACACGAAGGCATAGTTTAAAAAACAAAACTTAGCTCTCAGACGTGTCACGTTGCAGCAAGTGCTTGGCACAGACTAAATGAGTTGAAGAGCGCGCGCTATAACGCGTGTTACTAACAATGGAGTTGAGGCGCCTTCTCTTAAATCACCGACTCGACTAATTATTTCATTAATTGTGTATGATATTGGTCTACTACTATTCAGCCCATAAATGACCCGCTACTGTGTCGGGCCGCCTGCAATTACATGGGGGGTAATTAGCGCTGGCCAGGCAGGTTGGCACAGGGTTTCTTATCCAGTTTTTTTATCTCTTGTTATCGCTATGCTAGGTTATCGGCCTTGACATTTCCTTTTGTCGGTCTTAACGACACCCTCAGGATGAAACACATAGTGGCACCTATGTATTCAAATTCAAATCCGTCACCACCATTCAGCTTTATGGCCCAACCTAGCCGAATTACGCTGCGCAGAACACAAAATCAGGTGTCAGCGGGACGTACGCGTAGCGGCGAGGCAGGGCAGGGCACGCCCGCGCGCGCTTAGTCCTGTCGAAAAAGACAAAAATAGCCTCAAATAGAAAAAAATCCGGACAGCGATTTTATCTTTTTAAACGTCGGGGGGTGGTTGGAAGTATAAATCTCGATTTTCGAACTAATCCCGGTAGAGGGTTCGCCGCCGTTTTAAAATTTTTTTTCGTTTTTGAAATAATTCGTTAATTTTCAACGTTAGAGCAAAAATTGTGTTATCCAAAGTTGTTGGAAATTTAATTTCCCACAAGTTTGGTCATCATCATTTTTACGCTAGGATCAATATTAATGTCATATTAATATTAATTAATCAATAGAAATGTATGTTTGTAACAGTTTCAGCACGCACCATGTAATTTGTGTAATTTCACTAATTTTTATTTTCTAATTTTTTTAATATGCCACATGTTTATGCGTGTTATTGCTTTCACTAATCTGTCAGACTTGTTTGTACCACCATCATTGTAACCCTTTTATTTAAAAGAGCAACCATGGAGTTTCTTGCCGGCTCTTCTCTGTGGAATGGCATTCCGAACCGGTGGTAAAAACTAAATGATAACTTATTCTTATATATTTTTTTTAAATTTTATTTAGAGTATTTTTTTTTTTTTGACTATTTGAAAGCATTCGTATATCGTAATAAAAAACATTTTGATTTTGATTTTTCATGCAAAAACTAATGATCGGATTTGGATGATACTTGGCACATTATAGATACCCTAGAATAACATAGGCTATTTTTTATTCCGGGAAAATAAAAGATCACTCGGGATCGCGGGTGACACCGTGGCGCGAAAGCTAGTCATCAAATAAATAATGAAGTGAAATAAAATCTATCGCTGCAATCACTACATAGTATAAAACAAAGTCGCTGTCGTCTGTCCGTCCCTATGTATGCTTAAATCTTTAAAACTACGCAACGGATTTTGAAGTGCGTTTTTTAGTAGATAGAGTGACTCAAGAGGAAGGTTTATATGTATAATACATGCATAATTTTACATGTTCATAATTGCACCCGTGCGAAGCCGGGGCGGGTCACTAGTCCAATATAAACTTTATTTATATTCTAAACTAGCGACCCGGCCCGGCTTGGCACGGGTGCAATTATGCATGTATTTTACATACAAACCTTCCGCTTGAATCGCTCTATCTATTAAAACAAACCGCTTTAAAATCCGTTGCGTTGTTTTAAAGATTTAAGCATACATAGGGACGGACAGACGACAGCGATAAATCAACACATGTTATTAATTGCCTTTAAACAATATCAGTTTAGTGAGCTTTGTGACCTTGAAGCATTGACATACAAAAAACCCAAGATGCACAGTTCCTTGCAAATATCACCCCCTAAACCGTCGTCGATAGGTTAAACAAAAATATTAATCAAAAATATCATAAGTTCTTACTGGCTAAACTCAAACTCTATCTTACACGTACTGCATAAACTTGCTATTCAAAAGCGAAGAACGCGCTTTATATGATTTTTTTTTATCAATGACGCCAAAGGAAGCGGCGGTCGAACCAATATAGAACAAGGAGCTTCGTGGAGACGAAACATGTTTACTATTTTAATTTTGATATATACTAAAGCTTTTGTATGCGACAAGCTGAAGACAGGGCGCTATGGCGTTCTTTAGGGTAGGCCTATGTCCAGTGTCCAGTGTCCAGTTGACTAATGTGGGCTGATGATGATGATGATGATGATAAAAGCTTTTGTTATTTAAATAATTGCTGTAAATTTTGGGAACCTATTATATGTACCTATATTGTATATTATCATTCGAATGTTAATCCGAAGCCGTAAGAAGAAGATGAAGGAACGGAGAAAGGAGAGGTAGAATGGACGTGATATTTAATTTCCCAGTTGAGCTGGCAAATTCATGCTGGCATTTCTTACTGTAACTGAGAGCTGAGGGGTAGTGTATGGTCCGTACACCAGGGTTATAGTATAGGTTATAGGACAGATCAGTAAATTGAGTAATAAATTTTCTTACCACTACACGAGGAATAGCCGTTTTAAGAAGACGTTTTATGCCTTTCGCAGTGACATACATATCTTCATTACGAAAATGTTGTGAGCAAATGACGCATGAATTGTTCGGCCTAAAAAAATCTTCATGTCTTTGCTTGCTAACGATGGATGTCCATTCTCCACACTGTATAGGGTCACGAGGAAAACTAAAAAAAAATAGTTCAAATAAGTAGTTTGTTTTTAGGAACAATTTCGATTAGAATCTCCAAAGTTTAACATTAAAATGCCATCGCTAACTTATTCATATAGCCACCAAGCAAACCTACAACATTATTTCAATGAAAAAAAAAATTACTCAGTTGAACCCGTAAAATAAGTAATCGATATATAAACATTAGAGACTCTTTTGGGAAATATTTTAAAAATTATAAAATTATAAATATTGCTATTTACATAGGTAATAATTTTATTTAATATAATAAAAGTAAACTTAAAAAACAACAATAAAAATCGACTCCATTGAAATAGAACCTGGTCATTATTATTAAACGACTAAAATAAAAGGCGGTGGCATTACATTGTTCTTCGATTGATTATGCGACCATTGAAATTTGACGTTTGAAATTTGGCGGCTCCATGAGTAAAGTTTTAAGACAAATTAAATTTGATTTAATTAGATATCGCATAATACTTACTCTTAGAAACAACAAAAATACTTTTACTTACTGAAAGTACGATATCCCATCCTTTTTTAACGTTCTTGATGTAATATTTTTACAATGTTTAAACGAACACTTGGGCATTTTTACCGTACGTACGTTCGTGACGCGAGCCACGCGAATACTGTTTTGAAATGAAGGCACAATTCCAAATTGTGTCTTGATTTTTTGCGGACGGTTTTGATTGTGTATCTTGGGTTGTTTTGTATATCAATGCCTTGAAGGATGAAATTAAATAATCATATTTATTTTTTCAGCTAATTTATCGCTTTTGGTCAAGTTCCCGTCAAAATATTGTTGTAACAATATTTTTTATATCATAATATACGTATTTACATATTCATCATCATCATTTCAGCCAAAAGGATCGCCACAAAGGCCAGTCCTGGGCCGCCCACATCCACTGCTTTCCGTCGCCGCTTTTCGTCGGTCCACCGTGTGGGAGGCCTACCAGCACTGCGCCTTCCGGAACGCGGTCGCCACTCGAGGACTTTTCTGCCCCATCGGGCGTCGGTCCTACGAGCTATGTGCCCTGCCCACTTCCACTTAAGTTTGGCAATTTACATATTAGCATACAACAAAGTAATAAATATAAAATACAACACAAAAGAAACCACACTTACCGATACTAGTAGAGTATTTTTATCGTATGGTGCTGCAGTTTTCTTAAGATAAACTCGTCCTGATTTTGTGTAATGCTTATCCTCATCCCTAAAGTGCAATGAACATATATATGTATGAGGAGTCGGAAGCCATGTTTCTTCATTCCGATTATTTTGCACAAATTTTATCCACGTTTCTCTTTTCTCATCACCCGGCCGTGGGAACCTTAAAAATTATTTAGATTGTTAAGACAAAATTTACTTATTAATGCACTCAAGCGGCAGTGCCGGCAGAAGTGAAAACTAAAACTAAAGGAGGCATTAGGTGCCTCCTTTAGTAAAAATATAATATTAGCACGATATACCGCTAACTACACACATTAACTTCACGATGTAATACAAATAATTGTCAAAATAATCTTTATTACGTACCAATAATAACTATTCAATTAATAAAGACATTTATTACGTGTGAATTGAATATATTAAACACAGCGACACAGCAGCGAAGAGCAGCTGACTTCATCTTTCCTTTCTCGCTCGGGTACACTCGGTGATCCCGAGTTCACCCGATCGAGCCTTTCACGTCAGAGCGAGACGGGTCAGCCAACTTACTACCCACGGTAAAAGAAGATTTCACTTCAATAATAAATAACACATGTATTGACGAACTGAACAACAAAATAGGTACAAAAGCCCCATCGCGTCTTTTGTTTTCATTACTCTATGATTATATTCTTGTGAGCATTGTTGCATTGCCAATAAAAATAAATCAAAGAGTTTTAATATCTACTTACCGATGAAATGTTAAACCATCACTTTTTTTTGCTGTTCTGGAGTGTTTACGGCAGTCAATAAGAACACAACCCGGCATTTTGATGTCGTTATTTATGCGAGCCAAACAAGACTACTCTCTGCGGGCGTTGGATACTTACTGGATAGGATAGTTGCGGTACGGTACGCCCGTACACTGTACTGTACCGCAAAGCGTGGCGCAAAATCATGCAACGCGTTGTCTGTTCTTTATATGTTCTATACAGTTCAATGGTCAGCACGCGGATAAGATGGATGAGAAGGTCATATGTTACCTCTTTTTGCCTCACAACCCAGAAACGTTCTAACTACTTTTAAGCATATATTTAGCGTAAGAGTGTGATTAGTGTCCATGTGTTACGATGTTTGTTCTCTATGTACCTATTAGTTGATTTCATTTTTGAGCTGTATTGCCTGGATTGTCTAGTCAACAAGTGCAAAAACGTGATAAATAAAGCTAAAGGTCTTAAAAATATGAGCGATAGGTCATAGGATTCGGAATGTAATAATAAGGTTAATAATTGCATTTAGTTTTTCGTTAATAATTCAACTTTAGCGAGCTTTTTTCGGTCGACAAGAATACCTCAGAGAAGAGTGAGCGATCAGGGGAGATGGAGGGATTGTAGGAGTGCAGAGTTGTGTGTGAAAGGTGTGAATGTAGGTATGACGACTGAGAGGTGTGTGTGGAGACTGCCACCTGGTGTGGGACAGGGGCCGTAAGATGATAATGGTGTTTATAAATATGACGATTTATAAGAGTTTTGTGATGAAACCTACGTAAATAAAGTTCCTTTTGAGTTTGAGTTTGAGTGGGTAGTGGCACGTACATATAATCTTAATTAATAATGCCTCGTCGTCGGTCTAGGGGTTAGATGTGCCGCTTTTGGATCAATGGGTCCCGAGTTCGATTCCGGGATCGGGCAAATGTTTTTATTTAAACCAGAGGCACGTGCTTCTGAGTCTGGGTATCATTTGTGTTCGTGAATTTCATGATTGTTTAACTGCCCCCGCGATACAAGTTATAACTAGTGCGAGGGGTTCGTTATTAAAAAAAATATATAGTAGTAATATAATATCATACCTGAACCCTCAACTGCAACTGGTCTTCTGGTTCTTCAAGCGTTCCTGAATCCTCGGTTTCCATTTTCAGAACCAATAGCCTCCGTTTTTCTTTGCTAAAACCACAAGACCGAGTGAGAGAGAGAGTTAAATTAGTTATTAGAATAAATAATTTATAACAGAAATAACTGTCTATAGAAAATATTTAGCTACATATAACTTAAAAAAATACAAAACTAACTGTAACTAAAATTATAAAAATGGAGTTTGCGCCAGATCACAGCCTTCTGGTCACCGGTTGAAGATAACGCCTGGACAATTATTTGTAAAATTATTTGAATTCGGAGACCCACGGACCAAAAGTTTCCACCCCAAGCGGCACAAACACATACCTAACTCTAATCGATAATTGTCACTATGGTGACGGATTTAAAAATCATAAAGTCACCACAATTACGCCGCAAGCATGAAGCCATACGTACCGTCACGAGACATAAGCTGCATTCAACTTATTCCCAGCTTACAAAATTCTATGCGTTTTACGAGCAGCCTCTCATTTTGATATAAAAGCAGTTATAATTATTAATTAGTAGAGCAGTTAAAACATTGCTATGAAAACATAGCTCGACAAAAACACTCTTATTGAATGCGTATCGCAAACTGGATAAATGTTATGATTTGTGTGAATTGCACTCTTGTGTCACAAAATAATTAGTGTACAGATGACAAGCTCATGTATATACCTCACCTTTCATAGCTACAGTCGGCGGCGGTCGCAGGAACATAATCACATTGTACATTTGCATCGGCTGTTTCAATAACTACTTGAATTCCTTTATTTGCAATATCATTCGACGGCAGGAGTCGTTGTGGAATTGCGTTTCTTTTTAACAACTTTCGATTTGAATTTGTCATGATGGAGTTAGGTCTAAAATGAGCTTCGCATACCCGAGCACGAAGGCAATTTGAATCTATTAAGTCATCTCTATGTATCAATCGCAGCCACTCAGTCCGCCTGAAACAACAAATAAACTTATCTTAAAATTTACAATCTTAACCTATAAATCTGTAGCAATTTAAAACTGTTCTTCTGTACTATAATTTGATATCATCGTTGCGGTGTTCACGTACTCACTGTTATGTGTTACGTGAAAATAGAAGCAAACTCTACTCACCTATCCGATGCAACTGGTAGCTTAAAAAACGACAATCCACGGTTTAAACTAGTATTTAAACATCCGTATACTGAACAGTTATAATAACTCTTTTTTTGTGGCTCCATATTTGCACCAGAACACCACAAGACGCGTGTCTGAAGCGGGTGGCAATCGCGCTCGCACTGCCTGTTCTCAGCCGTTCCGACCCGAGATATCGTGTCCGTGACCGATGTCCATGGATGTATGCATTGTTCGAAGGCGCGTTGTATGTCGAGATTTATTACATCTATGCTTGATTTCTGTACACTGGTTATTGCGTTAGTTGCGGATAGATCTTTCGTTTCATACCATCTCTCAGCTCCTAAATGACCACTGCTGAGTCGGGCCTCCTCTAACTTTAGGGAGGATAAATAGCCTACTGGGCCACGCTGGCCAGACGGATCGGTATAGGGTTTCGTATCAAGATTTACTTTTCTTGCGGCTCGATTTCCTTTCGTCGGCTGCCACTATTTAAATTTTAAATCCGTTACCCCACGGCTCATCGTTCATTTCATAGATGAAAATAATTCGATTTAAAGCTGCATGGTAAAAAGGGGTAGTTTATAATGGGGTAGTTATAATTATTAGCACAATAAACGATTTAAAAGGTTGATCAAAGTATAAATGTTTCAAAAATAGTTTCTTTACCCATCCGAAACAAGTATCTTTATCATTAGTATGTAGTATCCTTTTTTACGGCCAGGGTTTTTTTGCACTCTGCATATTAAGTAAAATGAAGCTTGACTGATCTTTACAACTTGAAATGTTACGTCAAGCCTGTGACGTAGCAGGGGTGTGTACATCGTACGATGGGCATTAGCATTTGATCCCTATTCAATTCCGACCCCGACCCGTGGTCAATGGTACTCGTGTTGCGTATTCATGAAGGACTTATTGTTCAATACTCCTTTTAGAATATTCTAGAGGTCATTACTCTGACGTCATTACTTTGATGCAAGTTATATGTTAGGAGTACAAGAGACAACCTGGCTCCAACAGGAATGCTTGCTGCCTGCCTCGTGCCAATGCGCCTGGTTTGCGTGGCGCAAATGTCTCAGGCCTCAGCAGTGGGTCAATTATGTGCTGAGATGACCTCGATGATGATAACGAGTCTGTATGTAGCATCTGACGGAATAACCAATATAGGATTTTGAAGGTGTGCTTTAAATGTTTCAAGAAATTTGTCAGCCATTTGGATGTAACGAACTAATTTCCAGATGCATCCGTCTCAAATGTTGTTCGTTTTTTATTTGGTAATTAGTTAATTACCGCGGCACCTTTCGCAAAAGCAACTCTGAACTCCATTATTGTTCAATTCCAGAAATAAGTTAAGCCACAACTTCTTGGGAAAAGGTTACGTTAATAATGTTGCGTAGCGGTTAGTACTTACTGCTTTTAGAAAATACTGAGAATATTTATTTTTAATTTTTACTAGCATGGTGGACGTTATATGATTGAAGTATCTGTGTATCTGTTTCTCTGTATGGCATCTTACGTAGCTCCAACCGAATAGACCGAATAAGATGCGGTATTTTTTCTAGCGATGGTTTATCAAAATTAGAGATTTTCAATTTGCTTAGAGGGCCGATAAAAAGAAGATAGAGAAAGCATGATGTGCTGCCGCCGCCTGGCGTGGGTCTCGGGCCGGATGCTGATGATGATGATGATGATGGTTATAGAGTATTTTTTCATGGTGACATTTGCCGCGCCTTTCTATTTATCTGCAGTTCTCAAAGTTACTCAAGTCCAATAAACTTAGCATATTCTAGAAAAGAAATGGTTATACCTAAATTGTCTTGATTGAGAACACAGTTTAAAATAAAGTAAACAGCACTATCAGTATCTCAACTCCGTAGGAGACAAATTAATACACGTCAAATACAACAAATCATTGCGATTCAAGGGTCTAATAGATTATTGTACCATTCAATTTGTCATTTATTTATTTTAAATAAGGATCGCCAACAAAACATGTACACAATACGTGGTACATTATAAAAGGGCAACATCAGGTATTAAATGGTGTACTCCTTCACATAAAGGAGACCACAGCATGCACAATAAATTTAAAAACTAAGCTAACAGAGTTATATAATACTTTTGAGGTCGTCATGGAAAATGTTTTAAAGAAAGTCACTTCCTGCAGTAAACATGTTTTAATATGTGGTGACTTTAATATAGATTTGTTAGTTGAATCATCATTATCTTGTAGATTTATTAATCTTTTTAAATCATATGGACTTACGCCCTCTTTTAGCGAGCCAACTAGAGTAACAAATAGTTCATCTACGTGTTTGGACAATTTCTTCTGTAACTGTCAATTGATAAATAAATCTATCATTAATGATCTCCCATCTGATCATTGCGGGCAATTAATTACTCTTCCCAACAATAAAGCAGACGATCGATTCACATTTTCTGCTCGACCAGTTACAGGTAGGAAAATAGACAAATTCCAAAACATTGTAGCTAAGAAAACTGTGGCAATGGCTCACGTGCGTGGTGACCCGGATAGTCAATACGAAAAATTATTTAATATTATTCAGATCGAGTTCAATCGTATATTTGAATTGAAAACCTACACTAAAGGTAATAAGTTGAAGTTTTGTGAATGGGCTACTCCAGGTATTTATAAGAGTAGGAATACATTATATAATTTATACGCTTTGAAACAATTTAATTTTAATTTAGCCTTTCAGGAATACGTTAGGTCCTACTCAAAATTGTTTAAAAAAGTTTGCTATACGGCGAAATCTCTACACATTAGTCGTAAAATAAGAAAATCCAGTAACAAAATTAAAACCACCTGGAACATTATTAATAACGAAACTGGCAAAGCAAAGCTACCTGAATCTAAATTTGAATTGCATAATAATGGTAGTGTAATAAATACCAACTTCGATGTAGCTCAATGCTTTAATATTTTTTTTGAAAGTATACCGAAGGAAATCACCACGTCTTTGGCTTCATCTTCTGTCCAGGCTGAGATGCTGCTCAAGGATAATGTTAGAGAGACGTCGGGCTTGCTCAGGTTCACTTATGTGACCCCTTCTGACATTGTTACAGCCTTTAATAGTATTACTTTGAAGAAAACGGGTGATTTGTGGGATATATCAACTGTTGTGATTAAAGGGGTTATTTCAGATATAGCTCCTCAGCTTGCTAATATATTTAATGAGTGTGTAGATGTGGGTGTATTCCCAAATTTAATGAAACATGGTAAAATCATCCCACTCTACAAAGCTGGCAATAAGAAAGAGCTTGGCAACTATAGACCTATTTCCATTTTGCCAGTTTTAAGTAAAATCTTTGAGAAAATCATTTTAAAACAGCTACTGCAACACTTCCACAAATATAAATTGTTACATAGTGAACAATATGGGTTCACTAAGGGTCGCTCTACGGCTGATGCCGGTGCTGTACTCTTAAAGCACATCTATGATGCATGGGAAAACTCACAAGATGCTATTGGTGTTTTCTGCGATCTATCTAAAGCTTTCGATTGTGTACATCACAACACTCTTTTGAGAAAGCTACAACACTATGGTATCAAGTTTAACGCGCTTAATCTCCTTGCGTCATACTTGAGTAGCAGAATGCAGTTTGTGGACATAAATGGAGTCAAATCTACTAGTTCGACAGTAACAATGGGCGTGCCACAGGGGTCTATTCTGGGTCCGTTTTTATTTCTTATTTATATAAACGATCTCGCCTTCTTTGTAAAAGATATTTGTAACATTGTTCTATTTGCTGATGATACATCGCTTATTTTTAAAGTTGACCGTAAGAAAACAAATTTTGACGATGTAAATAGCGCACTCGTGCAAATATCTCAGTGGTTCACTGTAAACAATTTATTGTTGAATGCAGCTAAGACCAAATGCATTAGGTTTACTACCTCTTACTCAAAAAGTAGCGTTACTAAATTGATATTAAATGACAAAAATTTGGACCTAGAAGAATCTACAAAGTTTTTGGGCATTACTTTAGATTCCAAGTTACAATGGAGGCCCCACATTCATAAACTCGCTGATAAACTTAGTTCAGCAGCTTATGCTGTGAGACAGGTAAGACGGCTCACCGACGTGGATACCGCGAGACTTGTCTACTTTGGTTACTTCCATAGCGTCATGTCATATGGTATTTTGCTTTGGGGCAACGCCGCAGACATTGAAACTGTATTTGTATTACAAAAGCGTGCTGTGCGTTCCATTTACAATCTAGGACCCAAGGAATCACTTAGAAATAAGTTTTGTGATATAGGAATTTTGACTGTGGCATCGCAGTTTATCCTTGCTAATATCTTATTTGTGAGACAGAATATCAGTCAGTATAAGACCAACTGTGATGTCACTACGTCCACTATCCGTACAAGAAATGGGCATAAACTAATGATACCTCACCACAGACTGCAAAAAGCCCATGGATCTTTTGCAGGCCTCGGTGTTCGCCTGTACAATAAAATTCCTGACGCTATTGTAAATCTACCCTTCATAAAGTTCAAAAATGTTGTTAAAACTACACTAATTAATAAAGGGTACTACCGCGTCAACGACTATATGTGTGATAATGATGCCTGGAAGTAACTGTCATTTTGTGCCTGTGCTCTGTTCCTTTGGCCCCTTCAATACTATATCTCATTGGCGAAATATTTTGTACGTAGCATTTAGAAAATGTCATATATTGTACACTGTATGTGTGAGCAATGACGCAATGGAGACCTTTAATCGCGGATTTGTTTTTGTTTTTTTTTTATTGGCTCTGTCAAGGTCTATCCGTCATTCATTGCGTAAACATGTAGCGTGTTTCTCTCATCTTGCGAACTTGCTCTCACTATGCTGTTTAGTGCTTTTTGTAAACGAACAATAATTTTAAAAAAGCAACTACAGAGTTTCTTGCCGGCTCTTCTCTGTAGAGCAGCCTTCCGAACCGGTGGTAGTTTCGGCATGAATGTGAGTGAACATATAGGGATTGTGAGCGATCAGGGGAGATGGAGGGATTGCAGGAATGAGGAGTTGTGTGTGAAAGGTGTGAATGTAGGTATGACGACTGATAGGTGTGTGTGGAGACTACCACCTAGTGTGGGACAGGGGCCGTAAGATGATAATGGTGTTTGTAAATAAGACGATTTATAAGAGTTTTGTGATGAAACCTACGTAAATAAAGTTCCTTTTGAGTTTGAGTTTGAATAACATTAGAAATAGGTAAATTTTGGAAAATAAAATAAAATTTTAAAGAACATTAAAGAATTACGAAAATTACATAATATACATAAATATAATTCATTAAATCTAATAAACACTTAATAAATTGCCTACAATACTGCCTACAATATAAAACAGCCGCAAAAAGGTTCACACAGGAATTTTTACAATCAACTATGAACGATTTCTGATGTCCGATGTTACTTGTTGACGACGGCGTGGCGTTGGTTTACTGCTTTTAATACTTACTTACTGTGGTGAGTCGCAACCGGTCGACCGTGCATAGAGATAAGGTAAAAAACAACGGTCATGCACTATAACTTAGCCGTGACAAGGTAAGAACACACTGTGGACTAACAATTGGAAGGGTGAACGTTGACGAATTAAACATTTCATATGAAAAACTAGTTTCTAGAAGTTAAAAACTCATGAACACAAATTACACCAAGAATCGGAGCAAGTGCCTATGGTTTACACAAAGACACTAGTGCGACCCGGGAATCGAACGGGAGACCCGTGATCTAAAGGCAGTACGTCCACTAGACCAACAACGCAGTCAAGACCAACAAAACAAACCAAAGATGCATTAAGTAGAAAAACTTAATTAAAAGCAGATTTTACTTCCACTAATGTAATGATATATTTGTTCGCCAGTATGTACAATGGTTACGCGGTGACTTTGATCTAATAACTAAGTGCCGACATTTTAACCGCTATCAACTGACAGTAGCAAATGACTAATAGCCGCATTACAAAGCAATTGTCGCATGTTAGCTTTATTATGAGAACTGTAGGTTTTTATTTAAAAACTGGTTTATAACCGATTTCTTTGTGTATGTTCACCGATTACTCGAAGACGCCTGAACTGATCTAGAAAAGTCTATCTGGTGGTCTGGTGTTTTGAAGAAATATACATATTTGAAACGGCATTAAAATTTCGTGAAATCAGTTAGGTACATTGGCATCAACCGTGAAATAAGTGACATAATCTATTCATATTACACTGACATTTTGGTGGTTTCGACGGATTTTAATCCGTGCTATTCATTTACGCAGGACCCTTTTTGTTTTTGGTATAAGTATATAAAAAAACTTTTAGCAAAAATCTAAAAACTAAAATAAAAAAATAAATAAAGTAGCCTTTTCTTGTTGCCCTATTTGACGGAAGGGCCAACTTACGTTGGCACCGACTTCAAACTATTTGAAGCAAAACGTCAAAAGCACAAGTGAAACTCAAAGAACGTATAGACACTTAAAAAACTAGTTTTTGGATAGGAAGTATAGGTATTATTATGTATGATACTACATTAAGCAAAGTTTTTGACTTGATAGGCATTACCTATTAATTTACTATTGCATTAATTTTTATAAGTAGGTATTTATATCATGTCATTTTCTTATATCTGTATACTATTCCGTACAACCCGTACCTTACTGGGGCGGGTCGCTAAGTAAACCATAATTTTGTACATCATAAACATTTTGTGGAAACAAAACAATGATCTGAATTCAACAGCCTAAGATGTTTACCTACTTCGGCGTTCTCTTACCGCTACACTGTTAACTGCAGTGTAAATATTTTGCAGAAGCGAACTTGCGTTCGCGCACATCGTCCCCCCCGCACTTCAATTCACTTAGCAGTTACAGAAAATCATTGAATCAGTAAAGCCACTCTGTAATTACTATAAAAATACAAGACGTATCAGAACAATGTAATAAAAAAAGAAGCAGGTTCGCGGTTTTCCGGGGCTTCTCTCGTGGCAACGAATGCTACAGCAAAGTATTTTTGTTTATGTTTTCTGCGCAGACAGAATGCCCGTCCTCTTGTCACATTCAGAGGATCAATCTAGTGTTTTTTTTAAATCCTAATATTGGATACGTATATTATTAGTCAAACTCTTGTCTCATGACCCAAAGACCTAAAGCTTATGTTATAATATGTATTGTATGATCCGTCGCATCAGTTACGTAATAAAACATTGCACATAATATGTATGTCTAAAATTCGTCATACATACATACACAGTTGAATTACTTACTGTCTGTGGCCACTGTGCGCTCTCCTTACACTTGGCAACACAGTGTTGTGCACGAATTGGATCTAGTTCTAGGAATCACTCGGAAGCTATTAGTCATCTTGTTGATCGAGTACTGGGCGTCAAGTCGTCTAACTGTTTGTGTAGCTATGGAAAACATTGTGGTGCTAGTTCTTTTAAACAAAGTCGTGGTAAGGAACATGATAATTGAATCTTATGGCCATGGTTTTCTTTGGAAGCTTGGAGGGAAGCAAAAGACCACCTGATGATAAGTGACCACCTCCGTGTGTCGTAGGGTGTGTCGAGCAGTGGATTGTTGATGTTGATGATAATTACTTCATCGACCACTTCTACCAGACTATACTTTAAGAATTATAACTCAACTGTTAAACGGCCAACACGTTGACCGCCTCTAAAATATACTGTGCGCCATGCAGCCTAAGGCCTATTTTTCGGCAACTAAGTTGGGGGCTGATCGTCAACACGTTCAAAAACATGAAAAATAGAGACAAATATTAGCGATTAATGATTTTGAAATGATCATTAATGATTTTGATTTGATCAATATTAAATGATTTTGAAAGACTGAGCAGGAAAAAAAAAGTAATTTGTTATCAACAAATTACGATTACAAAAAAAAGGAATTCACTTTTCCGTTTATAACATAGTAAAATAATATTTATACAATTTTTAAAACTAGTTATAGAGAAGAAGAGTTCTAACTCCCGGAGCTCTATCTCCATTATTTATAATTTTAATTTGACGTTGAAAATAGGGCTCTATGCGGCTGTTACGTGCGCGCCGCCACTAAAGAGAGTTCATCAGATATAAATACTTTTTAACAAAATGTAATTTCAAACAATTCTAGTATCTCTTAACACGTGAAAGAATCGAGCCCCGTTGGTAAAAAAGTTTTATCACCCTTTTCAAAAAGTTATTCAGTTGATAACTAAAAAAAATTTCCTAACTTCTTGGAGCCCTTTTGATATTTTTGTACTTCATATGATCCTGTGATAAATGTTCATAAGTTTATTAATTTGTTAATTATGACTTTTTATAACTATTGAAAAATTAATTATCTATATATAAATTAATATCTATCCATATTTTTTACAGGTGGCCTCTTAGGCCCTTTATATTTTACTCCTAGATAAGAAAAACTATATGTATATATATATATACGTTTTTTATAGGTTTTGGATATTTTCCATCGGTTAAAGTATAGATATTCCTTCGTATTTTGAACTAAGCTTTTATCTCAAGCCCTGTAATATGCCAGATATTTTATTTTGGGAATAAATATTGTAAATTGTCTACATAACATAGAAATTAAAAACAGTCAACTATGGTATAACCTGCCGTTATCGTCAACTCTTCTCAATTAGTTTTTAAGCTGGTTCATTAATTTCAATGTTCATGGTTGCTAAAACAACTGATGCCAAATTGTCTCTTGCTAAAAACATATCAATCATCTTTGCAAGTGTGATGTCAACCATGGACGTATAAAAAAAGTCGGACAGAGTCTCGCTAACTAAAAACTGTGACATCATAGTCGGCCAGATCAGCTATATGTACAGGCCAGCACGCACACTTTCACACATTAGTCGGCCATTACGCGCGTGAACATCGATGCTTAAAGACGCAATATGCGGCGAAAAAATAAAAACTATAAATCATGTCTTGCGTGGTAAAATGGTGTAAAAATCGTAGTGACCGAAAGAAAAACAATCCAGGAATCACGTTTCATACGTAAATGAATAATTCAATCACTTATTTCCAGATTATATACATTAAAATCAATTTGTATTTGCTAGAACAAAACAATTAATTTTAAGTTCAGTGTTGCCAATATTCACGTGTGCAAATTAACCGAAATGTGGGCAATTTTTCGTTTATTATAAAAATCAATATATTATTATGGTTAATTATTTAATAGTTACTACTGGGTATTTTATTTTATATTCCTTTTGCTAGATTTTCTAAGGAAAATTAAGTATGGAGAAATGATTGAATTAAAATTACTTAGTAGAAATTGTAATGGTGAAAACGATTGGATTCCAAACAAATACAGTGTCATTTGCAGTATACATTTTGATGCGGATGACTTATAAACAACTAAAGGAGGACTCCGGCGTGTTGATACTTATGCAGTACCTACCTTAAAAGGTAAATTAGCAATCTACCAAGACATGGATAATACAAAAAAATGAAACTATGCCGCTTATTTTTTCAAAATTTAAATGTACATTGTAGCTATTGTGTCGGTATATAATAATAATAAATATCCTTGGACATTTCACACAACGCCATCTCGTCCCAAGCTAAGCAACTTAATGCTTGTTTTATGGTAACGAGATGGATGATAAACTACTTAAATACATTTTTTTTTTGTAAATACATACATATTATAGATAGAAAAACACCCAGACCCGGGACAAATACTTGTAGGTCGTACAAATATTTCGTCCGTGCAGGGATCGAACCCGCGACATGCTGCGCAGCAGTCGATCGCTCAATCACTGCGCCAACCGTGTCGTCGAATCGTAAAAATATTCATACATTATTTTAATCCCCAGTGCTTTATTTTGTTTTAATATTTGTTTGAGTCAAGACACGTGGCAGAGGAATAAACTGTTACTGTACCATTTAATACCAGTGCTTCTCAAGGTGCGCAATAAATTATAGTTAGGCAACATAAATATATTATAACAAAAAAAATTTTGGTAATGAAAGCATTTGTTTTAATTTAGAATCGTTTTCAACACAACTCGAAATTAGAGGAAATTTCAAAAACCTCCCAAAGTAAAAGACATTATTATAAAAAATATCACTCAGCATTTAGGATGTTAAAGTTAAACATAACAATTTCGAACAATTTTTTTAAATATTTTAACCATGTTTTTAGTGCAAAATTTTGTGTATCTTGGCAACCCCAAAATTAACTCACACATACAGAGCTGCCGCCATTTTGGCGTCTCACTTTTGTCTTAGCCAGAGTTCCGTCCGCCTTTTTTTATACGTCCATGATGTCAACACAGTAAATCATGTGCGTAAATCTTATCTGTGTACAAACTTGTGGTAAATGGCCAACGAACTGTGACTACGGCCATGGTACAATATTATGCAAAGATAAAATACAACATAGTAGGTATAGTGTTTATATTGTAAATAGTCGTATGTTAATACTTTGCGAAAATTATCTAGATGATTTGATGGTTGATCTATTTGATTACATATTGCAGACACTTTCAATTTCATTCCTTTTTTATTCCATTTAATATTCTTCCTTGTTTTTCTCAGTCCGTCAACTTCCCAGTGATTTAGGCGCGTTTTCTGTTTCCACTTTTAAGATGTTGCTTTTTATTAAATAAATGAATACCATACATACTACATACTAGATATAAACTTAATCGTAATTTACGAACACAAATGACACCCAGACTCGGAGCAAGTGCCACTGGTTTACACGAAGACACTTGCCTGACCCCGGAATCCAACCGTAGACCCCTAAACCAAAGGCGGACATGCAACTCCTGGGATAAAAAGGCAAGCAATAATGGTGTAAAGAATGAATAATGGTAAGTCTAACTTGGTAACTGCAAGTCCTTTTAATTACACTTTCCTAAAGCTTAAATACTGCGTCAGCATTGTGTATATATTGTGGCCGTTTTTTTTCTTATTGTCTTCCTCGCAATTTGGTCATTTGGCTAACTACCAGTTCTTACATGGGGCGATCGCCATCTGCCCTCCGTGACAACCGGTAATTACGAGTAGGTCAGATAGATCAGCTGTGTATACATATAGATTACGTGTAACGAATGCCATAGACGACTGCCGTAGAATGGCAGTCGGGTCCGACGGCTTTACGTAGTACCCTCTGAAGCACCCATCTACCTTCCGGCAGTGCCAGACGTTGCTTAACCAAACACGTGTTCGAGAGAAAAGGAAAAAGAGGATTATGTACAGTGCATACAATGTGTAACTGCTGTACACATAATCCATTTAGCGGAGACGTCTGCCGGATCAGCCTGCAAGGCTTCCTTGCTGGTGTGCACTGCACTGCAGTTTAGCGGGATCGGCATTAATTACATTTGCTGACTGATTCTGATCTGTACTAATAAGTTAAGTCAGTTTAATGAAGTGGATCATGAGTAGAATAAAATAATAAACAATATTGAATATGGTCGTAGCCCTTTTGTAGCTAATACATTTACCACTGATAAAGAAATTCTAAAAACTAACCTCCAAATACGTTTAGCTATAAACAAAAAACTTATCACACAAACACATATCGTGAAAACCTAAGACATCAATTACACACACATACATGGACCATATATGACCCGCCGGTGAGACGGGCCTCCTCCCAATACATGGAGGGTAATTA
This sequence comes from Clostera curtula, assembly GCA_905475355.2. Taxonomy (NCBI): domain Eukaryota; kingdom Metazoa; phylum Arthropoda; class Insecta; order Lepidoptera; family Notodontidae; genus Clostera; species Clostera curtula. The sequence goes on along the minus strand of FR997809.1, from coordinate 16,750,308 downwards.
GTTAACGGTCACACGATGGCCAGTCGGGTTGGCATAGGATTTGGCATCAAGTTTTCCTTATCTTGCGGCTAGGTATTCGGTGTTGTCTTTTCTTTTTGTCTGCTCTTACAGCACCCTCAGGCTGAAATGGGGTGGTGTCACTATGTAATCTAAATCCGTCACCACACGGGCTACTGACATACCCACACATTATAATGCTGTTATTATGCTTAATATTAACTATAGAGACAACTTAAAAATTAAAACAGTGTATAATAAATTGAAATGTATTGTTTCAGTAAATTTCTTCTGTCAGTTGTATAAACATGGGTATAAACATGGAAAATGAAGCCTGGATGTCACAAAAATGGTGTGTTTTCGGGTGTTAATTAGCCACGAGAGGTAGCAACGATTTTTTTAAGCTGGGGATTATTACATAACCTTAATACGCTAAACACTACGAACAAAAGATTATCTTCTACTTAAGTACGTAACACCCACTGCAATACTTTGTACGTAAAAGAAATACAAGAAAAACGGTAACAATACGAAACTAAATGTGAATGGCGTCGGAAATTTCCACACAAACATTAATAAATGGTTTGATAGCAACAAACAGATTGCAACTGCATGTGTTGGTACCTAGCGAAGTTTCTGATTGTACCAAGAATTTCTTCAAAATTTCAATAAATCAATGAAAATAAACTTGATTAGAATACCAGCATATTACCGTCAAGATTGCACTATATTAATTACTTGCAGTTTTGTGGTGGTGTGTACGTGAACCACCCCATTCCATCCTGAGGGTGTCGTAAGAGCGAGAAAAGGAAATGACAAGGTCGAAACCTAGCCGCAATATAAGGAAACTTGATACCAAACCCCTGTTCCAACCCATTTGCCGAGCGTAGCACAGTAGGCTTATTATCTAGGTCTGACCCAGCCGTGGGTCATTTATGGCCTGAGTAGTAGTAGAACTTTTGTCATCAATATTCGAACTCATGAGAGTTCGTATATAGCTATGAAGCAGGCGCGAGTGCCTCCCTCCTGATCACCCGTGTTGCTGTACCGTAACCACCAGAATTACCATGCCAAATCACAGTAAACATGGCTTGACCAGAAACTCTACTTCATATTGACGTCACAGACACAATCTCAGGAAGTAAAGTGCCATTTTCATTTCAATATACCTACTCGTATAAACGTAGACTACGTCGTGGCAAGCAGGTATGAATACTGTGTATTAGTTATACCCTATTCAAGATAGCGTGATCGATTTGACAGATGTCAATTTTTCTGATCGACAAAAAGGTATGATTCTAAACTACGTCGCGGTAATGGGGACCAGTAGTGCCGTGGTAGCACTTCTGCGTGCAGCGTACTTCGGAATCATACCTTTACTTTGCAATGACGAATAGTGGTGGGAAACAGATAATATCTAGTAGTCCAAAAAATAACGGTTTAAAATACTTCCAACTGTGACGAGATGGTATGGGTGTATTATGTGTGAAATTCTTTATCACTTTTTCTTAACTTTTTAGGACAATATTCGAATAAAAAACATTTTCATTTAGAAATAAAATTCATTGGCTTTAGCGCATTGAAATTTAACACTTTTACAACTATAATTTTCTTTTCTTTTTTTTTACTTTCATGGTCTGAACCACCTATTTAAATTTGGCAGAAGGTCAAAAAATAACCCTATAATATTAAATAGGAACTTATTATGAATATTGACCCACCATCGCTTATCTACCCAATGTTTTTTATGTCTAGTGCAATAAAGAATTTCACACATAATACACCCACGCCAACTTGTCACTGTTACAAGTATTTTAAAACGTTATTTTTGGAACTACTAGATATTTTCTGTTTCCCATCACTAGCCCGTCTGTCAAATCGATCATGCTATCTTGAACAGTGTATAATGTACTTTTTCTGCTCGTTGTCATGCATTTTAATAATAGTTATATTTGGCATAATAACAGAAAAAAGTATATTACATAACTAAAATAGTAAAATGTCTAAACTATTGCTGGCTGAAGTAGTTTTTATCAAACCATTGAGGTCGTATCTTGTTTCAAACAGCGCTGGGCTGTACAATGGAATATTATATTAAGAGAGAATACCTTGTGTATTCTGATTATAACTGTATACACACTTATTAAATTGCAACCTTAGGATTATTTGATAACATCCCAAATAAATACAACTCATCACTTATTTATATAAATCGTGTGATTAAGCTACTGGCAACTTAAATGTGTGCTGTGGCCAAGTCTTTGTGTTGCCAGCGCATAATTAAATATGATTACTGGCAGTAGGTACAGTTGCTATGCGCATTGTTCGATTCGACTCGCGGTGATACAATTGTTGCGTTTTTTGGACCGTGTGTGCGGTGCATTCAGCAGTTAGGCGCAGAAGGTCCGTTTTTGTGCCTACTGGGGCAGATGGGCTCGGCTTTTATTTTTACATGCGTCCAAATCTGATATTTACAAATGTATAAGCTGTGATTAAAAATAAATTCAGTCTTCGCAACCAGCCATATGAAAAAGTAAACACCGGGTTTTAATTAGATTTTTGTTAATCGACGAAGAAGTTTATTTTGACTTTGTCTGATCTTTTTTTTTCAATAATTATTCCTATTTCATATTTAATTGAATTATTGTGCAGGATCCCCTTATTTATTTATTTAAGTGGGCGTTAGAGATGCATCTATTGTCCCAGTTGGTGGCACAAAAATTATAATACAATATTGATTATGTTGAAGTATCACCTTCATGGATTCAACACAGCACAGGCTGTTTGTAAATATATTGTTTGAATATTTGTCAAGTTTATTCTATTGTCTTGTGTACTCCATTATCTTGTTATGTCGTGTTGTTTTACCATTTTATTATATTTTATTTATTATACTTACTACGAAGCTTCCACCGTGTTTTGCATACTCTGCCATGACCCCCTAACAAGGGTTATGGCCCAGAAGACACTCATTGAATACTGGTAGTGTAATGTATAATAAATAAAAGTACAATCGGCGAAAAAATGTCTAATCTACGTATAGAACTATTGTTGGGAGATAATTACGATAGTTGGAAAATACAGGTAGAGGCATTGTTAACAAGATACGATTACTGGGAGTATGTAAGTGGAGAAAAGCCAAAGCCGAAGGATGATGATGCTGCAAAATTATCATGGGATATTGCGGATAGAAAAGCAAAATCTGAGTTGATATTGGCATTGGATCCGAGCGTAGTTCGTCATGTTAAAAAGGTGACAACGGCACGAGATGTTTGGCTGAAGTTAGAGAGTTTGTTCGCATCACGAGGCCCTGCGAAGAAAGCAACCTTGATGAAAAGGCTCATGTTGCAGAAAATGAGCGAAAATCAAAAGGTGGGCGAACATCTCGATTATTTTTTCGAAGCTGTCGACAAACTCGAGGACATGGGCATTGTAATTCATGACGATTTACTAGCGATAATGCTATTATATAGTCTGCCGGCTAGTTATGAAAATTTTAGATGCGCCATTGAGTCTAGGGACGAGCTTCCGAAGCCTGAACAACTGAGGGTAAAAATCTTGGAAGAGTACAATTCAAGAGGAAATACCGATGTTGAAAGTAAAGAAGGCGTTATGTACATCAATAAACATCTGAAGAAGGGGCATAAAGCTGGAGATGGCAAAAATGTTAAATATAAATGTTTTAAATGCCATACATATGGACATAAGGCTTCAGAATGTAAGAAGAAGAAGGGAAGTACTGTCGAAACCGGGTGTGTAGAGTCATACGATCGTGAAAAGTGTGAATATTCTGAAACTTTAACCAGTGTTGAAATTTCAGATAGCCGTGCTGTTGATATCAAAAGTCGACATGAGTGGATTTTTGATAGCGGCTGCACTTCTCATATGTGCAATGACGAGGCAAGGTTTGATGAGGTACTACCATCGAGTCAAAAGTTAAAATTAGCCACCGAATCTATGACGACCGTGCAAGGTAAGGGTACAGTTAAGATATTAGCATGCAATGATGAGGGTACGCGTAAAATTCAATTTGCAGATACGTTATTAGTTCCCGATTTACGTAATAGTCTCATTTCGATCGCCAAACTCACTGAACGAGGCTGTAAGGTCATTTTTGAACATGACGTTGCGTATGTCATCAAAAATGGTGAGGTAAAGCTAACCGCTGATCGGCGAGGAGATTTATATTATTTGAGGGAGGCCGATGTTTCAGCATCAGCAGTAACTGCGAATAATGTGGATCTGTATGGATGGCACGAGCGTATGGGTCATTTGAATGCGAGGGATCTTATGAAAGTACTGAAGAAATCGGGCATAGGCCCATCTAAGGCCAATATTGACTTGCGTGATTGTGACGTGTGTGCTAAGGGAAAAATGATTTCGTTGCCTTTTGTGAAGTCCAGAAAACCCTGTAATGATAAACTAGAAATAGTGTATTCCGATGTTGTCGGGCCAATGAGAGCTCAATCGAACGGAGGCAACAAATATTTTGTCACTTTTATAGACGACTGTACTCGTTGGTGTGAAGTATTTATGATACGAAATAAAAGTGACGTATTGTCAAAATTCAAAATTTATAAATGTCATGTCGAAAACTTGACAGGCAGGAAAATAAAAACATTTCAAACGGATAACGGTACGGAATACAAAAATAAAATATTTGATGAATTTTTACTAACCAATGGAATTCAAAGGCGTTTTACAACTCCGTACACGCCGCAAAGTAATGGTGTTGCGGAGCGGATGAACCGTACTTTACTCGAAACAGCAAGATGCATGATTTTATCGTCAGGAATGCCAGCAAGCTTTTGGGCAGAAGCAGTAGCCACTGCATGTTATTTACGTAACAGATGTCCAACAAGCAGTTTAAATGGGGGGATTCCTTATGAGAAATGGTTCGAAAAACCTATGAACGTAAGTTACTTGAAAGTTTTTGGTACCAAAGTTCATGTTTTAAATAAAGAACCAGGAAAAGATAAATTTGCTTCACGAAGTGTTGTTGGTTATTTTGTAGGATATCCAGCCGAATCTAACGGTTACAAAATATGGATACCAGAGAGTAAAAAGTTCATCGTGTCAAGGGATGTCAGATTTCAAGAAGGCAAGAAATATCTTGACAGTGAAAGCAAGACATCGTATCAGCCGCTTCTTGAGTCACAGTGTGATAAGGATACTGTGAGGAAGACTGTTGAATTTCCATTGGAGGTAAAGTCAGATGTACCATTAAATCCAACTGAATTAATTCAAAGAGATGTGTCATTGAGTCAAGAACCGAGTCAAGAACCGTCGACTACACCAATTGTAGAGCCGTGGACATTGCGTGAGGTGCCAAGTACACCAGTGACATCAAATGAGCTACCGATGACACCAAGTACAGAAGGTATGGAAGATACAGGGATTGGTGAAAGGAGGGTAACTCTGAAACGTGGTCCTGGAAGACCTAAGATTGAGAGAGGACACATAGGACGACCTCGAAAAATCTACAATATGGTCGAAGTGTCAGAAAATAGCGAGGGTGAATCTTCAGTGGACGAATTCGTGGATACTGATGATTTTGCTGGGGCTATTGAAACCTCGTTGAAGGATGCTTTATCAAGTGACGAGAAGAGTCAGTGGGAGGAAGCAATTCTGTCCGAAATACGGAGCTTGGTGAAAAATGACACGTGGAAAATCGTTAAGAAACCATTTGACCGCAATGTTGTGGGATGTCGGTATGTACTGACGACGAAGCTTAATGTCGACAAAACAGAAAAAGAAGGCGAGACTTGTCGCAAAAGGATATAGTCAACAACCTGGCCTTGATTATCACAGGACATTCGCACCAGTTGCAAGGATAGCAACAGTACGTTTGTTGGTCGCATTAGCTGTTGAAATGGACATGGACATCGATCAATTAGACATTAGTACGGCATATTTGAATGGTGATCTGAACGAAGATATTTATATGAAAGTCCCAGAGCTGCTAAAAGAAAGTTTAGAAAAACTTGTAAAAGTTGACGGTCGTAACAGTACGACCGGTAAGAGAGCAGCGAAGATGCTTGAAGAAATGAGAGAAGGTGGAAACACCTGTCTTTTAAAAAAATCTCTGTACGGCCTAAAGCAAGCCGGACGACAGTGGAATGTGAAACTAGACTCGAAACTGAAAGAGTTAGGTTTAAAACCAACTGTAAATGAGCCCTGCTTATACCACAGGCGAAATAAGGATGGATCTGATATTTTTGTAGTCATTTACGTAGATGATATATTAATAGCTTCACAAAAGAGATTTTATATTGACAATTTCAAGCATGAACTAGCAAAAAGGTTTGAGTTGAAAGATTTTGGCCATGCAACTTTTTGCCTTGGGATTGATATTAAGAAAAATAATGGGCGTTATTATCTGTCACAAGAGAAATATATCAATGATATATTGAAGAAATTTGGCATGGAGAATTGTAAATGTGTCAAGACTCCTATGGAAACAGGAAAACCAGTTCTGAGCGAGAATAAAAAGGAGGAGCCAGACATAGCAAACGCTACGGCTAAACTGGCACAGTTTGCCGAGAATCCTAACGAAACGCATTGGAGAGCCGCTAAGAGGATTCTACGCTATTTAAAAGGTACTATAAGTTATAGTTTGGTATATAAACAAACTGGGTTATGCATTCATGGCTATGCGGATGCGGACTGGGGAAGTTGTACACATGATCGTCGATCATTTACGGGATATGTATTCGTTTTAGGGGGTGCGGGTATCTCGTGGGCTTCACAAAAGCAACGCATCGTAGCAACATCGACTTGTGAGGCTGAGTTCGTGAGTTTGGCTGAGGCCATGAAAGAGGCTATGTACCTACATAGTCTGTTGAACGAATTAGGTCTACACAATTTTTCTAAGGTAAGAATGCATGCTGATAACTTAAGTGCCATTTGCCTAGCCGAAGATAACGGTGTTTATCATGCGAAGAGCAAGCACATTGATATACGTCACTTCTTCGTTAGAGATGTGCTGCGAGAAAATAAAGCGATAACTTTGGAACATTTGGCAACTGATAAGATGTTGGCAGATATTCTCACCAAGCCTTTGCCCCGCGTGAGACACGAATCTTTGTCGAATGAATTAGGTTTGTGTGTGCGGACTTAATTAGTTTTTTAAGGCGTTGAGTCCATGAGTTGAAGGGGGTGTGTTGAAGTATCACCTTCATGGATTCAACACAGCACAGGCTGTTTGTAAATATATTGTTTGAATATTTGTCAAGTTTATTCTATTGTCTTGTGTACTCCATTATCTTGTTATGTCGTGTTGTTTTACCATTTTATTATATTTTATTTATTATACTTACTACGAAGCTTCCACCGTGTTTTGCATACTCTGCCATGACCCCCTAACAGATTATCTCAAACAGGGTTACATAACGGTACTAAGGTTTTAAAGAAATATTGTAAATGTCCTGTGCAGCAAAGGTCTATTAACGGACATGGAATAGTAAAGAACCTACATCATTGTTGGTCCTTCTGCACTTAATGATTAAGCCTGTTCGTCTGTGTGTGCGCTGAGTCGCTTTCTTTTTGAGTCACGCTTGTCGGTATTGCGAATTATGATTGACGTGTGTGTAGGGTTCAAATCTAAGCTGCTACTGCATCTAAAGTGGATCCTGCATTTACCAATGTGTCATCATCATCATGTCCACCTGATTCTGTTCTCCTGCAGTTTTAAAGGGGAATACTTGTGGAATACTTTATGTCGCTATTGCTTACGATGAGAAAGAGTTTAATGAAATATTAAGAATTACCTGGTCTACACGACACAGCAAAGAGGTTACATTTTCAGGAAACTGATCATATTTTATTTGTACGTACACTTGATAACACTCAATTATATACCTAATTTAAAATAAAAAGAAGCAATATCGGTTCAGCTGTGCAAGAGTTTGGTTGCTAACCATTAATAAAAAACCCATAAATCTTTATAAATAATGACTACTTAGACAATAGATGACCCACTGCTGAGTCAGGCATCAGTTACACGCAGAGATGGCCAGATGGGTTGGCACAAGATTTAGTATCAAGTTTCCCTACTCTTGCGGGTAGGTAATCGCCTTACGGCTCTTACTCACCCTCACGATGGAATGGGGTTAGTTAGTTAGTAAGGGGGAACTAACCATATTTTTTTAATATTTCGTAGAAGTAAAGTGATTATAATGGGTACTGAAGTAAAAGCATGACGACACATTTTCGCACTCTGATATCAAGAGGTGATGCAACTTTGTGGAGCGAGCAATCACTCGTACTGCCACTTTAGAGGCGTTAATGTGGGCCAAATTTGAGGTCATTTAAACGGCATGTAGTACTCTCATTAACTCGGTTCTTTTTTAGATTCGCCATGAACGTCATCCCAGTCAGGGAAATACTTTGTTGTCACAGGTTTTAGTAAAAAGTTCTAAGGAGTAACATTTCTCGCGGCTAAGTCACCCTCGGGACGGCGAGGGTTGGTGACAATATCTATACTAATATATAAAGCTGCAGAGTTTGTTTGTTTGTTTGTTTGAACGCGCTAATCTCAGGAACTACTGGTCCGATTTCAAAAAATCTTTCAGTGTTAGATAGTCCATTTATCGAGGAAGGTTATAGGCTATATTTTATTTTCAAAAGAATTAGGGATCCGTATGAAAATTGCGATTTTGTAAACCAAGGTGTAAAATCGAAAACCTATTTATGCGTGCGCCGCAAAAACTATTGACAATAGAACAAAATGATGTACTACGGGTTTGTAGGTCTTAGAAAGATCTACAAAAAAGTCCTCGAGAGCACATATCTAACTATCATAGTTTAGTCACAATAACCGATTTTATGTTCATAAAAAATATGCACGGGTTCGAAGCCCACGCGGGCGAAGCCGCGCCCAAAAGCTAGTATATTCTAAATCCTCTAAAGTCTCCAAATTGAATTTTAACGATCGGTAGCATATGAGCAATATCTAATTTTATAGCATTCCATTAAGATTTCCGCCGAATAATTATCGAGATATTTATTTTTCACAGTTATATGTCGCCAATGACTGGTTGCCGTACCTGCGCTGTTCATCCGTCAGCTTCGAACCGTGTATGCATTGTGTCATCTCATTACATGGCTCCCCAAGTACCAAATTAGTCGTGCCATCAAATGAGCAATAACTTGAGAGCCGCTCTCCGCAGCCAAGTAATACTTCGCTTATCGAATACCTCCGCCTCTGTGCTTGATATAATTTACTTTTTTTCCATAGTATACGGCGATATGTCAGATCAATTCCATTGTTCGTTACGGGAAACGTTGCGCAGTGTGTCGCATAGCGATCATTTCTATGCGATATAGCTTTTTGTTTCTTTATACATTATATTCTTACTAGCAGACCCAGCCACGCGTTGCTGTGGCTAAGGTTTTTGTTATAATATATTACAATAATTAATTAACTTTTAACATAGCGCCATCTATTGAATACTTACTCAATCCGGTCAACATATATCGCCATCTGTTAGAATCGTTTGGAGCTATAATTGTTCAAATAATAGAGAAATAACTTGCAATAAAATAATATTGCGACTATAAATTATAATGTAAGCTATCCTACCTTTCAAGTTGGATCAAACTGCAAACTATGTGGAAATGTGATTCAAATCGGTTCAGTAGTTTAGGAGTCTGTCGCGGACAAACAATGTGACACGTAATTTATATATATATATTCCGATAGTCGTTTCAACCCATGTAGGTATGGCCCGCTGCTGAAATAAATTAGTGACAGAAGTAAGGCTGTCCATTGTGATATAGGATAACGTGGGCCCGGACGAAACAACCAGACTTCTGGAATTAGTATTTCGTCAAATGATCATTCTAATGACTCCGTCCGAGAAATTATTTGTTTAGGGTTTTATTTGCACAATGTATTCTCGAGTAGATCACACTTCCAGGATCTAATTTGGTCCGTGTGGTGACAGATTGAGAATACAGTGTCACCACCCTATTCCATCTTGAGGATGTCGTACGAGCTGACAAAAGGAAATTACAAGACCGATGACCTAGCCAAAAGAGAAGGAAATCTTGATACAAAACCCAGTGCCAACCCGTCTGGCGAGCGTGGTTACCCTTCATGTAAGTAATGGGAGGAAGCCCGACTCAGCAGTGGATCGTGTATGGGCTGAGTAGTAGTGTACAGAGAATTATAACGATGGTCGATTTACATAAACCGATTGGCAAGAAATGACGGTAGTTTCAAATTCAAACTCATTTAAACAAGTTGGCACTTTTGACAAGTCAAACTATAAAATAAATTTAAAAATGTACCATCTACCACCGGTTCGGAATGCACCTCTATAGAGATTAGCCGGCAATAAACTCTGTACATGCTCTTTTTAGATCGCCGTTTTTGCTTACACGTTACAAAACTGGATTTAAGACATATTTGTGAGAGCAAACTCACAAAGGGCCAAACATCAGCCAGATCTAGTCAAAAATAGGAAAACAATCAACATCGACCTTAGAGACACTATGCATTTATCTCCTACTTCTACTTATACTATGGGCCTCCCTTATTATACAGGGTGGGTCGTAAAACGGTCCCACCTATTTTGCACTCGTAAAACTCGCTCGTAAATTTCACGTCACAAATGCTGCTCATTGTTGCTGGCAACGGCAGATAGGCCGGGGTAGGCCCCCGGGCGCACACTGCTTAAATTATACCAGAAGGTCCATGCGCCATTTGTAACCCTCGGTGGAAAAGATGGTGCTATGGGTTTATCTTTGACATTACAGCTTCTTCACGGATCAACTGATTTTTTTCAACTGGTTGATCCGTCGACAGTTCTCCGCTATTCGAGTTGATGTTGATTTCGAGTTGGATGAATACCTCTATTTTTCTTCGTGTAATGCCTGTAATTTAGATCTAGGACTTGAAACTTGTTACTACCCTCAGATAATCAGAAGACATTGTGTCACCAGCCAACACTTTACAAACATATTATTCACGATCACAAAAGACACCCAGACCCAGAAGAAGTAGATTCATACAAGACACTGGTCCAAGCCCATAAGGAACTTTTAAGAAAAAAAAACTTCGAGTGAAGGAAAACTGGATATAAAACCCCGTGCCTGTCTGGCCACCGTACAGTATACTGATTCTCCTCCATTAATATAGGAGTGTATTTAGAAATTTGTGGTAATAAATAAAATGCTAATACTCTGAAACCCGTTTCGCGATACTGTATAAGCTGTGGATGAAATTATTTCGCAAAAGCTCTAAAAGAAATGCTCATATTGTATGAAGTTTACCTTCTACGTAACTTTATTTGCCGAATAAGGGTAGTGCGCTCCCCTACCCCTGGGATAATCTCGTGGCTATACGATAAGTCGCTATTGACGTACATCTATGCTTGATGCTTTGCGGTAGGGCTGCATGCGCTCCTGTGACATCGACAAGAGTTATCGATATAACAACATCTACAACTACAGCAATAATAATTGCGTGTTGCAGCTGCTGCATTAAGGAAGGACACAACCTTGTACAATACTGCAGCCCAAACAAAACATCCTTGGGTGGTGCTGTGTTCCTGCACGTGGGATCATCAGAGCTCTGCCTGGGAAAGCATGGTGTTGATAGCTCACAGACCCCACTTCCACTTACAGCTAGCGAAATGCTTTCAATTTTATAGGGTTGGCGGTAGCTTAGTGTCGTCTTCGGTATTGCAGACGTCCATAGGCGGCGGGAACTGCTTACCATCAACTACTATTCAGCCCATATATATAACCCACTACTGAATCGGGTATCCTCCAGTTGTATGGAGGGTAACGAGCCTTGGCCTTGGCACGGAGCTTCGTATCAAGTTTTCCTTCTCTTACGGCTAGGTTATCGGTCATGTCATTTCTCTTACGACACCCTTAGGATGTAATGGGTTGGTGACCCTATGTATTCTAAATACGTCACCACACGATACCATCAGGCGGACTCAACTCTCTGTGAATTTCATCACTATCATCATAATAAATGCCACTGCTGAACATGGACCTCCCCTACTGAGCCTAACGGCGCCTCAGCTTGACGCATGTAGCTGCTGCTCCCAAGCTTTCGTAGATTCACGTGGCAGTTGTTCCAGGTAGCACAGGGCGTCCAACCATTCTACCGTACTTAACCAGGAAGTTTTTCACAGGGCTTTCTATACGATACTTACCGACATCCTCAGGGTGAAATGGGTTGGTGACACGTTCTGATTTGACAGACGACCGACACAACATATGCATTGTCTATTAAAAAAATCTATCCAATCTCACGTGTCACTATTATTTTGAAAGAGCAGCATAGTCCCATTCAGAAAGGAAATTTACATTGTGTATGTACCAAAGTGCGTACTAATGGTATTCTTATCTCGCCGATCTGCAGATAACATTGTTTTTAATTAACTTTTGGAGCGTGTAACGTATTGTTGCGGGGCAATTAACAAAATTAATAATATGCGGGCTCAGGGTAATATGTAAATGTTACGGTCCTTAATCCCGAAAACACCTGCGCGGGGACACCTGTGAACAATGGCCAGCGTATGCCCCTGATGTTTTCAACAACTGTTTGTCCACGTACTAGGGACATTTATTTCGTGATTTTTCCAACATTTTAATAAATGTTTTGCTATTCAAATACGTTCTTGAGTTCTAAATCGCGTAAAATTTGTCCATCTTCGTTATTCATAAATAACTACATAGTTATTTTTACCAGATTCTGTTTAGGAATTAGGTAATGTTTCGGCGTTTTCCTGAAGTTGTTCAATCCTCGATGTTATTACAATGTACTACTACTACGACTACTCAGCCTATAAATGACCCAATGCTGAGTCGGGCCTCCTCCCGACACAGGGGGGGGGGGGGTTGAATGAACCTACAGTGCCACGCTGGCCAGACCGGTTGACGGAGGGTTTCGTTCTCAAGTTTTCTTGTCTTCTCTTGTGGCTAGTTTTACGGCCCTGTCATTTCGTTTTGTCGTCTCTTACGTCACCCTACTACATTAAACCTATAACCAAGAGTGGACTTATTTTGGCTGTAATCATGAACCAAAAGACAAGATAATGTTCTAAAACAAAATTCTCGTATTTTGTGCGGTGTTATCGATTTCCATGATCTATGGTTTCTGTTCAGTTTTCCGAATGATGATAAGCTGGTATACCTAGTTATGTAACAGATGTACTTTTTATTTTTTGTCACTGTGGTACATCACTATTCAGCGTGGTTCGTAATCCCGCTCTCTACACTCCGGCCCATATTGTTTTTAAGTTACGACAGTTTTGGACAATGGCTCGGAAATCCGCAAGCGATAGCACTGCTATTCAATCGCTGGCGAAAATAAATTGAATCAGTAGGATGTGGCGATATTGCAGTGCTATTGTTGTATTGCGTTTTTATGTTGAAAGTAATATGGTAGTGATTACTGATTTAGATTGATATTGGATGTAGGGGAGAAAAATAAATACATACAATTATACTGTATTTTAAAATTAATAAATTATTTAAGAATATTACTAGCCAAAAAGGCAAGACAGATTTTATTCAAACAAATAAGTATAGTTAAGAACGCTCTCTAACCGATAGAGAAGCACTTTGCAAATAAATACTAAATAAAAATCATTATAGCCGGTCTGTAGCTATGATGCTACAGACAGACAAATTAAAAACGTAAAACTTCCTCTTTTTGTCAGGTGTTGAAATATAAAGTGGAATCATCGGCATCATTCATCATTAGTCCATGAATGAGCCACAGCAGAGATAGGGCTTCCTATAAATATGTGACAGAAAATTAACATAAATAGCGCGGTCTAAATTTTAGGAGCCTGGTTAGTCGTTTGACTTTTTAAGTACCTACACAAGATATAGGTACTTTCGAAATAAAAAGGACTCGAAAAAAAGTTTGTACAGTTTGCTATAAGTAGTTACATAGAAAGCTGATAACGTTTTTTATTATAATCTCTAACTTCTATAGTTTAGTAAAAATTATATATTAAAAGTGTAGTACTTAGTATTGCAGGTCAGTGTATTTACGTATATTTATGTATCTGTAGAAGAACCGACAACCGCAGGGGTAGACGAGTTCTTGAGTGGAGACCGCGAATCGGCAAGCGTAGTGTGGGACGGCCCTCTGCTAGATGGAGCGACGATCTGCGAAAGGTTGCGGGCAGCAGCTGGATGCGTCAAGCTGAAGACAGGGGGCTATGGCGCTCTTTAGGGGAAGCCTATGTCCAGCAGTGGACTAATGTGGGCTGATGATGATGATGATGATGATGTATTTACGTACTGATAAGTAACGGAGTAATTATGTTGATAATTTGGTATATATATGTATACCTGTCCTTTGTTCTACGCGGCTAGATTCTGTAAACGCCAAAGGTACGTGTTAAGTTAAAATATCTATAATTTTCTCTAATTTTTTCTCTAAAAGGCCCTCAAATACCGAAATTAACAGTGTCCTTAGAGAAAATAGAATTTCATTAATTTAATCACGACCCAACTGCCCCTAACAACAAACTGCTTAAAGTCGAAAGACCCTCTTGCCACCCTCTTACCACCCCTCATTCACCCCTCCAAACCAATGAATGAGAACAACGCGACCGAAAAGCTTTGGACCCTCACGAATGTTATTTATTACACATTTTGAACGAAACCGGAGACCTCTACGGCTCTACATCTAATGGTCAGCACTTTATAAGTAGGGTTGTTGTTGGTATACAAACAAAACAATCTAAGTACGCTTACCGTTTTGTATTGATACAAAATGCTTATAATTAGCGCGATAATGGGTTTAACAAATTATTACATTGTTGCCGCAATGTCCGATAACAAATGAACAGTTTTAGAAGACCACAGAACGTTATTAGTTAGGCGATCTTCACCTTCCATGCCATTGCAGCTCATGAAAGACCCACTGTTGCTTCGGAATCCCTCCAATTGCACGGAGGGAACTTAACCTTAACTTTTCCACGCTGGTGAGATCGATTGGCACATGGGTTCATTACCAGTCCTTTATTGGCCTAGTTTGGCGCTCTCTGAATGACTTAAATACCTACACTTCATCACATGGTTCAGTACACCATTTAATTTTACTACTTTCCTTACTTGCTTGGTTATGTGGTCTTAAAAGCATAACCCAGCTGTAACTAAATAGTGTGAAATTGAAGCTGTATCAAGATTCAATTTTGTTACATTGCTTGCAATAGTCTCGTTGTCTCAAGCTTCTACAATTTATTGGAAGAAAAGTTGCCATGCACACGCATCGGAAACATAATTATTCTCAGAGAACTCGTTTAATTTGTTACAGTGTGCACTTACTAAATCCATGTATATTCATTACTTGAATATACCGTTTGACAAAGGATTTATTCGCTCGTATAAGCAATTAAGAAGAGGTGTATTCATAATTCTCAAACGCCGTAACAACCAACCCTAAATCACCAAACGCGTAGACCCCCAAATCCCAACAACTCAAACGCTTCAAAAGATCTGTTTAAATGGCCATGATTTTATAGCGCTTTATTAAAGGTTTTATTTGGGAATTCTGTTTTAAATTGTATAGAACATCAACTGATTCCTATTTAGCAATAGACGTTCAACCGATCAGCAACCAATTCTTAAACATCGACCTTAAAACTTAAAAAATAAAGTCCAGAATTCTGTGCAGTATGTATTGTGGTTAGATTTGTTTAATAGAATAGAGTTCAACTATTGTAGTAAGGTTTACGAGGGACCGTTGAGAGAACGCTGATCGGCTCCCCGCTGCGAAAGCAGTAAACTGGGAGCCAGGGAGCTATTCCCACCGACACCAAAAGCGGGAGGATCCCGCTTTCATTGTGTTTTTTTTATTACAGTGATACTTAATCCTAGAATAAAACTTATTACATACGTTTGTACTTTTTTTTGGAATCAGGTTTTCATTGCGTATTTATTTTTATACGTAAATATTAATCAGATATCGAACCGTATTTGAAGGTTTAACGTGGAAGTAGGCCTCCCCAGCGGCCGTTCCTGAGCAGACAGCGGATATTGACAACTAGGTTATTTGCGAATTCTTTTTATAAGTATGTAATATTGATTTAGAATAAACTAATTTTAATTTGTAGTATGTAAAACTACGAACATTCCTGTAATCACAAGCGAACACTGTCTTAGTAAATGAAAACCTGATATCGTTCAGTTTTACAAAAAGCGTTTAACACACTCTATTATCCGCATCTTGTTTTTAAACCTTAATTTTAAAGGTATAAGGTCTATAATCTTTCATTGACTTTATGACGCATAGACGGCGCGAGCCGCGCGACGACGCTCGCGGCCATATTGAATTGCATGCACGGCCGAACGAACCTCGCCCGAACGCCGCCGAGCACGACCGGACTATTCTGCAGGGTTCTCAACTCAGGTGTTTTCCCCAAGTTTAGGACTATTGAGATGTTTTTATGGGTACATTATTTTGTAATTGGACTTTTATTTTTTTCTTTCCTTGTCATTAATAAAATAATCGGAGAACTTATTTTAAAGTAATTTAATGATAACATGTATGAACTGAAAAACCCAGAAGAAAACGAAATT
This sequence comes from Clostera curtula, assembly GCA_905475355.2. NCBI lineage: Eukaryota > Metazoa > Arthropoda > Insecta > Lepidoptera > Notodontidae > Clostera > Clostera curtula. The sequence continues at coordinate 16,733,748 of FR997809.1, read as the reverse complement.
TATTTAGAGAGCAAAACATAGTAAACATCTATAGATGTCAATAACATTGTATATTGTTCTATATTCGTCTTTAAATTTCATACATAAATATCGTCACTTGTTCCTAAATTGGAAGTTCTTCATGCTATAAAATATCATTTCATCAGGAGATTTTGACCGCTTAATATATGGCCTCACCAGCTCTAAAGAACTAGATAGGCATAAAAATATGGAAATATATTGTAACACACTGTGTCTAATTTCCCCCGTGAACACTGGAAGTGGCCCAAGTCAACAGTTAACGAAAAAGAATACCTACGTAAGCGTACGTAAGTTTTAAAGGCAAAATACTTTTGATAGTTGACAACACCGCAAACCCGAGCCGCGCGGGGCCAGTACCTCGATCGCGCTCGGCCCGAACGCGTGCCGAATCTGTGTTCGCTCAAACAATTTAACTTCTGACCTTGAACTGTGCGAGTGGGATAGCATGTACGATATGGAGTGGACTTCCGATGTATCAATACGGCTGATGGAAGAGTACAGAAAGCTTCCCCAATTGTGGGACACGACACACGACTTGTACCGAGTGCCGACGGCGAAATACGAAGCGTGGTCGGAGTTGGCGCAAACTTTCAATTGCGATATAGCCGATTTGAGAAAAAAGTTGAATTCTCTATTCGCGTCGCATAGAAGGGAGAAATCTAAAATCAGGAGCGGCGGGCGGTCCAGCTGGTTTCTTTACAACCATATGAGTTTTTTGCCGAACCACTTGAGCGCCAACGAATGTGTTGAAGTTCCTGTTAACATGGTAAATAACTATTACATACTAGGTACTACTGATGCTCAGCCCATAAATGACCCACTGCTGAGTCGGGCCTCCTCCCATCACAGGGAGGGCAATTAGCCTACTGTGTCACGTTGCCCAGACGGGTTGGTACAGGGTTTCGTTTAAGTTTTCTTCTCTTGCGGCTAGGTTTTCGGCCTTAACATTTCCTTTTGTCGGCTCTTACGACACCCTCAGTGTGGAATGGGGCGTTTATTTTCGTGTCTTAATTTGACTGTCCTGTAATGGTTATTCGGTTATTGAGTGCGTGTCTTTTATTTGGCAAACTTGCTCTCACTTTGTTCTATACTACTAATAGCAAAACTACAGAGATTTTTAATAAAAATTAATATTTTTAATACTTGTGAGTAAAGTAAAATTAATTTTCATTTTGGAAGTATTAATTGAATAGTGGGCCATGCATGACACAGTGCTACCTACCCGTTCCATCGTGAGGGTGCTTATGAGGCGACTGCTACTTTTGGTAGGTAAGCCTCTTCCAGCTTTTTGGAAGGATATATATCGGAACACAGTTTCATGTGCATTTGTAGCTTTCAGTCTCCTCTTACCCTGAGTATCGAATAGAGTGAACATAATGCTAAAAATATATACCATTTGGCCACGGCACAAATAAACGGCTATTGCTAACCCTTTAAGTACCTACATTTGTTACCTACACGGACTCATATTATAAAGTTGTAGTTTGTTCTAACGCTAATCTCGGAAACTACTAAAGCAATTTGCATGTGGTTTAGTTAGGTGGAACAAGTCAGCATATTTGCAAGAAGGTTAATTAATCAAATAAATGTTTATAACATATCTTGTTTTGGAAACGGGTTCACAATCTACGCGGTCGAAGTAGTGAGTGGCAGCCAGTTCTACCTAAAACCAGAAAATTACTGATGACCTTGAAATGGCTGAATTTATTTTGATGAAATATGTCTAAAACAAAGCTGGGAAACGAACGGAACGAACGAAATCTTTTTGTCAGGGGCTTAAAATTAAACAATTGAATAAATCTCCTTCTCAAGAAGTGAACAGTGCATAATTTTCAAACAACACCAAATCATAGACTTCTCAGAGACACCACCGGTGGTGCAATCGTCCATGGGCGCCGTATGCTTGAGCGCCAACCGAGCAGTACAACTATTACAATACTATCCGCGAGGCTACGAATGTATGGCCAAAGAAAAGCAGCAAGCAAAAAGCCCAGAAACCATGTGTTTGGCCGGCGTGGTATAATTAAAAGGCTAATTTCCTTCCATGAGTTTGGTGGAAGCCAGACTCAGTAGTGGATCATTTATGGCCTGAAACGACGAGATACGAACGATCTCCGCCCATAATAGAGATTTCCTTCTCTTGCGGCTAGGTGATCTGCCTCTTGTGTTCCTTCAGTCGCCTCTTACGACACCCCAGGATAGGATCAGGTTGGTGACATGAACAATACCTCTTTTTTGGGCGGTAAACATGGGATAAGTCATTTCTCTTTTACCTGTTCACTGATCCAAGTGCTATTGTAGTACAATGTCGCCGCTATCGTAAATAGGGCGGTCATATGTGTTAGTACGATTACATTCATTCTTCCGCGTCTGATAAATATGTAGATATGGCCGAACGGGAAATAATTTGGCAAACACTCTGCAAATAAAATATACACGTTATGTGCCAGATTTCATCAGCCCGACATTATCATATTTGTAATCGTACCTAATATGCTTACCTACATTCTGGGTAATAAATAAAAATAACCTGTCTATTTATAATTAAGTTGAATAATAATATGTTATGTTCTTCCTCGCATTTGGTTACTTACTTCTCAGCACATAAATTACTCACCGTTGAGTCAGGCCTTTTTTTTTTTTTTTTTTTTGTTTTCGCTGGGGAAATGCTTTATGCATACCACCGCACCCCGGGGGAAAGGTCGGTGATTATGTGGGACTCCGACAAGGGTCGTCTACCCAGTCGTTTACCCACTAAAACCCCAGCGGCATACCCACACACGACGCGCTTGGGGCGCCACAAGTTCGCGTAAACGCATTCTACTGTGACGCCCCAGCGTGGTGCCCGCAGGGAGGGCGTCCCGGTACACTGGGACGCCCTCAGTCATCGAGGCTTTCGTCGGTGGTGGCTCCCCCGAACCACCACCGGCCTCCTAGGCGAGGGCAGAAGGGGCCCGCACCGTCACGAACCACCCTCCACCCCTGCCTCCGTCCGCGGCGCGGGTCACCCGGAGCTCCCTCCCTGGCGACCCGCCCCGCTGCCCCCTTCTGCGACATCGGCCCCGCAGAAGGAGGCCCGTCAGCCCTCGGGTTTTCGACAACCCAAGGGCGTTGAGTGAGGACTCGGTTTGACGGCCAACTAAGTTGAGCGCCAACCCGAGGACCTCATGGTGCGCCGCAGCGGTTTACGACTCGCAAGGCAGCTCTGAGGACAGAGGAGTCCCCGGAGCCGCAACCCGCCACGACGCTGGGTGCCGCTCTTCGTCTCACCTCTCCCCGTGGGCCCGCCCGGCATGGGAGGCCCTGGCCGGTATGGCCCCACGGAACCGTTGAGTCAGGCCTCCCCCAACGACATGGAGGTTAATTTAGCCTACCCTCCGTGGAGGAGGCCCGACCCAGGAATGGGTAATTTATGGGCTGAATACTAGTAGTAATGTTATCTATCCTAAAAATTAATTGACAATATTGTGTGTCAAATTGTCTATTTCTTTTTTATAACGTACCTACAGTGTCATATACCCTCTCATTTGGAGGGTGTAATATGTGTCTGACTGAACAACTACTAAACAGGCAGGACGGCTGCTAGAACATTAGAGATTTTGTAAGGTGGGCCTTCGCTATGCCCTAATCTCTTTCTAGTCATTTATAGCTAGGTTAAGTTTTTAATTAATTTAATTTGCTCTTCTCTCCTTACCAAATTGCGTGCGACTAGACTTGGCAACCGGTTATCAACAAGGTCGCCTTATCAGTGACTAAATTACAATGATTGCGGAAATAATTAAATTATTTTGCGAATAACAAGGGCATCTGACATCGCGTCTTATCACCGTTCTTGTAAACAATAGCCTAGGGCTGACAATAATATTTTTTAATTTATTCTATAAATATATATTGGGCGTTTTTTAATGTAAAATTTGTATAATGGCATAAAAGTTAAAATAAATATAACCTAAAGTGTTAACTACTAAACTAATTGTGTTTATGAATTGTAGTAATTGTGATAGCTACTAGCTTCTTCATCCGCTTGGAATAAAATTAGATAATGACGTTCGTGCTATGAGCATCTAACTTCTAAACCACCGCAAAGGAAACATGATTAAACATTGCGATATATTTAAATATGCAGAACGTGACAGCCCTGAAGAAATTAAATAATATTGTGAATATCTTTTATTATTAATCATGTGCCTTAAACAAACATTTTGTATTGTGTTCTGCCAATTTGTGTCGTATGCTAATCATCGAAAGTCTAAAATAGATTAGGGTTTATTTCGTACATATCGTAGAAGACACGTGTAAGTCATATGACGTGTATTGTAGGTATTATTAAATAATACATTTATTGGTAAGGGCTACTGCACTAATGATTTTTTTTCAGTCAAATGTCAACATACGTCTCGTGTGATGATGGGCTTAGAATAGATAAGGTCACTTCCCCATTTATTTATGTTGGTGTCGTAAGAGCGGAATTTGCGAAATGACCAGGCCGAGAACCTGTTCGCAAAGCTGCTTTGGAGGGCACGTAATGCCCAGCTGCCATTCTACCATCTATGGCAGTCGTAACACTTAGTCAGTGGCGTGAAAACCCACAGGTGCTCTAACTATATAATTGCCGGTAGTAGGTGTATGGGAATCCGGGAATACTGGTAATTAGCCAAATCAGATTAGGCGAGAGAGTATAATATACCCAGTGAAATATTTATTGTGATTACTTTTCAAACTTTTTTCTTTCAATTAACATCTACTCCGTCTAGTTGTTTAAACACTTCTCATCAGAAAAATCGAAACACCTTGCAAGTTCATGTTTTGTAAGGATTATCAGAAAAATTATATACATATTTAGGAATATACATATTCAAATGTTGTTTAATAGTGAACATTAATAGGTTTTCAAATCCTAATGTTAATGTTCTAAATTCAAATTAAACTTTCATAAGTTTCATATTTTATTTAACACGCTTCTTTATGGAAGTGTTTCGATTTTTCGGATGAGAAGTATATGTAGTTCGATATTAAAATCTTACGTACAAATTCGCAGAATCATTTTATGCGTAAAAAGCGTCATAAAACCAAGAAGAAGAAAAATAATTGACTACTAATAGTGTGAAGTATTCTTTCAAAAATGTGTATTTTTATAAACATACTAGCTGACCGAGCATACGTTGTCGTGCATGATATTCGTTTACCGACTGCAGCGCCATCTGTCGGGCTGTTTTGTGAATATAAACCATCCTCGGTGCCACGCAAACGCATACAAATAAAGTTTAGGAGGAGATCAGTGACATACACACGTACAGTAGAATTATATGTATAAAGATTGATAACTGTCCACGATATTCCATTACGACGCTAGGAAGACAAGCTCGCGTGAACGGAAGCCGTACCCGTCTGGCTGGTGTGGCACAGTGGCTACTATCCCTCCATAGAATTGGAGGAGGCTGGACTCAGCTAGGTAGAAAAGGTGAAAATGATTTTGACAAACCTATTTCTGCTTTCGGGCACTTCACATTATAAATACTGCTAAACTAGGTACGTCATAAAATATCCAGTGCCCGCCTAAAACTAGCAGCGGGCCAACAAAATATAAATATTTGCGCACATTTATCGTTTAAATTAAACAATTATTTGTACCAAGTCTGCTGATGTAATGTAGGTCACTCATAATAATCTAACCGCAAAGTTAATTATGTTTAATGTTTACATCTAAATGTTCACCAAGGACTTCTGTGTGTGTACTTCCGCTGATATAAGTTGGGTTCAAACTGTTGGTATAATGAATAATAGCAAGAAGTAAATGCTGCCTAAATTGCTGAGGCCCAATCAGGGTTGAATATTAGTTATAATAACAAAAGCAAAAATAATCTTTATATTTTAACGGCTGACCAGAAATATAATTGTTTTATGTTATCAAGTTTAAGGTATAAGTTATTAAATATAAGCTCCTAAACTGATGGTTAGATTTTAAGATGCTTGTCATGAGTGTTAATTGAAATTGTTTTAATGAGTTTCAAGAAAACTTATGCCGTTGCTTAAAAGTAATATTTTTTTATTGTTTGATATCCATAAACACTTTTCGATAGCTATTCGTTCTGTTCTTATAGGATTATCCCAATATTATATTATTAGAGACACAAATAAACCAAACTCAATCCATTCCACAAATGATAAACTTTATCATACTCTTTGTTGCAGGATGAATCTAATGAAACCGACCAAGCAGCGGCTTCGGACGATGAGTACGGTGACGAGGAATCTATTATAGTGAAAACGGAGCCTGGGGTGCAAGTAAGGAGAACCACAACCCATTCTCAACAAGTACGACCCAGACCCAAAATAGTACGAACGTTGCTCAAGCGAAAACTAAAAGAGCCAGCAAAGGAGAGCAGCCAGTTGGACAGCAGGCTTCTAGAAACGTTGAGGTTATTGAGGAAGTCAGATCTTTCGAAGAGGAAAGACGAATGCGACACTTTTGGGGAGTACATCGCAACGTCGTTAAGAAAACATGACGAGAGGACGCAAAGCATGATCAAGCAAGCCATAAACAACATTCTGTTTGAACAAGAAATGAAGAAATACAACGGCCCTAACCAGTACACCGTTATCCTAAACGACCCTGATGAGAATCCTTTGGTACTCGTCGATCATCAGGACGAGAAGTGATGGCTGCTCCCTATCAGCCAGTGATAGGCTACAAAGAGACTGATTATGATAGGCACGTAATCCGTTTGACGTCAGAGACATGGTAATTGTGTATGGTAAGACTTGATTAAATAATTTTCCATTGCAACACAAACACATGTTTTATTTCTGTTGTTGTATACCTGATATGAAATAGCATGCTTCTCAGTAAACTGAACGCCACTTAAGGCGCATATGGGCGGACATCCCGGTTTATCTGGAGTGCACGACATTTTGCAAATGTTTTTAGAAGCAAAGATGCTTTAGAAGCAAAGATGCAATCGATAACATGTGCTGCTGCCATCGGGCATACAGTCCACGACATGGTCGGATGGGTCTTAAGTAGCAAATTCCTCGAAGGGCGACCTCTGATCAGCGTAACAGAAAAAAATCGCTTTTACGCCAAAGATGTCAAGTAAATACAAAAAAAGTAAAGTAACAACTCTTATCTACACTATTTTTTTATATATTATTTTTACATTTGTTATAACTCAAAAGTGACTCCGCGGTCAATTAAGAGTTGCTGACTGACGATGATGACATTTTTAAATTTAAAACATCATTCTGGAAGACCGAAGAGTGGGAATGTCTGATGCTAGGGGGATGGACGATCTGAAGAAGACCGTACCTTGTGAAGATCCATGGACGTATACGATATGTGAATGACCAAGCATTTTGCATAGAGGTCAATATAAGTGTAAATAGTTTTACAAAAACAGGAGCACAATATTATTCTGGAATTTTATTTTATTCACATGAGAAACGAGTTTTTAAATGAGCTGTAAAAATTCTTTTGACCGTTCATGACTAACATTACTATTGTTGATTTTTGAAAATGTAAATGAGCCGACTGGCCAGTGTGGTTAGTCATTAGCGAATTAAATTACGTATGGTAATTGTTGAATGTGTTAGAACGGTCTGTTTAATGTAACGTGTTATTCATGTCCGTTGTTTTAAGTTAAACTTGTACTCTTTATTTATAATAGCCTAATAAAATATCTTGTTATGTTTGACTGTCAATCTTTCACGCAACTATCAATATTTACACGGACACATTGTCATCTGAACTCCGCAAGCGAACTGCCGGGGACAACTGGGACAGTGTGTTTCCAAATGAGCTTGCAAATATATCATAAATAAACGAAGAGAAAAGCAAAGCAAGCTATAGAAATACTAAACAAAACTGTATGTAACTAACAGTATAATTTTTTGTGCTAATAAAGACATGGATTTTCCGGAAATCTTCCTCTCTGGTAATAAATCGACTGACTGATCTTCAAAATCAAAATCAAAATCAAAACTCATTTAATCAAGTTGGCTCATTAGAGCTCTTTTGACAGGTCAAACAAAAAATAAAATTTAAAATTTACCATTTAAAATTAATTATTTACCATCTACCACCGGTTCGGAATGCACCTCTACAGAGAAGAGCCGGCAAGAAACTCTGTAGTTGCTCTTTTTAGATCGCTATTTGGGTACAAGACTGGTTTTAAGACAGATTTGTGAGAGCAAACTCACGCAATAGTTCCAAAGGGCCAAACATCAGCCAGATATAGTTGACAATAGTAACCTTGTAATGCCCAACCAAGCCAACCGACCCCCAGCAACGGCACCTGTTCACAAGCATGACGCATGCGGCAGCCATCGCCCTCCTCAACCATATTGCAGGGAAGAGAACGACCCGCCGCACGACGCCACCACTGCCATGAGTCTTTAAGTGAGCATGATAACTCGAGCACCAAGGAATTGAACATTTCAAAAGTTATACTAATAACGCGTTAGGATGCTCTCACATACTGTGTATAAATATCACATAACAAGAACACTATTTCTAATTACTTTGTCATTATTCTAAAAGTATTTGAATAAGAGCATCGGACTAGCAACAACACCGATCAGTTATTCCCAAGCATTTTTGTCTAAGATATAGTCGTTAACTTTATAGTACCCCTTAAAGATTAGCCGACTTTTAATGTGACACTTAAAGTGTTCTAAAGGCAAGTCTTGAATGCCTTTAGGTATTTTATTAAATAATCGAATACCAAGACCTGCAAAAGTTTTGTGAACTTTTTGCAGCCTGTAATAAGGGACTATTATGTGATGTCTATTCCTAGTGGACATTTTATTTTTATTGATATCGCCACTCTTTTCGTAATCGCAGATATTTTTACGAATGTACATTATATTTGTAAATATGTACTGCGATGCGACTGTAAGAATCCCAGTATCCTTAAAAAGTTCTCTTAGTGATTCTCTAGAATTAAGATTATAAATTGCACGCACCGCTCGCTTTTGTAAAACAAAAATGGTTTCAATATCGGCAGCATTTCCCCACAATAAGATACCATAAGACATAATGCTGTGAAAATAACTGAAATATATTAATCTAGCTGTGTCTACATTAGTAAGTTTTCTAACTTGTCTCACAGCATAAGCCGCAGAGCTCAGTTTAGCTGCGAGACACGTTATATGTGCCCCCCATTGAAGTTTAGGGTCTAAAGTAATGCCTAAGAATTTTGTTGATTCTACAATATCTACGCATCTATTGTCAATCATTAAATGGGTGTTACTAATTCGTACATTCGGCGTGACAAACTTAATACATTTCGTTTTTTGAGCATTTAATGCAAGGTTATTCGTCTCAAACCAGTGGCATACTTGAGAGAGTGCGCTGTTTACATCGTCATATGAACTTTTGTCTCTGTCAACCTTAAATATTAACGAAGTGTCATCTGCAAACAACACAGTATTACAAATATTTTCCACAAAAAGGGGGAGGTCATTAATATATATTAAAAACAAAAATGGGCCTAGAATAGAACCCTGCGGCACGCCCATTAACACAGGTGAACCGGTCGACTGAACACCATTTACACTTACAAACTGAATCCTGTCATTTAGATATGAGGCCATTAATTTCAGGGCATGATCCGAAATGCCATAATGACGAAGCTTTCTCAACAGTGTATCGTGATGAACGCAATCAAAAGCTTTTGACAGATCGCAGAATACACCTATGGCATTTTGACCATTTTCCCAGGCACTGTAAATATGCCTCAATAGAGCGGCCCCTGCATCAGATGTAGACCGACCTTCAGTGAAACCGAACTGATTCTTGTGGAGTAAATTATTTGAATTGAAATGGTGAAGCAACTGTTTAAGTATCAGCTTTTCGAATATTTTACTTAATGCTGGTAGTATAGAAATTGGTCTATAATTCCCCGGTTCTTTTTTATCTCCAGCTTTAAATAAAGGAATAATTTTGCTGTGCTTCAATAAATTTGGAAAAACACCCATATTCACACATTTAGCAAGGTGTGGAGCTATATCAGGCAATATTACCTTAAGTATGTAGACGGAAATTCCCCACAGGTCTTCGGTTTTTTTCAGGTTCAATGTATTAAATGTGACGATTATGTCATCAGGGGTCACGTGTTTAAATATGAAATTCAAAGAGCACTCGCTCACCGATTTTTTTAAAATAGCCTCAGCATCCGATGACGAAGATTTCATACATTTAGATAATTCTAATGGTTCAAATTACTAAACGTACTTATTTTACTACTCTCACGCAAAAACTACTGAATAGATTTGAATGAAACTTCAGAGTAATAACACTTAGGCATAATTAATAAGCTACTAGTATTTCCATAAATTACTCGAATCACATTATTGTCAATTTGTCAGAACCAAAGTAATATTCTCGAACACTTGCTAACAACTCTCGGTCTCGCATAGCAACGAGGCGCTTTTTATATTGCTTGGCAAAACTAATATCATGCCATATACTGCATCCGTCGTTACACATGCCTATCTAATTACTTGTACCGACTTATATATACACAGCTATTTTGCAGAGATTTCCATCGTTGCCAAATGACATTGACATAGTAATGTCGCGATGTCAATGATAGGAGTCACTAAGGTTGGTGATTAATGATATGAGGTTGATCAGTCTTGATAACAAAAATATAGCATGTAATTAGATTTTCGTCAGTGCCTGATTTCGGCATGGAGTTACACTAGTAATTGACATGGATGTAGCTCACCGTCACTATGTACCAATGATTGACGACCATGATTGTACTTATAGGTAGCTCTTCCCTATAAATTGTCACAAAGCACGATTCTATGCTGACCCCATACAGCGCCTCTAAGCACATCCGTCAATGAGTGACTTTTTAGGATGACAGTACTAAATGCAAATTACAAAATTATCTATTTTTGACTTTAGTTTGAAATTTAAATCTAGCATGCATTTTGTCAGTCTTTTACTTGCTAGATCGCTTGAAACGATGGCCTGAAACGACGAAGGTTGACGGGTGGTATATAAATGACTAGCTGACCCGGCGAACTTTGTTTCGCCTTAAAGGCAATAAATGAGCAGATATTTTATTTTATTAACTTCAATTTTTTATCAGGATAAATATAAATAAAACATATATGATTTTAATTATACTTTATTGGCCATCTATTTTAGTAACTGCACTTTTCAGTGAATCACCTTGTGACAGACGACATTTTTCGGTTTATTATTAGGCGCATGAACAAATAACGCAGATGGTCTTCTGACCCGGAACATGCCACATATAATTGATCTTGGGAAATACATGAATTTTCTAGATTTAGGCCACAAACTTTCCAGGATTGGCCCTGTGATTTATTAATGGTCACGGCGAATGCACGACGGATCGGAAATCATTAAAACTAAAACGGTATATCAGTTGATATCGTCGGGATCCTCGGATGAGAATTTCCTCACCTTCCAACTTTACTTTGAGTATATTCCATTGTTCATCAATTCACTTACCAACCACCAAACGCGGTCCGTTGCACAGGTTTGGTGATTTTGGTTTATATATTTTTCTCTTTTTTTACACAGTCATTATATTTGAATTAATGCAGTGTACCAATGATTTCATTCTGAATTATGTTAGTTACTTTATGTCATCTACATATTTATTCTTAGCCGCCAAAACAGCTCGCTTAGTCAACCATTCATTATTTTTGTGTTTGTGAGTTCGTCCTTCGATGAACAGAAATTCTGAGAAAATAAAATCAATCCACATATTTCGATGATTTGAGGCAAGCGCTTATTTCGGCGGCAGCAGTCGATCTTGGAATTAGAGGCAGTGTTTGGCAGAAATAGCCAGACAGTAAAATCATTGCGCCTCCAAAACATCTCGAGTCCTTGCGTAGGTGTTCGGTCGGATCGGATAAGTGCTTCCAATGCACGTGTATACGCTATTGTACATTCGTCCCAGATGACGATTTTCCATTTTGATAAAACTTTAGCCGCTGAGGAGTGTTTTGTAATATTACATGGCATCTATAGGTCCAATGCGGACGCAAGTATGCAAGCAGTAATTAGTGCTGCCACCGTATCGAAACGTTGCTCGATCCAAATTATGTAGTACCTACTTTATAAATTTATTCTTGTGTCTCGAAAATTATCTAGTTGTTGATCTCTTAAATTTGCTCGACGATTTTGCATTCCCAACCGATCCGTTTCACGGGCTGCCTCGATTTGCTCTTGTGGTTGAGAAGCACGGATTCAAGCCATACTAATGCGGTGATCTTCACGTGCATTATTTAGTTCTTCTTCATTGTTCGGCACAATAAGCTAATATTTACTCGAAAGAAATACATCAACCGGTCAACTTCAAAATTTCTAATTGTCAAATTTGTCAAACTATAGACAACGTAGCGTTTAGCTGTCGGTGAAGAATTGTTATTCCAGCAGTTGCATTTTGATAAACTATGTTTTATATCACGGAACGGGATTACACACATTTACACTTTCAGGTTTATAATATTAAGTATGATTTTGTGAATTGTCCAACATCTATATATTTAAAAGAAAGTCGGACATAGGATACCTAAGATTTTTATCCCGTTCCCGTAGAATGTGATATAATACCTACGTGGTATAACAAAGCGCAACTGACAGCGAAACTTTATGTTGTCTATATTTAAATATGGCTGAAAATTTGACAATTAGAAATAAAAATTTAACTTAATATCGCTATAAATTTACACACAATATCTTTATAAATTGTAGCCTATGTGTTATTCTGATGTATAAGCTATATTATTATAAAGTTTCATTAAAATCCATTCAGTCGTTTTTACGTGAAAGAGTAACAAACATCCATCCATCCATCCATCCATCCATCTATCCATCCATCCATACATACTTACAAACTTTCACGTTTATAATATTATTATAGTAGGACTAAATTAACTATGACTAAATTAAAGCTGATGCTATAGTAACATAGAACTAGAGACTAACAATAATTGCTTAGTTAAAGCACTATGGCTAAGTGTAATCTCAAACAAAAGACATATGTAAATATACTGTAATTATACATTTCGTATGCTTGACTAGATACAGCAAATGATTATAAACATCAGATCCGAAATACACAGAAACAAACCTATTGAGTAGATAGGGAAGTTAAATTGTGATAAATGCATTGTATGTGGTATACTTAGATCAATGACGAACCATTTCAAATTCAAAATAATGAAGTGTTGGACCTACAAGATAACAAGGTACTTATGTTAATTTGGTTGATTAAAATTGTTCTAAAGCTTTCATAATTGCAGGTGGAGCAGAAATGGTAGTGAGTGACTGTCATTGCTAACGGAACCAAAATATTCCCAACGCTCGAACAGGAAAAGCTACTCAGTTCTCTGAACTGTAATTATCCACAATAAAAAAATATTCCACCGGCAAAAACTAACACACAAGTAGCGTCAACTGCATTAAACCAACTGCATTGTTCGCTTAACAATTTTTCTTTAGTTTTTACAGACATCAATCAATTATCTAGACCGAGCTGTCTACGTGCCTCAACACACGAGCCGCTTACCTGCTACCACGAAGACTGTATCTTCCACGTTTCCAATAAATGCATCTGTTCTATGTCTATTGCTAGTTTTGCTCGCTAATTCTATCGGTCCGTTTAAATGAGTCAGCTTTGTAATTGACGTTAGTCTATCTTTGCTTATACATTTATTATGCCCATCAATTATCTAGGTCTATTGGTGTTAGTTTGTCGGTTAGTGTTTCCATCGTTAGTTTATTGAAGGGTGATGGTTTGTCTTTGTGTATTGATGCATCGTTGGATGCATCAATGGATTATGTTGTGGTGTCGTTATCTGTTGTCAGGGCAGGATCACGCCACCCGACGTCACAGCGTCTACGTGTGTTCGTTTTACATGCAAACCATCGATGCATTTGCATTTAATTGGCTTCGGTTGCAAGAAATTATTTGCTTGTTGCAACATGCTGGGATGTATTCTATTATTGTATTTTTATAGCAACGTATGTTTACTAAATAAATAAAATATACTTAACAAGTGGCCCGCCCCGGCTTCGCCCGTGCAAAGCGGGGGTGTGTTATACATATAAACCTTCATCTTGAATCACTCTATCTATTAAAAAAACCCGTTTCAAAATCCGTTGCGTATTTTCGAAGATTTAAGCATACACAGGGACGGACAGACGACAGCCACTTTGTTTTATAATAAGTAGTGATATGGATCGTTTTATTTGCTTAAAGATTCCATTGTCACTAAATTAGCACGTGTATTTCTCGGCGCGCTTTGTAACAAGAAAGTTTCTGTAATTTACGTACGTATTTTTATCTCAGGCTTTAAGTGAGTCGGTACATACAATTTCCTAAGAGGAAATTAACCTACTGCGCCACGCTCTAGCTAGACTGGTTGGCACTTGGTTTAGTTTTCCTTCGCTTGCGGCTAAGTTTTCTGGCTACCTAGTTTCTTTCTACCGCAGAAATCTAAACTGTTTAGACATTTTGGTATTATGCACTCTCAACAGCACTAATACATGAAATTAATTTTTAACTATAATCCATCATTATATTTACGCTGGCTAAATTTAAATATTTAACCTTATTTTCAAGCGTTATTAAAAGTTTTTAATCAATTGGTATTGGTTCCAGATTGGACCCATATACTCGTAAATTTCAAATCTGTTAATTTAAGTTATCTGTTAGTTTAATTCTTTTGCAGACGACTTATAATAAGTGATGATCAACAAAGATATCGATGATTTTAAAAACGTTAAAAGTAAACATATATTTGATGTCGGTGAAAACTAGATTGAGACCGACTTTAATTAGGTTGTGGGCATGCCTCAGGCTTTTACAGGAAATAGTTAATCTATTTTTTATTAAAGGCTCCTGTTTATATATATGTTATCTTCAAAGAGTGACTCAAAATTTTATGACTTAGTCACTTAGTATTCAGTTCCATCCTAGGGTGTCGTAAGAGTGAAGGATGACTAGACTCGGAGCCCTTGCGGCCCCTATTGGCCAGCGAGGCAGAGAACTACATATTATGTTCTTCATTGACAGGTATTTTACGGGCTGATTAAAGAAGTAATTTTATTGTTTAACTTGGTAAACTTCGCCGGTATTTTAAACATTGTAACTACCTATGGATGGAACTAAAATGTAGAGCACAATAACAGTGGCGTTCTTGGTTAATTAACATTTGTCTTTGACCTACCTACCGTATTGTTTAACCCCTACTTAATGCCAACTTGTGACTCACTATCAAGTGTGCATTTATTTAATTCCCTAAGCCGTCGTAGGTTACTTTACCATTTCGACAACGACTTTTGTATTTTCCGTGCGGGATTTTGAATACACAATGTCACCAACACATACCATACTGAGGGTGTCGTAAGAGGCGACTAAAGGAACACAAAAGACAAATCACCTATCCGCAAAATAGAGAAAACTTGATTTAGCCTACTGTGCCACGCTGGCTAGACGGGTTGGCAAAGGGCTTGTATCAAATTTCCTTCTCTTGCAGCTAGGTGATCTGCCACTTGCGTTCCTTTAGTCGCCTCTTACGACACCCTTAGGATGGCATGAGTTGGTGACCTTGTGTATTTTAAATCCGTCACCACACGGAGTGTCATGTACACACTTTTAATGGTGTTTATGTTAAATTTGACAGCAGTAAGATGAAGTGTGTTTCGATTGTAGTGCAGTGTAAAAAATCTAAACAGATGCGAAAAAACCAATATTCCTTTATAAAAACATATGATACGTACTTATCTGAGTTCACAGCAAGTGATTTGCAGAAAATAAACTGAAATAAGTGGTGTATTAAACTTAAAAACTCGTAAAACATGCGGCTAAATCTATAATATATAACTATACATGGAGACAATCAATAAAACTACCAAAAGAATAAACTCGTAAACAGTGGGTAAAATTAAAACTTATGTGACAAATGACAGGCAATTAACTGTTACCAGTGTAATAAAAAGTAAAATAGTGATACCAGCTTAAAAGAACTAAATAGTAGAAATTAAAAAAGAAAAGATTGCGAGTTCAAATCCCGACGGTTGCTGTGAGACTTTTTGTGATAATTTAAATTAGTAGAATCATCATGAACTTCCTAGAAAATATAACTTTCCGTCGCACGCGTACGATATCGGAACCCACTAATGACACCAGTGAAATTATGTCTCAAACATTGGATGGGACTTCAAATAGTATGCCGGAAATTTCAGAGGACGAGGAGGACAAGCAGATAAACATCCTTAAAACTGAGATTGAGAACCTGAGGTCTCAATTAAATAGCGCGCATCAAGAAATAGAATTATTATCTGTAGAAAATAGCTCTCTGAAGCAAGCAAACGCCGATTTATTAAAGAAAAATGAAATGTATAAAAAAGTCACCAATACCCCCCTAAAGAAGAAAATACAAACACCGAAGAGAAACACAATTAGTTCTACTTACAAGAAGACCAGTAAACCACAGACTTTAGAAATTCCTGATTGTTGCACATCCACTGCTGAAGACCCTGCTGAAAACTCGCAAAACAAAACATCACCAAACATACAAATTAATAAAAATAATTCAACGTTATCGATTGCAAAGAATAGTATGTGCATTTTAAGTAGTGAAACATCTAGTAGATTATACACAATCAGTCAAAGAACTTATTTAGCTAATTTTAATATATGTCACTATCGCATGCCAAATTGTGGATTGAAGCAACTATTAGATAATCTTGATAAAAAAGTACAAAACTTCACATACTCCGACTACTGTGTTATTTATGTTGGGGAAGAGGATTTCAAAAGGACGCATAATTATATAGAATTAGTTACTTACATTCGCGAAACATTACAAACCTTAACCCACACAAACTTTATAGTATGTCTGCCGACTTTTAAATATATGGCTGATAAAATGATGTTCAATAGTAGAATAGACACCTTTAATAATTTAATTTACATGGACGTTGAGACATACAAATATGCGTATATTTTGGATTCCAACTTAAATCTGCCGTACTCCTACGAAACTTATAACCAAAGGTATGGAAGCTTAAATAATAAAGGCTTAAGTATTATTTTAAACGATTTACAAGACCTAATCCTAGATTTAAACAAAATGCATGTAGATGATGAACCTAAACAACTATCTGAAACTGCTAATACATTGAATCATGTTGTAAATGATAGCTACAATGACAAACAGTTTTTTCGTTTATGACAGAATACACATACTTCATCAAAACATTAATGGTTTATTACACAAAGCTGATGAATTTACAGTACATCTAAATAATATTAGCAATAACATAATTGATGTGGTGTGTGCTACTGAGCATAATATGATATCAGACGATACTAAATTTCTCCAAATTCCAAACTATACTATGGCGGCAAATTTCTCAAGAACAAATAGAAATGGGGGTTCATGTATCCTAGTACGGAAAAATCATAAATTTAAGATTCTACACGAAGCAAAGCTTGTAAGCGTATCCAACCTCATAGAGTGTTCGGCTGTTGAATTGTTGGAGCATGGGTTGATTGTCATATGTATATATAGGCCTCCAAAGACTAGAAGGGATTGTTTAGAAATATTTTTTGACCGTTTAACGGCTGTGCTCTCAAAATTTTGTACCAAAGGTAAGAAACTTGTTATTTGTGGTGATTACAATATTGACCGATTAAAAGATACTCCTGTTTCAAGAGAGTTTGAAGACTTGCTGCGGAGCTTTAACTTAAAACTTGCAATCAACGAACCAACCCGTTTGCAAAGCAAAACATGCATCGATAACATTGCTCATAATATAAGAGGCTCTACAAAAAGTGTCTTAGAACTAGCACTGTCTGATCATACAGCACAAATACTATCATGTCCTGTTCGGAAAACGTATTCAATAACCCACTGGTACAAATTTAGAAGAGACTACAGCAACGAAAATGTTGAAAAATTTATTAAATGTTTAAAAGCCCTGACTTTTAGTGATTGCTATGGAAAAAGTGACCCAAATGCTGCATTTGAAGAATTTCATAAACTATTTAAACTTTTTTATGACCTCTGCTTTCCAAACATAAAAATTAAAGTTCCAATTATACGAAATTCTAAATGGCTTAGTAAAGGATTAAAAATATGTTCCCTCCGTAAAAGAAGGCTACTTAAAACATATCGACTATCAGGAAATAATAGAGATAGGAGTGATTTTAAGATATATGCAAGAAAATTTAAAAGAATCATAAAACTCACTCAAAGGTCGCAAAACAACTATCATATCCAAACAGCCACCAATAAATCTAAAGCAGTGTGGCAAATAATCAATAAATACAAAAATAATAACCCCCCTGAAAACATTAATAGAATAAAATATGACAACCAACTTATAACTGCTCCTGATACCATATCACAAACATTCAACAACTTTTTTATAGATGACATTTCAAAACTAACGAATAATAGAATAAACTACGCTAATATTCTAACCTATAACAAACCAAATTCCTGTTTCTTATCACCAGTTACCCCTTACGATGTTGTCAAAATAATCATGACATTAAAAAACACTAATAGTACAGGTTGGGATGGAATTTCAACAAAAATAATAAAACGAATAGCACACGAAATCGCTCCTGTCATCACCTACATAATAAACCAGTGTATTGAAGAAGGGATTTTCCCGACATATTTGAAAACTACTATAGTTACACCAATATTCAAAAAAGGAGACATGGAAGATGTACGAAGTTATAGACCTGTCGCTCTCATTCCAATACTGGCTAAAATATTTGAAAGAGTACTATATAATAATCTAAGTGAATATTTCGAAAAAAATAAAATAATAATAGATAATCAAGCTGGATTCAGAAAGGGGAAATCGGTTAATTCAGCAATGAATCAGCTTCTACAAAGAATTATTACGGAACTAGATAAAAAAAATCAGATCACAGCCCTATTCATGGATATGACAAAAGCTTTTGATTATGTTGACCATGGACTACTGATAAATAAACTAGAAATATACGGAATTCGAGGCAAAGCACTGGAAATAATCAAATCCTATCTCAGTAATAGAATACAGTTCACTGAAATAACACAATTATGTCCATTCACAAAAACAGAAATTAAATATACATCGAGCCCAAGATATATTAAATATGGTGTACCTCAAGGGTCGATATTGGGACCATTACTATTTCTCATTTATGTAAACGATTTACCTAATGCTATTCAGCACCCTATGGTTTTATTTGCTGACGACAGTACGGTCCTCTTCACAAATAACAAAAATAAAAATCATGAATTAGAAATTAATGATTCTTTATCTAAATTAATTAATTGGCTTGCAATAAATAATCTAAAAATAAATTTAACAAAAACCCATTACATGAATTTCAAAAATAAAAACGCAAAATCAATTCCATTATCTATCGAGTACAATAATGCAACTGTATCTGAGGTTACAAGTACAAAATTTCTAGGTATCTATATAGATGCCAATATGTCATGGAAAACACATGTAAATAATGTATGTACCAAATTAAATCAATTTTCTTATGCCCTCTACATGCTAAAAAAAGTATCTAACCAAACCACACTACTAAATGCTTATCATGCCTATGTGGGATCCACTTTATCTTATGGGATACTATATTGGGGATACTCAACTGATAAAGAAGTTGCGTTCAAGGCACAAAAAAAGTGTATTAGATCAATATGTGGAATACAAAAAACAGATTCATGTAAACCTCATTTCATAAATCTCAAGATATTAACCCTTCCTGCTCTATATATCTACGCCGCCTCAATTTTAGTTAAATCAAACTTAAGTAGCTATGAAACATTGACAAGCAGTAGACTTAAAAATATATTACGCAATAAAACATCCCACACTACAGTGTATAGTAATAGTATCTTTTGTATGGGCATAAACATATATAATAAGTTACCTACAGACATTAAGGATCTACAATCAATTAACATTTTTAAAAGGAAGCTAAAAGAATTACTGATTAAAAAAGCATATTACTCTGTAAAAGAATTCATTGAAGAAAAATAAGTATTAAATGTATTTAAATTGAAATTATTGTGATACTTAATTTAATGTGATAAAAATTTGTGATATAATACAATGTGATAAAAATTTGTGATATAACTTTGTGACATAATGTAAAATGAATGAATAATGATATATAATATATTATAATGTAACTGTATGATTATGGATGATAGCTAATATTAAGGATTCAAAACTGTAATTTTAAGGAAGTATCTAGTTTTGTAGTGTTTACCATTTAAATTGCAATGCCTTAACAGGTAACTAAGTTCTAAGAACCTACCTATTGTTAACATCTTCAAAATTCTGTACACTTAGTTCGCAATAAAGAATTTGAATTTGAATTTGAACCATTAAAAGTGTGTTCACGAACAATAAATAGTCAATAGAGAACAAAACAACTCCCAGACACATTGTCGCCGGTACTTCTAAATATACCTATGACTTACATAAGTCACACCACAATCGGCAAGAATCAATTCGTTGCCGACACAACTCACTCTTATCAATAACCACATAAAGGTCTTTTTACTACGGCAATTCACCGATAAGGTGTGACCTCGAGTTATCACTGCATTCACATAGTAAATAGGAAGTCGAAGCAGTATGTTAATTCCGTTCATTACACACAGTATGCATATGCTCCATGTATAACTCGCTGGGGAAGGACGGCCTTACAGAATACCGCTGCCAAACACCATCACCCCTTGGGTTCTGATGTGGTCACTATTTCAGGGCCGACTGATTGTCGCCTATGGTGTTGCAAACGTTCTTAGGCAATCATGTGGTCTTTCGTGTGGACGCGGATTTATAATACCAAGTATCACCACCCCTATTCATCTTGAGGGTGTCGTAAGAACCGACAAAGAAAATGACGGGGCCGATAACCTAGCCACATGACAGGGAACACTTGATATGTGACCATGTGCCAACCCGTCTGGCCAGCGTGGCACAGTAGGCTAATTGCTCTCCATGTAATTGGTGGAGGGCCGCCTCAGCAGTGGGCTAAATAGTAGTAGATAGGCGATGGTAAGGCGGGAAGTGTGCTTTGTCAGTTCTTTCTTCAGGTAGACTTCGCTTTAATAGCTAATTGTATCGATAGTAACATGGATGGACTGATAGCCTCCAAGACATCCAAAGCCAATCTTGTGCGACAACTGGTATTTACTTGTCTGCCTTGATATTGGTGGAATTAGCCTATAATTTAACAGTTTGTTAATTTCATCTAGACCCAGAGTAAAAAAAGGATTATCGTAAGTTTAAAGTGTGGCGCCATGTCTCCCGAACTGGTGAATCTACTTTGATCTCATTTTCTTTGTTCGAAATGTTTTTCAGCAAGTTGAACATACCTTGTCAATAGGCAGTTATGTTTCCGTTTTTAATTTTTTGAGAAGTTCTAAGACTAGTTAAATATGTATTTACTGTGATACCACTATTTGTTTTCACGAATGTTTATCTCAGGATAATGTCTGAGGTAATAATGTTATCTTTGATATGGAGTTGTTTACCGAGCCTTATCTAACAACTGATACCGGTTATCACTGACTGCATCAGGATCATTTGATACGGCAATAGGCATGCAGTCTACAATATGCTCATCGATGTAACAGCGCCATCATCAAACGATAATCCACAATTGACTGCCTCGTTGGTCTAGTGGTTAGATGTGCCGTCTTTGGATCAACGGGTCCCGGGTTCGATTTTGGGGTCGGGCAAGTGTCTTTGTCTAAACCAGAGGCACTGGCTCGGAGTCTGGGTGTCATTTCTATCTATAATATGTATGTATTTACAAAAAAAAATGTATGTAGTTTATCATCCATCTCGTTACCATAACACAAGCATTAAGTTGCTTAGCTTGGGACGAGATGGCGTTGTGTGAAATGTCCAAGGATATTTATTTATTATTATTATTAACTGCAAGGATGGTTGTTCTGAATTCAGCGCAGTCCCATACCTGATTTGGTTAGACCAGATGTAAGTATCAACGTTACTGGCTTGGTTATCGACAGCCGTAGTAGGAATGGCAGGGTCGACGATAGTGTAATATAGAAAAGTTTAAGTAATACCCGATACGAATAGAAATCATCATTTTCTAACATTGAATCGATTTCATTCTTCAAAAATATAAACAGTATAAATTCTCTACTAAACATATGACGTCACAACCGTGGTTGTTTTATTATTCTATTTTTCATTCGGCAAGAATTCACGTAAACACCTCAAAGATAACCCTCAGATGTTTCAATTCAGAAATTACTAATTGCTTTCCTTCCGCCATCGAAGTCGTAGCAATGAACTCTGATTTAGTCAGAAGTCACATAAAATGTTCACGGAATTATATCCCTTATTTCAAATAGCTGAAATCAGTTATTTGAGTACGTTTTTATAGTGGCACTATCATAATTTATTGGGACTATGTGCGTGTACCGGGTCGTGTGACGAAAATATGTTGAAAATATGTTGTTTACGCGTATCCAGCGTACTTTTAACCTTCGCTGAGCTACTGCCAACGATATGAACGCTGTCACTTCAGCTGACGTCGGTGCATATTCTAGACTGTTCCTGTATTATCTACAGAAATGAATAAATACCACCAATTAGCATATCTTCAATATTAAAACAATACGTGGAAATCGGATTTAATTAGTAAACGGTAACTATACATAATATTTCACAGACACTCGACCTATAAGCCACGGAGGCCCACTGCTGAACATATGCCTCCCCCATAGATTTCCACAACGCCCGATCTCGTGCAGACCGCATCCGCCGACTCCCAGCGACCGTCCGTCCACCGGGGGTCATCCCACGCTTCTCTTTCCCATACGTGGGCGCCACTCCATGACTTTTATGCCCCAACGGCCATCCGTTCTTCGGGCCACGTGGCCTGCCCATTGCCACTTCAACTGTGCAATCCTTCCAGCTATATCGGTCGCTTTGGTTCTTCTGCGGATTTCCTCTTTACCGATTAAAAAATATAATTAAAAAAATTTCATCATTAATTTGTGCACTAAAAATAACCAATTATTAGAAGTCGTTGTCAACTAAAATTGACACCGACGTTAATGGCCTAAAGCAGTGACTTCAAGTTGTTTAAGTTTCTAGTAAACAGTACGATCTTAATATCACGTATTTGTATATGTCAATGGTTAAAGATATCAAGTAAAATAGGTAATAATTATGTCTCACATCTCAATGATACTAGAGTATTGAAAATAAATAGCACGTTGTGCAATATGCGTGCGTGCGATCGACCACGGCAGTATTGTTCATATTTGCCAGTTTAAGAGATGACGCACCGCACAAAAGAAAGTGCCAGATAATTACGCGCTGATAAGTTATCAGCGCTAGAGCAAAGACGCTTGACGGAATAGCTTCCAACCATCATAGCAGCACTTAAATGACCCACTAGTGGGTCGGACTTCCTCCAAATTAATGGGAAATTGCCACGCTGGCAAGACAGGGTTTGTTTCAAGGTTTTCGTACCTTTAGTCGCTTCTTACGACACCCACAGGACAAGTGTGGTTGGTGACATTGTGTATTCGAAGTCCATCACCACACGGAATAAGTAATAAGTATTAACATTTCTAAACTACATAAACTGAATCGTAGACATCATTTTGAACGCATTACCGGCGAAATACTTGACATGAAATCCTGTTTAGCCAAAGAAGCTAGTTTTCCTTCATATAGTAAGTTATGTACAAATTATTTATAAAATAACTAGTGGTCCACCCCGGCTTCGCCCGTGCAAAGCGGGGGTGGGTTATACATATATACCTTCCCCTTGAGTCACTCTATCTATTAAAAAAAACCGCTTCAAAATCCGTTGCGTAGTTTTAAAGATTTATGCATACATAGGGAAGGACAGAAGAATGCGACTTTGTTTTATACTATGTAGTGATAGTGAAGTGATAGTGATAGTGATGTCCAAAATTACCTTTACTTAAATGTAACACTGTATGATTATAGACGAAAGAACAACTTTATAATGACCACCGTACGAAAAAACTGAACTATTTCCTTCAATTACTTCAATATGTTAACCTGTGTTATATCTGAGAAAAAGTCCCAACATATTTAAGGTTTACGAGGAAATTAACAAAAAGTTTCACCGAAAAAAATCTAGCTGAAGATCTTGACGTTCTAATTATAAAATAAGGAAAACTTCATTGCCAAGAAGTGTCTACGTGACGACTGTCAGTGATGTGCGAGGGAGTCGCCAATATGCGTAAACGCTGTGCGAAAGAGATGGGGAGAGGGTGAAAGACCTTAGGGTTGCAACTACCTGCGTTATTAGGTCATGGCAACTTACGTATTATATGAGATTCTGCACGTGTTTATTTAAAATTAAAACAAACGATGTCATCTGCTTATTGCTTTGTGAGGATATCTGGGGAACAGAGCTTACTGGCCCGGCATGAAAGAGTCCACCCCGTGGCTCTGAGAATGAACAGGCAGAGAAAGCCCTTGGGATACTCTGAGTCCAACACTACTCGCCTGGCTGCACCGTGCCCATGATAGGTTTCCCCATGTGACAGATAATGGCTAATATCCTCCCATAAATATGGATGAGGCTAAATTTGATAGTGTATCATTGACGGTTGTAAATGAAGCTCCAATAAAATAAGTTAAAAATGATTCAAGCCGTCTCTAACCGGAATGGTGACATGAATTCTGTCTAAGCCGTTATCTCAGTCACAGAGTCATACGATACTTCCCTGATAACACCATTAGGGCATTAAAGAAGAACGTCAGTATTATTATCACGCTTATAATTTATTATTGTGTTAGGGTTGGCAGAGGTCTAAACATGGGTGCAGGCATTTGTGCTAGGCAGTGTTGCAGTTGAACTCCCACTGCCATACATGTCACAGAACACAGACGACAGAATAAACATGATGAACTCCACCTATAATTTGCCTTGTTGCTCTAGGAGTTGACGGTGCCGCCTTTGAACTCCGGGACCGGGCAAGTGTCTTTGTGTAAACCAGCACACTTGCTCTTAGTGTGGTATCATAATTTGTATACGTGAATTTCATGTTTGTAATATGTCCCCGCAATACAGGTTATATGTATACCTAGTGCAGAGGTTCGTTTCTCTGACTTTCCTACATGATGCTCTATGCTACATTCAAACGGTCTGTGGGTGGCATACATCCCAAACTGACCCTATACTATTAATAACTTACCAAACCTGTCGACATAGACAACGACAATTCTTTTGAATTAGCAAGTTTTGAGCTCTGCGATAAAACACTGGTGCCTTACTTTTGCGCAGTAAAAATTGCTTGACCAATTTGTTCAATTTGGCAGTGGTGGTCTATGAGATGGAGTGAGTTCCCCAGCAGGGCAGGTCTTATTTAAGCGATGGTGATCCATTTTACCCTGATCTTACCTCGTTCCAAAACTTAGAAAATAACCCATGGTATGACTCCTCTGACAGTTGTAGGTAACCTCTGCCAGACGCTATTAACACCAGATTGCAAGTCAATATTCCTTCTCTCGCTTAAAAAAAAGGATTTCGACTACTTACTTAATACCTACTCTACTGCAATTCTTTAATATAGGTAAAATGTAAGTAAAACCCACATTTTATCAGCGAAATGCAAAGTGACTCATAGTGCAGAGTAATAAATTTTATCGATATCGACGACCGGACGTTAACAACCTTGGGTGTTAGATTAGCACAAACCTACTTGAAGGCTTCGTCAATCTTTTTCTACCATTCTTCTATGGTTCCTTACCTACCATGAAATGGCACCATATCTGTTTTGTAATGGACTTAGAACACACACCGTAGCCATATAACAAATAAGGTTAGCAAAACTCTATCAGAGGAAGCACGGTGTTGACCGCTGCTTTCAGTTTTTGACTCCAGTGTCATGATTTCCTTTTAACAAGGTCGCGAGTGACAACTGTGGGGGTGCAAACATCGATTAGGCTATGTCTATGGAAAATCGACATAGTGATCAGGATATGAATCAAACTCAAAAGGAAATTTATTTACGTAGGTTTTATCACAAACCTCTGATAAATCGCCATATCTAAAATTACCAATATCATCTTGCGGCCCCTGTCCCACGCTAGGTGGAGTCTCCCTACACACCTGTTAGTTGCCACATCGTTCGGTTCGGAATGCTGCTCTACAGAGAATGAAACCCCGTGTCTGAACAGACATGCCTGAAGAAACTAAATAATGCTCTGCTCTGGTTTATTAGTGAAAATGTCAAACATATCATCATCATCAGACCCCATCAAGTCAGTGAATATGTGGGCCTCGTCCAATTATATGAAACGACCTTAGCCTAGCGTTCCACACTGGCCAGAGGTTTGAACAGGGTATGTATCAAGATTACCTTGGCTAGGTTTCTGCCTCCAGCCTTAGTCGCCTTATAGGCCACCTGCAGGATTGAATAGGTAGGTGACATTGTGTATTCTTAATGCATAGATGGCTTAAAGTAAATAAACCGACGTTTTGAAAATAAACAAGCTATCTGACTAAGAAATATTTTATCAAATAGGATTAGTTGATGAAATTAAACACTTTTTATCTGATTTATCAGTGTATATTACTTTATTTAATACCCGACGTTCCCGATGTGCAATAATCGCGAAAACCTAAGATATCATTAAAGTTAGATTCCGTCTCTTTATAATACTAGTACCAACTTACAAATATTTTATAGACCACAGACACGCCCAAAATTAGTTCTAACAGTTTGTAAATTAGCGATATCAATTCGGCGAAAAACCACGTTTTACTGCCGTAATAAATATTATCTGAACATGTTGTGTAAGTACGCCAGTGAGGCCAGACGCGGTGGCACCATTTGTTAGTCATGTTTTGACATACTCATGCGCACGTGATAGCTTCCGTTTTGCTGACTGTACCGAGCGCGTTACTAGAGCTAAGTAGGGCTCGAATGGACAAGGGTCTTTTGTACCTACATAGTGCTCGCTCGGCAATTTTATAATGTGAGTTGCCCTCTGAGGAGGTCGTATTCTAGAGGATAGTGCGGAACGTAAGAGGAGATCAGATATTGAAAATGATGGACAACCGACAGACAAAGGCTTGAGTGTATTTTTTTTAAATTACTTGAATATAGGAGTAGGTTCTTAATTCTTTGAATGTACTTGTATTTGAATAACCACACAACTCCGTAATTTATGTTTTGTTTTTGAAAATTTAAATCGACTCGAATTAGATCGTAGTCGACTTCAAATGCTTGTCCATTTCTTATTATTGTTTGTTTTTGAAATTGGTTTACATCTTATTAAAGTGCCGATCCCAATTGCTTACCCAGCTACTGGTAATTTTATCAGTCAAAATCTGCTAAATTCAAAAGTTCTTGCCAAGTTCTTGTGTCAAAAATTAAATTAAAAATTTAAATAAACCCCCGACACAATGACCTAAGTTCCCTTTAAAAAGTAGAAAATAAAAATAAAATACATCGCGTTGGGGGACCGCTCCTACTTATTTATTACCTGACCCCTGGTCCCCCAACGCGATGTATTTTATTTTTATTTTCTACTTTTTAAAGGGAACTTAGGTCATTGTCCGACACAATGACCTAAGTTCCCTTTAAAAAGTAGAAAATAAAAATAAAATACATCGCGTTGGGGGACCGCTCCTACTTATTTATTACCTGACCCCTGGTCCCCCAACGCGATGTATTTTATTTTTATTTTCTACTTTTTAAAGGGAACTTAGGTCATTGTGTCGGGGGTTTATTAATTTTTTTAATTTAATTTTTATTTTCTGCTTTTTAAAGGTACACGCCGTTTACCCCTAGAGCTTTTTCGGGGCTCAACTGATTTTCATGGACCATATTATTTTGTAATGTGCACGTGATGCGCTTTCATTTGAGACCCCACTCGATTATATTTGCAGACTTTCGGTTATTCTTCCCCACTTTCAACCCCCATAACTTTTAAACGACTTAACCGATTTTCATCAAACATGTCTAAGAACACTCGCCCGTAACTCACCTGTCATACAAAAAAAACTGTATTGAAATCGCTTCGTCCGTTCGCGAGCTACGGTGCCACAGACAGACAGACAGACAGACAGACAGACCGACAGACAGACCGACAGACAGACAGACACGTGAAACTTATAACACCCCTCTTTTTGCGTCGGGGGTTAAAAAGCATGTGGGATAGTTCTCGAACTGACACCATTGTATTATTAAACTACTGAAACTGTCAAAACAACCGTCTCTGTACCTTAGTCGGTTTCTTTACAGAAGTAGTCTTGAGGGCCCTGCGTCGCGCAATTCACGTTACCAATGCGATCACTACATCAACACCTTGTAATACAAATATTTTGACCTACTTGCAATAATTGCTAGAGTCATCGACATTAACCTTCAAACATGAGCCCTAGGTCAAGAGCAACCCGACCGTTAAAAGATATCGACGTATTGTTACCGTCAGCTAACTGCCTCAAACACTTATTCACTCGCACGTTAGTAGTTTAGTCCTGGAATAAACAAACGACGTTGTCAATTTGTGGTTGGTTTTTGAGTACATATTGACACCGATTCTATCAGTAAGAGATCGCTGAATAGAACAGAGAGGCAGAACATCTGGCTGGAAGGTAAACCGAACCTTTTGTCCAGTTATTGCAATGTAGTAGGTTAATTTTTCTCTACGAATTTGGAGCAGATCTGATTGTAGTGAGTCATATCAGAGCTGCCATGATGACAATATGTTTGAGGGGATCGTAAGAGGCGGCTAAAGGGAATTGATCAGCCGCAAGAAAGTTGCAAAATGTGAGACCAATCAAATTTCTAGTGACGATAACAAATCCTATAGGACATAGATGCAGGCTGACATTAGTAATATTGATGTTGGCTCTAGACTTTCGTAAACAAAGCTTTGACAAAGGAACATTTCCCCAATTGACTTTATTATCCATCGAGTTTACGACCGCAATCACATTTCCATTTATAATCCTATAAATCAACCTAATGCCTGTATATTACCGACTTACCCTATACTCAATTTGCGGCAACAGTAGCAAAAGTAGTGTTGTTACACTGAAGTGCTTAGGTTGTGATATAATATATCGATACTCTAAAACAATTGCGCAAGGTTGCTCTCATACAACTGCAATTAAATAACAGCAATTGCAGGCTCTCCCCTACAGAACAGCTTGCCAAACTACTGGTAAATGAGACATTTTTGTGACGTGTCAAAGAAGTGACAAGAACTAATTAGATTTTTTTTAAATGGAAACAATGGAGACATCGTCTTGAACTACTCTACAATAAACTACACGATCTAGCTTTTCATATGTTGTGCATTATACAGAGACTAGTATTGGATTTGAGAAGTCCTGAATAATTTTTGGTACGTATGAGAAAGCAGTTAAAGACCATACAAAATCCATCAATTTCTTCACCAGATATATAATCAAAAGTTGACACACAGTTTACTATGAATCGAGTTTCAAATCCAGCTCTTGAGGCACAGGCAACACACTAAAAATATCCATATTCGTGCGTATATCGATAGTTGCATCATTACAACACTTGTTCTAACCCTTGCCTCAATAGAAGGAACCTCATCTGGCAAGTTTTACGACTGAAGACATTTTCCATCCAGCTGTAAAACGAATCTTAATTAAACCAACAGTGGTTTTAGCATAAACTATGAAATCCTAACGATTCATCATCATTATCATATTTATACAAAGGAACCGTCTCCGCCATGCTTCCGCCTCTGGTGTCTGTGTTTTCGCCTTCAGTCCTGAGGATTTGTAAGAGTTTTGTGAAAATTCTGTACAAATAAAGTTACTTTTGAATTTGAATTTATTATAAATGGCGGATGGTAGGATGGTAACCGAGATCGAAGGCTTAACGTGACCTCCTAAGCACAAGACCTCCGAATACAGAGTTTAGAGGTTTCTAATTATCAACACCCATCCAACATGTATCAGATCCAGACCTCTTCCAAGTGGCCGGGGGGAGGGAAATAAAACTGAACATTAAAATATGGGTGATTCAAGATTATGTTTCAGGGGCATGCCAGGCACGTTTGTTGAAGCCGCGAAATTCGTGCAATTTTGAGAAATCAAAGCTTAATTATTAAAATTATGTAACTTTTAATTACAACACTAAATTCGACTATAATCAACACTAATGGGTTGAAACCTAACGTTTCGATTCGTCTTTTTGGCATTGACCTGCAATTGACACACATTTCAGGCAGATATCAAATAATTACTAGTGAATAATGAAGGAATTGAGAAATAAATGGCTGAAGATAGCAGAACTGGTAGTCTTCCCACACAGTGGACCAACCAACCGTTTAAGGTCACCGAGATCTGATGGATACGAGCGGCATAGGACTGCTCGTTGTGGAAATATTTGGCAGTGAACTTGTTTTGGTCTAAAATTATAATGATGATGAACCATTCTAAACCTAAGGTTGATTTGACGATTTGTTGAGTGACATTGCTCTGCTAATAGACGTGGTACATCTTTGAGAATCTGGAAAGACAATCCGGTGAAAATGCGGGAGGCTTAATTTCATTAGAATAGCAAAGAGGTAAAGTATTGACTTCATACATATAAGAAAACAGTCACTACTCAGAATGCTCAAAAGATACGATTTATTCAAAACCATAATTAAATTTCTAGATAAAATGCTGCATAGAGACACAAACGTACTGAGAACAATCGATTACTGGTAATCGATAGATCCTGAACCGATGAAGTTGCAAAACAATCGATTCGCAGAACCGTGTATTTTGTAAACCATATGACTGTGAGTTCGATTGTTTTGGGTTGTGAACACTGACAGCTTGTTGCTATGGGCACACACATGACAGATTCTGCCAGATTATAATAACTTTGCACATAAATTCATCATCTTAGCCAAAGTAGTCCACTGCGGGACATACTCGTAGCCCTCCCCCAAAAATGTGCAGGCTGAATTACCGAAAAATGCAAATTATATATAAACTCACAAATTAAACAAAACAAAGCCAAAATTGTTCGAAGCAAAACGATGCTACTACGTCGAAAACAGCTACCATCTTACATAAAGTTACCGACATTACCGGATATAAAATACATGATTCACAAACCTAGCCTTTCCAGAGGACGATACGATGTCGAGGCGATTAAAGAACTAAGGAAACTGAGAAGCCATGCGTTGGCTCAGCCCACTAGCCAGCATTAGACAGAATGCTAATTTCTCCTCGTGGAGAAAGCACTATTGATTATGACCATGACAGAATTGTCTTAGTTGCTGATGATTTGACCTAAGCACAGCTAGGTAGTATTGATGGATAGGGCGCTACTCAAGACCGGCCTTGATGGCAATTATTGGGGGAGGCTTATAACCCGCAGAAGACGTGGTTTGCCTCAAATTATGATGATGATATATTACTATGGAAAGTTAACTACCCCAAAGATTATACAATCGTGACAATAGTTTTAATAAGATCCCGCCCAGTACATGATGACTTTAGTATTTGTATGCTTGTGCCCCACGTAACATCCACTTTCGTTTTCTAGACATCTTGTGTGCCTAGGCAGATTGTCAGCATAAAAACTAGTCAGACTGGACACTTTCTACAAGCGAGATCAACGCCACCAAGGTTTAAGTACTTATTACAGAGGGGACACTGTATACCTTGACTTCAGAATTATCATCATAGGCTCACTTTGCGCTTCCCCCAAAGAGTGTCGTACATAGCCCAATCTCAGCTTGATGGGCCATGAGTCAAAAGATTTATGGAAATCCATATTTTCGGTCAGGATGAAATCCGATTCTTTATTCCTATTCTAAGATATATTTCACTGCCCAACCAAAATACTTACTCAAGAAGTTTGGTTACTGATTGCACATTAATTCTCTCAACCTATAAATAGAGCACATGTGGTGCAGCACCGAACTTCCTCCACTTAGATGGGAAATTAGCCATGAATTTAACACTTGCGCATAAAATATTCAATTGAATTGAATATTTTATGCCAGAATATAATTTCAACCAGAAAATGATCGCTAATCTCTCAGCAAAACAATGAAATCCTTAAACGATACCGTATGCCAACCGGTTTCGGAAGACAAGTATCAGAACCTATCAATTCTTCATCAGTCCTAAACCCAGTGAGTGGGTTCGATCTGATTTAATGATCATTGCTTGCAGTGTCCATTCGGGCCAGCGGGGTCACCGTGTGTGACACTATAATAATGGGTACAGTTAAGTCCAGTTCCGTACTCTGTTGGATACGATAACAAGAAAAGAAATTTGGTTGCTTATTATCACTACATAGTATAAAACAAAGTCGCATTTTTCTGTATGCATAAATCTTTAAAACTACGCAACGGATTTTGAAGCGGTATTTTTTAATAGATAGAGTAATTCAAGAGGAAGGTTTATATGTATAAACCACCCCACTTTGCACGGGCGAAGACGGGGCGGGCCACTAGTAATTAATAAAACTTTCATAGTAGAGGTCAGAAAGGGCACTGGAAACCGGTGATACATCCTTTACCGTAAAATAAAAATTTGTTTGTATGAAGAAAGATTTAGATTGGTGCACCATCCTGTTCTATCCGGTAAGAGGACACCGAAGGGACTGCAACATCCTAGCCACCATATAATAAACTTGAAACGAAACCCTGTGCCAATCCATCTGACCTGGGTATCAGGTAGCATAGCCTCACATTATATTACTACTATTACTAGTAGTGGGTCATTTATGGGCTTTAGAGTAGTACTATTACTCAGCTCATAAATGACCCACTGCTCCCATAACAGGGAGGGTGATTAGCCTACTACTAGGTTGGCACAGGCCTTGTCATTTTCTTTTGTCAGCTCATAAGACACCCTCAGGATGGAATGCACCACCCGTGTTGCCACTATGTATTCTAAATCCCTCACCACACAGACATATGACTATCTATCTATCTCATTAGCAAATTATTAGAATGTTACCTTCACCACGCTATATGACTAGCGTCTCTTACAGAATTATCGGTAAGATTTCAGTTCGATTCTACATTTTCTTCAACGACTGAAACCACCAGAATGACTCGGCAGTATGTCCGTTTCCATCACGCCCTCGGGTTCCTCATTCTCATTCTGCCAGCAGCCTTTATTAAATTGTACAACCGCCAAACGAGGCGAGTGATCATTGCCGGGCTCATTACCGTTTACCCGTACCCCATGTTGGGCTATGGGTTGTATATTGCGCGGTCGGAATGCCAGTGCTGCATCATGGACCAGATGAACGGTTTGGAAGGGTATTTTGGGGAGTGACTGGACAGACGGGCGGGGAATACACTCGATTATAGGTACATACTATTCACTACATCAATAAAAGGCACCCTAGTAAAGTGTCCTCCTGAAAAAAGGTTTTTTTAAAAAGGATTGTATTTCTCTACAGGTAGGTACACAAAACCACAGGCGGATTCTACGGGCTATTTGCGTGTATTCTCAGGGGCAAAGCACCTTCTCCTTTGAATGAATGGGGGCAAGTGAGAATATGTAAACAATCCTATTTATCCCACCTCCGACTCAAACCCTTGAATACTTGCCATATTCTTTTTTTGATGTTTCAAGTTGTGCGTGTAGCTGGCTATACTACCGACTATGTTCCTTTTTCTATTTAAAAAAACATACGCGGTGTTGAAATTAGGCATTATGCCAATAATCGCCCGTCTGCAATACCCCTCTGACAATCTCACAAATGATTCGAGAATTTACGACTGTGCGAGCACAGGTGGCGCTGTTTTATTACCTCGACTGTGAAAGGGAGCACCCTGTACATCGTGCGTATTTATGCCAGCAACACCCTGACACAGTCACTAGTAAAATGCAGTATCTACACCCGAATTATCCCAAAGCATTTCACCGAAATGAAGTTCTCCGCTAGGCCTTACCTGGTCGAATTTTACCTGGTCGGCGGATTCGAGAACCTTCCCCAACGGCCATCCGTCCTACGTGCTACGAGCCCTACCTACTGCCACTTAAGTGTCGTCGTGTTACATCACGTAAAACAAAATATACCAAGTTCGTGAATTAACATTTTCCTACCTCACACACAAGCTCAGGTGTTCATTTTTTTTTAATCATTCACCAGTGGGTTTTTTTGAAGTGTGTGTGCTGCATGGCACTGTTCCTCTGTGTGGCTATAAACTTAGGCATATCAACATGCCAGTGCGTAACGCTACAGTTTGATGTATATTTGACGTTTTGTTTCACGGCGTATATTTTATTGGGTAGGCAGAGTTAGTACTATCGATTCAATGTACAATATTTTACACTTTTTTAACGAGTTATAAAAAATGCATATAACTTTGTCGGTAATATATTGTCAGGGTACGTTTTGAAGTAGGTTTGATTTCCCTTCATGAGATTGGAGAAAGTACAACACATCCTCATAGGCCAATATAGGCAGAATGTTGGTTCCAGACTTCCACACATCTTTACATATACTATTCCCAGGTACAGATCTTCTACTTCTCAACGCATAAAAAACCCAGACAGATTAACGTCCTATAATTATGTGGAGGACAATTATTTGGAGGACTCTTGTATTAAGTTTTCCTTCTCTAGGTTTTTTGCCCTGTCTTTGCATTTAATCGGCTCTTGGTGACAAGGAGGTGACAATTTATATTCAAAATATGTCACCAAACGGAAAATAACAGTACAAGTCAGCAAGGTTAAATTATTTACCTGGACCTGAATCCAATGAATGGTGATTATGCAATTGTTATAATGTTAGTATCATGCAATTAAGAATAGCTAAACTTCTTACGGACGTGACCAGAGAAGAACTTGGACTGATTAAGGCTGACGCAACATTTTCATGCTTGACGTCACCCCTTTGAGATAATACCACAAAGAAAATGCACAATTATGTTTATCATCAATAAAAACAGTTAAATAGATTATGGCAGTTGTGCAAGAAGACTAAAGGAAAAACACAAAACAAACT
Organism: Clostera curtula; assembly: GCA_905475355.2. Taxonomy (NCBI): domain Eukaryota; kingdom Metazoa; phylum Arthropoda; class Insecta; order Lepidoptera; family Notodontidae; genus Clostera; species Clostera curtula. The sequence continues at coordinate 16,698,711 of FR997809.1, read as the reverse complement.
AATTACACGAAGTTTCAAATTGTTGTTAATTGTCTCATTGTATCTTTGTTAATGCTTTCGGAATAACGATTTTATGAATAGTTGAATAGTTTTTAAGATTTAGCTGCATTATCTTAATTTTGAAATGCTTTACTTTGATCAATGTACCTATACTGGTCAGCTCAGATGCAGATATTCTAATGTTTACGTAAACACGCTATTACACACTTTTTAAAGAATGCTAATTGACAATATTCTTAGTGAAAATCGCTAAGAATAATCAATACGATCCAAAAGTATTAAAATAATAATCCTCAATAGCGATACTCCAAAATGTACATGATCCCTTGACGTTTGACGTTCAGATTAAAATTGGAAATATGTTCTTTATTAGTTCTTACCTTAGCAAATAATGTAAGCCAGCCTTATGTTAAGCTGCTAGCTTAGCCGGGATTAGGATGGGTCTCCACCATAAGATGGCATACTACCACTAAGATCCTACTCTCAAAGACTCGGCCATTGTAATTAATTGTGGGTAATTTAGAGCTGAGAAGTAGAATAGAATAACCTATATCCTCCTATACCTATAACCTACCTACAACTCGCTATAATAAGTGATTATACCTACTAAGATATATATTGAAAGTCATACAACGAATAGATGTTTCTACATTGTAATCGTAACAAAGCAAAAAACTCAGCATATGTTGTGGATACATCGACATCGCTGGTGTTAAGTGTAGTAAGAAGAAGCCACATCTAGTACACGACATTCATTGGCTCTCCCAAATAATATTCAAACTCAAAAGGAACTTTATTTACGTAGCTTTCATCACAAAACTCTTATAAATCGTCATATTTATAAACACCATTATCATCTTACGGCCCCTGTCCCACACTAGATGGCATTCTCCACACACACCTATCAGTCGTCATACCTACATTCACACCTTTCACACAACCCTCACTCCTACAATTCACTGCAGTGAAACCCAGATATTCCATTTCGAGCCGTACTTTGGCTACAAATGATACGCGGATATAATATGATTACGTTAAATTTGAACAGCAATTGCATCATGTTAGTGACTCAAAATTACGGTCTAGTAATAATTCCCCGAACCTCAACGTATTGTGGTGCAATCTCACCACCGACCGGGAAGCCAGTCGCCACGTGTCAAAGTTACATCGTAAGTCTGGTTATCGTCTTATCACTAAGGTTATCGTCAGCGTCAGCGGAGGCAGAGTAGATTATCCGTGTTCTAAAAACTTAACACTGGTGACCCGCCGCGGAGTCGCACGAGAAGTAGAGAATGCGTATAAAATTCTCTCTCTCTTTTGCAGTTTTAGAAATAATGAACTTGAAGACTGAAGCCACTTATATTCAATCGAGCCTTAAGTCATAAGACGATAATGTCATCTTATAGCATGAATAAAATTATGTCCGAACCACCAAAACTCTGGGTAGAAATTCAAGTTTTAACGATCTTAAAAATTGTGAATTTCGATATAAACAAACTTTATCAATCTATTTTAATCCTCTTAAAAAGATGAAAAACCTCTATCTGCCATAATAAAAAATCTCAGAAATCATTCAAATCCTTCTGACACTCAATGCCTTTAAAACAAAGACTAAAATCCATTGACTGACTTGACCGGCATTTCTTAAACGAGAAATTAATGTCTTGCGAAGAAACTTCTAGAATTCGTAGGATATAAGCGGCAGGTCACGTAGGCTACGAATTAATTAACACGAAACGACTTCGACCATTAAATCACAATAAAGTATTTAACGGCTTCATAATTGCAGCATTAATCTATTAAATTAACTTACAATATGGCACGATGGATGACCATTTTATTGGTTTGTATATTTTCATTAATATCAGTTGGAAAATTATATGTTATATGGAAAATTTGGGAAGGCAGCCAGACAGGTTAGCTAAGCGTTTAAGATTTTCTTCTCTCCTACGGACATTTTATCCACCTATCCTGTTCATACATTCACAGAAGATCCAGAACAGATAACACAGTTGAACTGGCCACGTGGTCCGAAGAACCGATGACCGTTGGGATAGGAAAACAACGTTACCGGTTTGACCCTCGCCTCGGCACACGAGCGACCTTATTAGGATCGCTTGGTGTCGTTTGATGCGGTTTGCACAGGATCGAAGTCTGTGAGGGTCTACGTTCAGCAGTCTGTGGTTGATATAAAGTAAAATAAGTAATATTAATTATAATATATTAATTAATGTAAAGGAGTTGCGACAGATTTGGCGACGCGCCGTTGGTGTTGCAAATAACCACAGGCGACAACAACCGTCAGAAGCCAGCAGGGCCTCAAACCTACAAATTCGACAATCCTGGTGCCTTTTAATGTCGATTTAGATGGTTTTGGTAATATAAGAACAATATTTTGTCAGATGGGCTCCACAATTATTGATTAAAGTGTAATATCCCTTGAATATGATTAACCTTTTAAAGTTATTAGGTATCATAGTTATGAGTCACTGACTTTAGTTTACGTAACACAATTTCTATTTTACACTATGCACGAATTATTATTTTATCATTGGGCACACGAAATGACTCACTGTATAAAGAAAATGAAATCGTGACACATCATATTGACTTCAGAAAATTATAGACAACTGCCATTTTATTTGGAAAATGTGATCCAACAAATTTACTATTTGAAGCATGTGGTCCACGATATGCTAGACAGTTGGGTTATAATTACGACGTATAAGTCTATATTACTTAAAAGTTGTTACTAAATTCCTCCGAAATTTTGTGTGCATATCGGTATACGTTTGCGAATTGGACAACATCTACGAGTATCTTTCATCCCCTAAATTTAATGTTGTATTTTATTAGACAAAATGTTTGGTTTTTATTTTATTATGATACAGCACACAAAAATACACTCAACCCAAATTTTCGCCCCCTAGAATCCACCCCTATTTTTAATAGCGATATTTATATGGCAAAACAACGTTTGCGGGGTCAGCTAGTAAGTATTATAAAAATGATGTGGATAACTTTAACATAACTGAGATTCTTGTAAATAAACCATCTTGTATTAAAACTAGATTTTGCAAGTGTGCCGTGGGAATTGAGTGGATCGCCAGAATTGTTTTCTAAAATAAAAGTAATTTAAAATCTTCCACAAAAAATACAATATTTAGTACAAAGCTGTACAACGGAACAGGAAATGATAAGGCCGATAACCTAGACGCAAGAAAAGGAAAATTTGATACGAAACCCTGTGCCTACCCGTCGCGCCAGTGGGACACAGTAATTACCCTCCATATCGTCGGTGGAAGCCCGACTCAGCAGCGGGTCATTTATGGACCGTGAAGTAAGTAGGCATGTACAAATAAAGTTCCCTAAAAAATTCTATACAAATATGAAAGCTTGCATGTAAAATGAAAGTAGACGCCTTTGTTGGATAATTACTTATCTATACTTCTAAAAAGTCGTATCTCCATCAAGCATATCGCTCGATGAATATTAATTCATATAAAACGTGTTTGTAGCAAAGCACAATTTGTGCGAATCGTGCATTAACATCAGATGACTTCTTTTACTTTTCTAGAATACCTGGCGTTTTTATCATGAATTGACTATTTGTGTGGCTTGAATGAGACTTGGTCGTGCTTAACGCCCTGTTGCCCTAGGTCCGGCGCTAGTCAATATATTGATGTCAGCCTGATGCTTAGTATTATTGCTGCTAGAGAAGAAAAACTTTCAGACTTAATATTTTCACCTGCATGTGACAGTCGGGATATTTCCCCCCTTTTAAGTGGAGTGGGGCTCACTCGTCAGTGGTAGGTAGGCTGTGAGCTAAAATGATGGTACGAGCAATAATGTAAGTGTTCATCGTGACCCAAGCAAAATAAATGATTTGAATTTGAATTTGAATAACCTTTAGAATTTGGGGCCGCCAAACATACTGAATAGTGATGGCACATTCAAAATTTACGATGTTTGATTCATTTGAAGAAGTTTTACTTAAGTGGAACCATTGCTAATTTTCCTGTGGAACTGGAATAAAAATCTGCGAGTATTGATATTTCCAGCAATCGACGTAGCAATTGGATCTCACTGGTTCAGTGAAACTTCTGTCCAGAAAGTAAAGTTCTTACTCCTCTTTCTTAAGGACAGTAACTAAATCTAGTTAAAGTCACTGAGACTAAATGGACCCGGGGCGGCTCAGAGCGAATCGTTTCAAATATGGGAATCCTCGGTGGAAGCCTTCATCCCGCGCTAAAATTTAATTAATTCAATCTTGTGTTAATATTTATTTGAAACAATGATGATGATGAATAAGGTAAGACTTTCATAAGCCATCGCATGTGCATGGCAACAGATTGCTGCTCTGCAATGAGTCAACTGTAACGTCACAGTACACGTGGAGCAGCAGTATGACAAGTCCGTACATGTTTCGTTCTGACGAGCATTTTGTTATTGAAATATGTATAGTATACGGATATGGTGCGATTGTACTCTTGTAAAATGCGTCATGAATTTTATATAATTACCAACTGAATCTATAGTGATTATCATAATGTGTAATAAACAAAATATTATTTATATGTACCTATCTATCGTTTTGTGTACGATATTTTAATAAAGCATTTAACTTTTCCTTGTGTTCTTTGAAGCCGTTGGGCTGATTTAGACGGCCTTAAAGCTAATAACGTGAGCCACTTTGAAAGATTGTGAAGGTTTCGAGAAGAAATCTTGTCGTTGTCGTTGTAGTACATAACGGACCCACTAGTGACTCAGGCCTCCTCCAAATGTTTGGTGTTCTACCCCTTGCATTCCTTTAGTCGCCTCTCACGATATCCTCTAAATGGCATGGCTTGGCGACATTTTGTATTCTAAATTCGAAATCACACGGAATATTAAACTTGTATACGATAACAATTGTGATTTTATATGTCTTCCAACGATAGCCGATGGAGCGGATTAGCCTCATTGTCTTGAAACAGAAGACGATGTATAGAGGTGAAGAAGTCTGACCAACAACATGGCAATGGGCTTATTTTCTGAGCTTTTGCGGGTTGAGATGATGATGATGATGAAACACCGAGATAATAAAAAAGGGATTTTACATTTTCAATCTTATGTTATACTGCATCTGATTATACTATAAGTTGACAACGTGACGTGCCAACGGAAACTAATCTTTTGTCTTTCTTTTATGCCTACACCGCGTATGTACATTGGCACGTACTGCCGTATCGTGATTGTGACGTGTAAGGTTCGAATCGCGTGATGGCCAAGAAGCAGATAGGTAGCGTACTGGTTAAGGTTTAGTTAAACATTTTATTTTTGCTGGCAACATCATGCTATTCATTTTTATATTTTAGATGTCAGCAACGCACTTAAGGCTCTTTTGGGGCTACCGGTGTATGTGAGTAGGGGTGATAACTTAATATTAGGTGACACATTTTATAAAAAAACATTGATAAGATTTGACTTGTCTTTTACGTTGGGGTTTACTAAATAACACGATTTGAAACCCGACAAATCTCATTTACCACAAATGAGAATTATATATTACCTATAAATAATTATTCATATTCATTCAAATTAGAGACATCTTATCTTGTATACCACCTCCTCCATGAATTTGGAGGAGGCCCGACTCTGTAGTGGGTCATTTATGGGCTGAAACGACGACGACTTTAAACTTACCAATACTAAGATTTATAGAAGATAGATAGATAGGTACATAGAAAACTCTTTATTGTACAATAATTAATTAATAAAATTAAAAATAATTCACAAATCACGAGCAAACGAGAAGTAAGCGTATTCAAAATCAAAACCCGTTGGTCTGCCATCGAAATCATAAATAACCTGAACGCGAAAGTAACAGTTAGGATTTATATTCACAAGAAAAAACACTAGCTGTAGGCAACCGCAGACAACGATCTATAATCCACCATTAAAAACGTACCTCTCAATAAAAACAAAAGAGTTTCTAAGACTGTATTCTAAAAATATGTCTTCAAGGACTTTGAAAATAGCGCGAAAAATCGCGCAGCATTTCGTCACCCGTTTTTGACAGCCTTTGTCTTCCATTTGAACAGTCGTGGAGTGCAGGAAGGCAGGAAATTGCCCAACGACCTGCAACTGTAGGCACTGATGCAATAGTGAGAAAGTTGTCAAACCGTTGTCCATTTTCAACACCACGTAAAAAACGATCGGAAAATACATATTTTTCCTCCAACAAAAAATAAGAGGTTATAAGTTTGGTACGTCGTCTATCTGCGCATCTATCTTAACGTGTGGGTCGCTTCAGCGGTCAACGCCATGCTTCGACTGAAGACCTCTGGTGACATTACTCTTGCGCAGAAACACAACAGCATCCAAGGGTGATGTTATTTGACCGAGGTGGAGGTCCTTCCAGTCAGGTACCTCCAGCGAGCTGGTGGTAATCCGCTATGCCTTACCTGTCTTACATATACTTTTTGGTTTCTAGATGTGTTTTTTTTTGTTGTCACTGGGGAAATGCTTTATGCATACCATCGCCCCCCGGGGGAGATGTCAGTGATTATGTGGGACTCCGACAAGGGTCGTCTACCCAAGAGTCGTCTACCCACTAAAACCCCAGCGGTATACCCTCACACGGCGCGCTTGGGGCGCCACAAGTTCGCGTAAACGCATTCTACTGTGACGCCCCGGCGTGGTGCCCGCAACGGGCAAGCGAAAGTCGGAGAGTAGTAATCGAGGCTTTCGTCGGTGGCGGTTCCCCCGACCCACCACCGGCCTTTCAGACGAGGGCAGAAGGGGTTCGCATCGTCACCCCTCCACCCCTGCCTCCGTCCGCGGCGCGGGTCAGCCGGAGCTCCCTCCTTTGCGACCCGCCCCGCAGCCCCCTTCTGCGACATAACGGCCTCGCAGAAGGAGGCCCGTGGGTCCTCGGGTTAGCGACAACCGAACGGCGTTGGTGCACCGCAGCGGTCCAGGACTCGCAGGACAACTCTGAGGACAGAGTAGTCCCTGGAGCCCCAGTCCACAGCAGCGCTGGGTGCCGCTCTTCGTCTCACCTCTCCCCGTGGGCCCGCCCGGCATGGGAGGCCCTGATTTATTAGAGACTGAGATTATGAAAAGACTTTATTAGAGTAACATTTACATTACCTGTTATATTAATTAGGATTAATACAACCGTAATCCTTGACGGTGTAGGCTAATAAGTGGTTAATTTAACAGCAACGTGTCAGAAATTACAGAGCAATTATCACAATAGGTACTCGATACCGAAGATTTGTTACCTTGCTTTTTTGATATTTCCTCGTATCTGAACAATAGGTCATGGCTACAGGGAAGTATCGTTGTGAAAGATTTTGAAAACACGGAGCTGTGGATCCTACTAACATTAATAAAAATAATGAGGGTGGTATGCATTGCACGTATATTTACTATAGGAATCAGACAATATTTAAATATTACTCATTTCAGCCTTCTACAATATTTTTACGTTTTATTTTGGAAGGGAAGTTCGGCTATCGTTCCACGTTGATCTCCTTTCAATAATTCTAGACGTAATAATCCTTTTTTACCCTTATGGTCAAGCCTAGTTTAGAAACCATAAAAGCAAATTTAATGAAACGGTATTCCTATTATAACTATTACACATATTCGATTTTTAAATTCATATTTCAATTTTCTAACGTAATCATCTATCTAATAGTTTCTATTGAAAATTCGAAAGTGCCATTCGCATGGCAACAGTGGCCATTATTATTCCAATTTAAAATTTTCGATAAAGTTAATAACTCCCCTTTGACGCAGCTGTCGCTAGGGTTGTCGCGCGGACTATTTTGACCTTCAAATTATTCTTACGTGTATTTGTTGAATCACAAAGGGCATGGGATACAATTCACTAAAGCACATTCTGTTATTTTTATTTTCTTTTGAACCCAACTCTAGAATAAATACTATTAACTACTATTATTAAACGCAATTGTTTGATGCAATTGTGATTTTATAGTAGTAAAAGTAAACTAAGTATACTATTATGCAAAGGTCGCTGGGACTCTGTGGATGCGGTCTGCGTTGTACCTAATTCGTGGAAGAACTTCAGCAAGATTGTTAGAGAATAATTTTGATAGAAGTAGGACAAATGTTGTGGTAACGGATTTAGAATAATTTGATAGGAATACTTTGTGCCAACCCGTCTTGCTTGCGTGGCATAGTAGGTCAATTACCCTCCATGTAATTGGAGGAGGCCTGACTCAGCAGTGGGTCATAAATGAGCACATAGTTAGTAGTTGTAGAGCAAAAAAAAATTAGGAGCACGCCGCTTTTTATCTATTTAGTAAGAAAATATGAAACATAGTATGTCTTATATTTTTATAATGCTTTTAAAATATTAAACTCACTGGAGTGAACAAATTCTAATAAAACTGACGTCACATTTAGCTTCGCATATAGTTAACTGCTGAATAAAAAAAATAATATTTGAAGAATAATATTTAATATGTTAAAGATAAAGAAACGAATCCGTGCGGTGACGGAATAAAAAAACATTATTGCACCTCCTTATTCCATCCTGGGTGTGCCGTACACAAATAGAAAGCACAATAGCTAGCTGCATCAGAAGAAAACTTGATAAGGATCCATGTGCAATAGAGTTTGCGCTTGGCACAGTAGGCTACTTTCCCTCCATGTTATTGGGGGAGACTAGAATCAGCAGTGGGTCATGTATGGACCGAGTAACAGTCGTAGTAATGTAATCAACATGCAAATTCCCTTTTGTAACATTGATAGTTAACCGTGACTGAAGCGGAGCTAAACTAGTTACTAAAAGGAAAGTTGTTTTAGAAATTAACCTGGTACCTAATATCCCCAACATCCTCTTAATAGTCTTTAAGAAACATTTAGCCGTTTTAGTTCATTCATTCTATCCTGAGGGTGTCGTAACAGCCGATAAAAGGAAATGACAAGGCCGGAAATCTACCGCAAGAGAAAATTTGAAATGAAACCCTGTGCCAACCCGTTTCCCCAGCGCGGCACAGTAGGATAATTACCCTCCCTGTGTTGGGAGGAGGCCCAACTCGGCAGTGGGTCATATATGGGACGACTGTAGTATGTTATACCATTTCTCTAAAACCTTAGGTGTTGCTTAATATAGCTTTGACATTATTCACAAGACTTTAAAGATCCGGTCTAAGATGGAATACTGATAGATGATGACCATATTTTATCCGTTTTTGATGAATCAATAAATAGTACGGTCATTGCCTTAGTAATCATCACGAAACTGAATTGAAAGATATAAATTCCACGTTATTCGGCCCAGCAGTTCCCGAGACTGAACTTAACAATGGAACAAAGAACAATAAGTGCTCGAGCTTCTGTCATAAAACACTGTGAACAGTTTTATGAGGCAACCACAATACTCCAGAACTTAATTTAACTGTCACGTTGAATAATTTTGTGCATCGGTGAGTTTATCATGGTCTTTTTATATATTTTTTTAAATCCTTGATCTTTTTAAATAAAATTATCGTGCGCTGTATGTGAAATGTGCCTCGTGAACAATATAGCATTGTGTATCTTTTAATAGGACTGCATTTTTTCATGTTTAGGTAAAATGGAGTTTGTAGTTTAAAAGGAAAGTAATGTGACTTTCCAGAAGTTGATAGTAATTGGAAGGTATTATTATATTTACAGCAGGACAGCAGCAGTGGACCATCTGATATTTTTTTCATACACGTCAGGAGCCCAAACTCTCTTATTCAATAACGTTATAATTGAAAATCAAGCTGCCTTTGATTGTCGATTTTGACATTTTTGTTAACTTACTGTGCAATACTATAAGCACTTGGCAAGAACTTTAGAATTTAGCAAATTAAGTAGAGCAATTGCATCGTGTCGGATGGGCACTTATAAATTAGTACACAATATAAATGAGTAAGTTGTTTACAGTTTCAGTTTTGGCCAGGCCACGTACACTTGAAACCACACACCTAGAAATAACCAAAGTCACTTTGTTTAGATGCACTAATCTCAGGAACTATTAATCGAATCAATCTTTTTACTTAACCTGTTAATTGGGAAGTCTTTTTAGACTATAGTAATATCATAACACATTAATCAAAGGAAGTTAAGCATGGGTCTAAAGTCCACGTGACCGAAGCCACTTATAAAAGTCTTTTACTTCTTCCTCGCCCTTTCCCAACTTCACTGGGATCGCCACCAGTGTAACCCCCCGCGACTCGAGCGGGATAACGAGTAATTATTTGGTTAGAACAGCTGTCAGTCCGGGTACAATATAAACAGTTCTACGCGAAGCAATACTGGCCATCGCCCTTCAACTAAAATCAATACTCGCAATTGAAATGTATTTTTACTCGTGGGTGGCAACCATACAGGGTCAGTTCGCGTAGCAACTGGTAGCTATTTGTCAACCTTGAGATCTCCGAATAGAGGTCGTGGCATACTTGGACCATATAATTGTCAAATAAATAAATAATAAATAAATATCCTTGGACATTTCACACAACGCCATCTCGTCCCAAGTTAAGCAACTTAATGCTTGTGTTATGGTAACGAGATGGATGATAAACTACTTATATACATTTTTTTTTTTGTAAATACATACATACATATTATACATAGAAATGACACCCAGACTCCGAGCCAGTGCCTCTGGTTTAGACAAAGACACTGGCCCGACCCCGGAATCGAACCCGGGACCCGTTGATCCAAAGGCGGCACATCTGACCACTAGACCAACGAAAATGAATTAAGGAATTCGGTTTCTAGCAATTTTAGGTATTTGTCATGTCTTACGAGTAGTTCCTCCCCATCATTATCTAGACTACTTACTGGTGATTATAATACTACGAGTTTTCCTTCTCTTGCGGCTAGGTTTTCGGCCACCTCGTTTTCTTTGGTTGGATCCCCTAGGATGGAATGGGATGGTGACACTATATATTCAAAATCCGTCACAACACGAATAATAAGCGCGCCCTAATGAACACCATGGCATCATGTCCTCACATTAATGTGTTAATGGATTAATACATGGATTTAGTCCAAGTGAATATAAAACAGTAAAATAGGAATACAAAGTAATAAAAAATAATTACAAGCCCTCTAAGTTTCTTGCCAGTTCTTCTCAGCAATGGTCGCGTTCTTAACTGGTGGTAAACTATATTTATTTGCATTGTATAACTTTTAGCAATGTGTTGGCAATTTGTAGGTGTCCATTGTGTCATAAACAAAATAAATGATTTGACTTGCAACACAAACATGACGAACACACAAAATGGAGAGATTGAGTGATGCCTCTGGAATTGCAAATCAAACACCACCATACATCATACAGTCACCATACACCATACAGTCATACACCATACAGTCGATGAATCTGTGGTGGTGTAAGTCATCATCAACATCATTTCAGCCAAAAGACGTCCACTGCTGGACATAGGCCTCCCCCAAGGATCTCCACAAAGGCCGGTCCTGGGCCGCCCGCATCCACTGCTTACCGGCGATCTTAACCAGGTCGTCGGTCCACCGTGTGGGAGGCCTACCAGCACTGCGCCTTCCGGAACGCGGTCGCCACTCGAGGACTTTTCTGCCCCATCGGGCGTCGGTCCTGCGAGCTATGTGCCCTGCCCACTTCCACTTAAGTTTGGCAAGGTTAGGGTTTGGTGGTGTAAGTGGTGCAATACAATACAAAATTATGTAGATTATTGTTGGCCGTCAACAATTTCTTGACTCCTTCCATATACGCTTACCCCACAGCGTTAACAGGCGTGATAGGTTGAGTGTTTTATTGTATGTGTGATAGATAAGTTTCCCCTACTATAGGTCGGATGGACTTGCCTAGCAACAGCGACAACTGTGCGCTGTTTGTGCCGTTTTTTGTGGCTCAGTCGACCGTGCGCTTCGTTGCATTGTGACGAGCTTAGGAACGGTGTACATCGCTGCTAACTTGTAACAACTAAAAGTAAAGAGACATGGATGGACCGACGAATGGGGTGGTAGAGGAGATAGACCTAAGAAGGGTGAAGAAGAAACGATCACTCTATTTCCTCGTACTCAAAGTACCAAACCATAATTCTTTGTGAACTTGGTATTGGTAGCTCCATTTTTTTTATACAAGTCAGCCATCGACGAAACGCAGTGATGTGCCGTCCCCTTATGAACTCACATAGAAAAGCGAGTGCGTTTGCGCGATTGTTCGTCCGTTCGTATTGTATTACGGCTAGAAGGGTGATTGGAGAGTGAGCGATCGATGCACGATGAGTCAGCTGGTGGAAACTGCCAATGTCAAACGAACATCGATTTGCAAAGTAATCATTTATTCTCTATAATCGGCTGATCGTGCTGTGCACATGTTTGACATCAGCTGTTAGGGCCTGACTTTGAAATATTAAGTAGAAACGGTTCAGTGGTACTGCAATGAATGTGTTGGCAAATGCCACAATGTGCTTTTCTATGATAAATCATCGTCATCATCACCTCAGCCAACTGACATCCTCGAATTCGGTGGAACCAAATTACCCTGCTGTGTTCATGCTTCCTTCTTTTAGTGACCTCGCACGACATCCTCGGGATGGAATGGGTGGGTTGGCTTTCGAAACCGATGAAATTTACTTCTAATTAATGGTATTTTTGGAGATCTTAAAATAAACCTCGGCAAATCATCAGAAATTGCTATACCTACATATTTAGTAAGTCACTAAAACGATTAAATTGTAAGTCACGAAAAAAAACTATAATTTTCCGTACAACATCCGTGCCCAGTATTTTTCGAAACTTTGCTCAAATGTCCAATGACCATAAAACAAAAGCAATCCCATTTCACGTGCCTATGATAATTATAAATCGCTTAACTCCAAACCACCTACCTCGGCTCAGCTAATGGCTTCAGAGGCCATGTTCAGGGCCATAAATCACGTGGAATAACCGAAAATGTTAGTAATTTAAACGCACCCTGGTAGGGGACGGTGCCACGCGAAAATAAATATTTGGAAATACGCGCCCCATATTGAAAACGTAATCAATTTTCGACCTAATTTACGATGTGTTATTGCCGATTTGCATTGAGGCTATGGGAATTGAAATCATTCGTTCATTACAACGTGATTGGAAATCCTCGTGTTTACGTCACCGTATCATCTCTGCGAGCAAGGGCAGAGGGCCTAGGGTGATGCCATGTGGTACCCTAAAAATAAAAAAAAAGTGTGTCTGTTTTTTATGAGTCGACGGCGATATTTGGGAAAGCCCCTCAACAGGAAGGAAGAGCCAGTAAGAAATTCTGTAGTTGGTTTTTTGTTCGAATACACTTCTTTATTAAATGTGGTTTAAAAATAGCGATCTAGTGTAGAGTATATAATAATTTATGAATACTATAGAATTGATACAACTGATTACAGTATTTAGTCTTACATATTAATGCAAAAATGCATCATCAGCTCCGCCCATAAAAACCCACTGCTTAGTCAGGCCTCCTCTAAAGACATAGCGGGGAATGAGGCATAGGTTTTTTATCAAATTCTCCTTCTCTTACAGCTAGTATTTCTGAATAATCATGTTCTCTAATCGGCTTTTACCACACCTTTAGAATGGTAGGGAATGGGTTGGTGACACTATGGGTTCCGAATCTGTCATCATATTAATAAATTTCAATAATATTTATAACTAGACGTGTAACAACATTTAACAAAGTAATTTCTGTTAACAGCCCGAGTAAGGCTTCTACAAGACTCACTTTAAAACACTCACCATTGAACAATTTTGTTATTTTTGAATCTAAAACCAATTGCTATCCAATTTCTTGGCGCTCGAAGTGAAAACTTTCCAACGAAATTGGTTCGAGGGTGAAAGGGTGGCGGAAATTGAAATAAAATCATGATAACATTGCCAATGCTAAACGATTCGTGATTATAGATGAGCTTTACTTAATAGGGAGGAGGTAATGGTACATAGAGAGGAAATATATTTGCTGGAGCAGTGCGAGTGATGACGAAATTGGAATACACATTGTCACCAACCCATACTCTCCTGAGAATCCACTAAAAGAACGTAATAAGTAGACATACATAGCCACAAGAGAAGGAATACTTTAAATGAAACCCTGTGCCAAGCCGTCTGGCCAGGGTGGCACGTTTATTGGCTGAGTAGTATTAGCACCATATTTATTACTTGTTCCCGCAATCTACAGGAGCTCCATCTTGTAGTATGAGCGAGAAATCGACGTCATGTCCAAACCCGATTTTTATTACAAAATATGGGTCCCAGTCAAAACCAACTTACAAGTTAAAGTTATTTTTATTCTATAAGCGTCGTCGTTTCAGCCCTTAAATAACCCACTACTGAGTCGGGCCTCCTTCAAACTCATGGAGGGAAATTAGCCTCTACAAGCGTACCTAGTAAGAATTCCAGTATTCCGAGTGGTGTACTCAGATGAGTTCAATAATGAAGCCGAACGTCCACCGCCAGCTAAAATAAGTTAGTTTAATTTAGCTTGTATAGTTGAGCCAGTTTGTCATAGCCGCTTTAAATGTGCGTCCACCGACGGTGAAATAACATGTACGCTCAGCTTGATTCTTAGATTCTCTGTTATTTTTCAGGTTTTGAAACTTGCATCCCCGGCTGATCCGCAAAATGTTAAGAAAAAAGTTGCTTATTTTGTTTCCTAACATTTTGCACACACCATTTTTGTCAGTGGCACCTACCCCGTTTTCCTGTCCTTTGTGTTCGTCTTGTGGAAGGCCCCATAAAAGATGGGATAATGACATTGCACGCCAGAGTCAGAAATGGACAGAATTGGAGGAGGCTTTTACCTAGGCGGTCCTGCAATATGGTTGAGGAGGGCGATAGCTACCGCATGCGTCATGCTTGTGAACAGGTGCCGTTACTGGGGGTCGGTTAGCTCGGGCGTTAGAAGGTTAGTATTGTTGATTAGATCTGGCTGATGTTTGGCCCTTTGCGACTATTGCGGGCGTTTGCTCTCACAAACTGTCGTATCACGGCCTTGTAGCTAAAAATGGCGATCTAAAAAGAGCAACTACAGAGTTTCTAGCCGGCTCTTCTCTGTAAAACTGCATTCCGAACCGGTGGTAGATGGTAAATTTTAAATTAAATATTATTTTGTTGTTTGACTTGTCAAAAGAGCTCTAATGAGCCAACTTGATTAAATGAATTTTGAATTTGAACTTACATTGATTTTATTTAATTAATTAAATTTTAATGCCTGCAGTTCTTTTAATGATAATGTACATATTAGTTATGCGATGTTTGTCATGTAAGTATTCAAAATAAGAAGTATTTTCATTTATTATCTTTGGTTTTTGTTACACCGTACAAGGTATGACAAAAATCGGTAACTATAGAATGACAACAGAATTACTTAGGACACATAACGCCATCTGTTGAACACCCACATTCTAAATGTGGGAAATTGCTAGACTATTAAAACAAGCGAAAGATTATCAAATCACAAAAACATATAGCGTCCCGCTATTCAGTCAGACCTCCTCCAATCTCATGGAGGGATATTAGCCTACGGCGTCATGCTGACCAGATGGGCTGGTATCAAGTTCGTCGTTCCTTTAGTCCCTCAGCTTGGAATTGGTCGACGATATTGTGTACTCTAAATACGTCATCACACGAAAACAAAATGACACAAAACAGTAACATTTGTTAAGGTTGGATCTCCCCTAATTTAATGGAAGGGATATTAGTCTCCGACTTACGCTATCCAGGCTATATCAAATGGTTATCATTCTTAACTGCTCCTATATATCAACTAGCTGTCACCCGCGGCTTCGTCTGCGTTGAATTTTAATCGTTTTAATTACTAAGTTACTTTCAGAATAATTCAGTAAATTGGGACAAACCTAGGCTAATGAACCTCCATGAATTTGGTGGAGGTCCGACTCAGTAGTGGGTTGTAGTAGAGTAGATAGCCGTGTGCCCACCGAGCCCCATTTTATGGAATACCCGGTCATTGTTAGTTTACATCGGTTGTTTTAAGCCATTGTTGGTAGTATTCTACCTTAGGTTGCAGCCAGGCCAGTTATGATGGATGGAGGAGGTCAGGTATTACAAGTAAAGGTCACCCATCTAAACTCCGCTAAACTACTACGCTAAAGAATTTATGACAAACCCATTGATCTATATTTTTAAGTATTTAATAATATAAGTTTATCTTTCATACGCAAATTACGAAGAGAACTCACGTTTTCATGTTTATCTAAACAAACACATTATTATCTTCCATTTGTTTTATCTAAATTGCCAAATACTGTGTCACGGCGGCATAATGACCCGAGATACTCCAGCGCAGCAGATAACCTATATTTTATTATTTATCTATCGATATATACAATCTCTCTTTGTGAGGATTTAGAATACACAATTTCACCAACCCATTCCACGCTAAGGGTGTTGTAGAAGGTGAGTAAAGTAATGCAAGAGGCAGAAAACTTAGCCTCTACAGAAGGAAAACTTGATAGCAGCTCTGGATGGGTTGGCCATTTGGCGAGACTCCTCAGTGGTTTCTGGGGCAGGTCATCATCATCTTCCTTGGCTTTACCAGTGGTACCGGTCTAATCTTAGTTCGCTAATTACCAGTATTTATACGGACTGCCCTCCGTTGACCATCTAGTGAGACGACCGGTAATTACATGGTTAGACCAGCTATCATTTTGCGCGCTACTGACATCTTGGATCGATTGCCATAGACATGGTAGAATGGCAGCCGGGACTGACGGATGTTAAAAATAATGGACCCATCTAACATCTATCAGTGCTCGATGTTGCTTAACCTCCACATGGATTGCTTTCCGCATCGCCCACTACGCTACGATCTCCTAAATCTGTCAATACACGGAGAATACAATAGAAATAAATGATGATAAACAAAGTTACTGTTTAAATGTTGTTGTTGTTTTTTCAGTTGTTTATTCACAACAGCACTCTCGCAGTACGGTATGGAATCTTTATCACGAATTTATATGCAAATAGGAAATAAATTCAGTAGTTTTTGCGTAAAAATACTAACAAACATACATCCATACATCCTTACAAACTTTCGCGTTTATAGTATTTTTAATGATTTAACGAAAATCATCATCTTTATTGGTTATTTATTTATAACTTAGACTTAAATAGAAAGACAATGTGTCACTCCGCTGTAGAATACCTATTTAAAAATCTTTTAGTGCTTGACCAAGTTCGTGCCGTGCAAATGTCGATATCGATGATTAAATTATTTCGTTAGCTGTATAGAAATTATGTATACGAAATCGTATCGT
Source organism: Clostera curtula (assembly GCA_905475355.2). NCBI lineage: Eukaryota > Metazoa > Arthropoda > Insecta > Lepidoptera > Notodontidae > Clostera > Clostera curtula. The sequence continues at coordinate 16,681,435 of FR997809.1, read as the reverse complement.
TTCCTTCGCTGTATCTAATAGCGTAATATATTCATAGTTTTATTTACCAATTGGTCTTTGCATAATTACCAAGAAATTGTGAGCAATCAGTATAATTGCACTCATTGTCACTTGGTACTTGGCGGCAGCATACTCATTGTGATTAAAAAATCTTAAGATAACTACCTATTAAGGCAATTAACCCTGCGAACCAGTGGCTTACTTCTTGACCAAATAAATACTCCCAATTGTTACCCAGGTAATTTCCCTCCCAATTATTTGGTGTAGGCCCGACTCAACAGTGGATCATGTTCAGGTTTAGTCGTAGAGTAATAGTTAAGAAGTCTATACATCTTAAATATATATATTTCTTGTGTGCGTGTGTATGTGACTGAACTCCTCCTAAACGGCTGGACCGATTTGAATGAAATTTTTTGTATGCGTTTGGGTGGCACCGAGGATGGTTTAGATTCACAAATCAGCCCGACAGATGGCGCTGCAGTCGGTAAACAAATATCATGCAGGACAACGTCTGCCCGGTCAGCTAGTATATGTATATATATTTATTCTAAATATGTCACCGCACGTCACTATCACTACACAGTATAAAACAAAGTCGCTGTCGTCTGTCCGTCCCTGTGTATGCTTAAATCTTTAAAACTACGCAACGGATTTTGAATCGGTTTTTTTTAATAGATAGTGATTCAAGAGGAAGGTTTATAAGTGTAATACATGCATAATTTTGTAAAGAAACACTGATTAATTTAGATTAATGATGACCACATTGCACCCGTGCGAAGCTGGGGCGGGTCGCTAGTACTATATATATATATATATATATATATATATATATTGTAGTTATCATCACCAGGTTCAGTAGAAATAAAAATGCGAAATATATAATAAAAAATAATCATTTATTCGAACGACCCATTGTCAGTTGTAATACAATCCACTTTATCACGATTACCCAATTTAGAAGCATAGTCAGCGAAACTAACAAGCACAAATTAACTCGAAAAACCACTTGGGATTGTAAATAAAGTTACATTTTAATTCCTAACAACCCACGATGCTTATCATAATGACACAATATTAGCGTTTAGATAAATTTAAAAGGCACTCAAGGCTGCCGCTCGTAGGTACAAAAACACATGTAATACTTAGCTACAATAGACACACGTGCCTGAAACAGACATAAACAAAGACACTTTAAAATTGCAAATGACTCCTTGCCTAAACTTGGCACGTAGTTAACACGAACATAGAATACTGATTAAGACAAATATTGGTCATATAAATCAGCTACAGCTCGGCTAAATGGAAACGTCGATAACAAAGTTGTAATTCACTTGAACAATTGTACCTACAACAACGGTTGGAGTTATACAAATGTTTGAGCAATTTTTTTTAGACCTCTGCACTGCGTATAATCAGTATCGCGGGGCAGTTTACAAAGATGAGATTCACGAATACAAATTACAAGTGATGGTCGATTGTTTATAGAATAGAGTATTAGTTATCAAAACGATTCTAAGATCTAAAACCGTAATTTAATCATATGCCAGACAGAAATCAATATGAAATCACTGAGACATGACTTTTATAAAAATGACGATGTAAATCTCAAAGATACAATAAAATAGGACCATTTCAGAGGCAGTGAAACAGGTTGGGACATGTCAAGAATACTCTTATGTGGGACAAAGCGTTGCTAGGTGGCTTATTGTGCCGTTTTGGTAAGGGTTTCACAAGAATAAGGAGGGGATGTATTGTGTGGCGAACGGGAACCTTCCACGACAGGTTGGCCGCCCTTTTAATTTCCGCTTGGGTTTTATTTAATCTTTTACCCGATGTTCAAGATCCTTTCATTTATGTTGCGAGTAATATTAAGGTGCATTGATATTGTTTTGCTTTATGTAGCATCCGTGAAACGTTTCACAAAAATATTTGCGATAATAGGAACAAGAGTGTCTTATCTTTATGTACAAACATATTTGCAGTCATATTATATTTTATACGCACGCATACGAGAGACCAAATGTCTTGTTTAAAAACCATAAAGCAGATAAAGGCAAATCTCGCACGCTGGAAGTAAGCGCTGGTAATAAAAACGCATGATAATTAAACGTTAATAAGTGTGTTTAAGTTCCACTTAACAGTTATCTAAGTAAACATAAGTTCAGGAGATTACGCCAAGGTCTCCAACGACGTAAATTAAATGGCAAATGTATTGTTCGAGATTATTTTTATAGACAAGTTTATTAACAAGACTACCGATCGATACGGACTATTACGGACAAACACAATGAAAGAGTACAAGATGGTAATAATCAGGGCAGTTGTTCAAACAATTACATCACTGTCATAAATAAAGCAAACCGCGTGTGCCGGTAATGAGACACTCTCATTAATTTATCGTTTATTTATTCAAGAACACATTTTGCAGTTAATCAGGGGCTTGTGGCAAGAAGTGAATTTTCTAGAAAGATTAATCTCTTTTTTGATAACTTATATCATGTTTTATCGCCTACATATTACCTACCTATAATTCACTATAAGTGTTAAAGATGCGATAAAAAAATATATGGTAAGTACATATTTCAATTTCTAAAACGCGTAACTCAAACAATAGATACATGTTTGACTCGCAAAAAACCTAAAGATAGATTCCTAACAGCAGTAATAAAAATAAGTGGCAAAACAAGTTTTGAAATAGCACCAAACGTAAACAGAATAACAGATCTGACCCGTGAACTTTGATGGAGCATAAATTCGCATTTACATTACTTTTTTAGTGTAGATTATAGTCACGAAGAGTGCCAGTAAAGTTAATGCCGTGTTTTTTGATTCGCCTCAGTTGTCGAACGTGACTCACGTCTGTCCAAGGCCGAAGCGCCGGCCGGCTCTGCTTGGCAACCGAAGCAATTTTTTCACAATTTCTTTAGATGAGTTCGTGGCTCTTTAATAGCAATTTCCAATTGCTCTATTGCCGATATGTTATAAATCTAAATCGATTCACAGGATATCCGATTAACCATAAAATATTGCAGAATCCATTATTTAGGTAACCGACCTCCTGTTACCTTCATACAATAATACTCGAATGTTTGGTTTACATTGATCACTGTTATAATAATTATGATAATCTTCATTTTAATGTTTTTTTTGTAACGGTGAAGTGGAAAGTTTAAGTATTATTAGCGTGTAAGTCTACCGGGGCGTATCCCTTTGTAACAATCAACGAAGGGTGTTTTTTGACGTAGAAATTTCTGGATAGCTGACGCAATATCAGCTGAAGTTAAACCTTGAGTTCTAAGTGGGTTAATATTATATTTATAATAATTTAGAAGAATACATTAGTTTTTGGGCCATTGTGTTTTACGCGAATAGTAATATAGTATTTTGTGAGGTTTTTCATGCTTTAGTTATTCATGTCTGAGTTAGATCGAACAAAGAGCCAATCAACGGTATTGTGCGCGGTCTTCACAGTTGGTCACGTAGGCATTTTTTACAATCCTTGAAAATTCAATGGCAAATGGACTAAAATTCGGAAACGATAAAGTGAACTGTATTGGAGTGGTTGTTTTTTTAATTCATTTTTTGGGTTTAAGTTTCTTTCGGAAATGATTTCGTGCGTCAAATTGGATGTTTTTCTAGATTGTAGCAATTTTAACGTATATTATACATTATTTCAATTAAGGTTTTTTTTTACTAAGAAATTATAATAATCACAAAATGTTTTAGCCGTTTGCTGGTTTTAAACTGACTATCATAATGAATTGGATGTCATTTTTTAGTGCCTATACTTTCTAAAGAAGCTATGTAAAAACTAAAAATCTTTACTTAACATCTTACGAATAGTTAATCATTTTCATAAATAGTATAGTACACCTATGTAAATTCGATACATTTCTAGTTCTACCAACCCAAATAGTAAATTTTAACAGTTTTATTTAAAAAAATATAATGCCTAACTTTTTATCTTAATCTAGCTAAGCTTATTTTAACGAAGTAATTTAATATTATGCCGCTTTTATCAGAATGGATTTCTATCAAGATACAAATGTGACATAATTTTACAGATTGCTTAAAAGGTAACTGTCACTCACCTCACATCTACTAAAGCTACAAAACAAGAGAACTTATTACTAAAAAAATAAATTATTTCTAAAGCCATAGTATCTTTTGTGATAGAAATGGCGAGATTACCCTATTACACTAGCGATACAAATGAATTCCGTACTTAAGCTACAGTGATACATTATTACAATTTTTTTATGGTATCGATTCTTATCGTTACTACAAGAACGAAGAACTTAACAATAAAGAACGGAATATCGATTAACACTAGAATCCGATGTGAGCACTTTGAAATTATATGAAACCGATTATGTCCGACCGGTGGAATACGAACAAAGAAAGCCGGCCGGCGTTTTCACGGGTGCCGGCACAGAGCGGCGTGGAGACGACCTCCACCTACAGCGGCCGGGCGCAACTGGCGTGCGGGGCCCCCTCTGGCATCCGCGAGGCGTCCCCCCGCACCCCCGGCCGCGGCTCTCTATATAAAAGTCTGCGGTTCCTGATATCGTCAGTCCGTCACAGAAAGCGACAGGGTTGGGTGGGTCAGATAGAGCCGCGGGCGAGTTACGAAGCCCTATGGTTACGAGATCAGATCTGATGCGGTCGTGAGCTTCGGACGTTTATATCAATTTCCCATCGATCTCTTCACGATAACTAGTCGCCGGTGTGTGAAACCGGCTCGTTCAGTGCGCATTCGCAGTACAAAAGAGACTTGTGATATTTTTCTAGTAATATTAAGTTCCGCTGCGGAACTCATTTCTTGTCGTTTTAAAAGTGTACAATATAAGTAAAAATTTGGAAAACATGGAGATCCTGCCACTTGCGAATCAGTTTAACGTCGGATTCAACAGCGAAAAAGGTAAGTTGACTTTCTATTCCGAAGAGTGAGGGAGGGAAGTGGCTTTCTAACCGCTGCCGGCTGTTGCTACGCAGCGCGCGCACTTCGCCCGGCCGACTATCACAGATGATGACAAAAAATCTGCATTTACTCCATCGGTAGCACAGTTCAGTGATTAGTGTCGGTTTCGGGGACGAGAACCGGCGGCCGGCTTCAAACGTCAAGCTCAGCTGACGACGTGTCAGCTGTTCGCTGCGCCGATTCGCTCCCTTGCCCTTGGGTGCGCAACGGCTCGATACATTTGCATTTTACCTTTCATTCTGACATCTTACTTTGCCAATTCTAAACATACAACTGAATTTAAAAACCGAATTGCATTAAGCAGTTTTAAGCGATTCAAATTTGGAATGTTTTCATTAGCGATGGCACGATTTAATTGAAATTTACCAATGAGTATTTTGTGGAACGCGAAATTTAAAGGTTGTTTGTATTGTTGCAGCATGGAATGGGCCGACATGGCGGGAAGCGCCGATGCCGGTGCCGACGGAAGCGGCGCTGGCTCAGAGACTGGAGAGAGAATTACGAGCGGCAAAAGGAGCCAGTGAACTAGCCGCCGCAGAGGTCCTGGTGCCAGCCGAACTCCTCGTGAGGGCGTCTCGACAGACTTTGGCACTGGCGGAGGGGGAGCCTTGCGGCACGAGGGGGGCGGCCGTCATCATCGACGTCGCCGGCAGAAGACTAGCCGCCTTCAAGATAGACCCGAGCACGCTAACCACGCACGAAATCCATATGCATCTTGAACACGACGCGACGAACTGGACTAGCCTGTTGCCGCAATTTCTAAAGTGAGTAGAATAGCCTTGCCTTATCTCGAATCGATAAGCCGCGCGTTCCGTGACGTAGTTGCGTCAGCGTAGCAACAGCCGACCGCCACTGACGAATTATTTTTTCCAGAAACCTGACGCGAGGCGGCACCATCATCATCAGCCCCCAGTTCACGATAGAGAAGAAGAAACTGTTCAGGAGCCAGGCGGAGTGAAGTGTCCCCCGCCCGCGATACGCGCTATGCGAGCGAGCCGACTGACACCCCTCCTCGGCATCTACGTATCGTTATTTTAACAAATATCAATATTATTATATGTATATTATATTGATTATTATATATTTTTAATAAGAGAAAAGCACAGCGTGATATGTAATGTATAGTAGTAGTGTAAGAGCGCGGATTCGCGCGCCGCGGCCGCGTCGGCTAGTGATGCGACGCCGCTTTGTCGCGGACAAAGCGCGCAGTCCGCTCGGCGGCGCGCGGCGGCGAGCGTCGATCTCGTCCTCGGCCGTGTCCTGCCCACCGCTGCGCACGCCTCCCCGCGCCGCCTGTACTTACGTTAATCATTGTATGATCATTGTTCGTATTTTATTATTGGATATTTTAATGACTGTCCGGTCGGAGCGTGAGTGGCGCGGCGGCGGTCGGTGCGCCCCCATGATCTCAGCCGCCGCCCCGCGTGTGATACTGATACCCTGAACGATGTAGTCTTAGGTATTATTTTTGTTTCGAGTTCGATTCTATTCTGAAGTTGCGTAGAGTTGGTATTTTTCATGTATCGTAACTGTATTTATTAGAGACGGCCCCGCTGGAGTCCGATATGTGTACGTGTTTCGTAACTGTACTAGTTCGTACATTTGTTTGTGATACTACTTTTGTAATGTATAAAATTTAAATGCGAGAAAATATTACTTTTTATGAATGTGAAATCATGGATGCAGATTTTTAATGTTAGAGTTGTGTATCATAGTGCCGTGAATGCGGAGGCAATATGGCGGTGCGGGTGGGGTGAGCGCACGGAAGCCTGCGCTCGCGCACCCACCCGGCAACCGCAGGCAAAAGATCTCAGGTTATATTATTAATAGTTATAAAAAGTATTAAGTTATTTAAGTTAATATAAAGATTGTAATTTTTTGTAAGTTTATTTTGCATCGCTGCGCGAAGCTGCGTTACTGTAGTTCAGTGCAGTGGATGACAGAGAGTTTTGTACTCATAGTACACATAATAAATGACGAGATGTTTATATTGCTGTCGATGCATTTTCTTCATCCAGTGTAATTACTACATTAAATGTGAATCAATAGACTAACAGTTTTTAAACGAAATCTAAATGTTTGTAGGGTCCAGTGTTTTGAACGCACAATATCATAGTACTAGAGTTCACTTTCATCGATAAATAAAAACATTTTAAAAAGCTACAAAATCATTTTACTTCTAAAACACGACTTATACAAAAACTAACAATAATAAATGTATCAATTGTTTATAATTGATATTTATTTGATAGACCATAAAGAGAAAATGTAGAAAATATTGAAGAAAAAAAAATACATAGTTTCAAAATGGAAAGTCATGGTTTTATTCCCTCTCCTATCCTTTACACACAAACCTATCCTTTACATAAAGTTACACACAAACAGCATGAAAATAATTTAATTACACAAAATGAATTATCATTGACAATCAGGAGCATGACAATTGCGGATCGTCGTACTGAACGAGCATATATTATGCTAACAACAAAGCAATAAAACTAAAGAGAACTAAACATCGTCCATAAATTACCATACATTGAATGTAGGTAAAAACAAGCTGAGCCCAAGGAGCATTTTAACGAGACTGGTTGGAACTGGTCAGAACCAGTTGGCTACTTCAGACCGGTCCTTGGCTAGAGATTGGTGCAACCCTATCTAGTGTTGTTTTTTTTTTCTATCTAGGAACTGGTTGGTACGGTTTTCTACATGTGCTACATTTACTGAACGTGCTATTTGATCATGAGAGTTATTCTTATTTACTACAGAAATAAATAAGATTTGACGTCATCGTCATATTTATTTCAGCCCTTAGATGAGAATTCACTCGCGAGCCGGACCTCCTCCAGTTCGAATTTTTTTTTTAATTAACGAATCTTTTTCACTATCTATAAAGTCACCCAGACCCGTAACAAGTGCCCGACCCCGGAATCGAGCCCGGGATCCGTTGATCCAAAGGCGGCACACCTAACCCCTAGGCCTGTGTCTCCGTGTTACTTGTTTCTTTTTAGTGACGCTGCGGAAACTCTTTTTTTTTCTTTAAGCATACCGCCACCCCTCGCGTGTGGGGTCAACTATTATGTTGGACTCCAGTCGTCTACCCACTAAAGCCCAAGCGGTATACCCTCACACGACACGGTCAAGCGAAGACGCCTTCAGTCTGTGTAGCTCTCGTCGGTGGAGGGAAGCCATGGTCCTCGTAGAAGGAGGCCATGGCTTCCGAGTCCTCCTCGCTGTCGAGCATCCGTGTCATTAGGCTTGACAGCGAGAGGTCCCCTCCGACCCGTGCCACCAGGGCTCGTACCTGTCTCACTCCTTTCATATTCGTTTAGTCTTCGATACCCTGTATGAAATGGGTTGGTGGCATTGTGTACGCTAAACCATTTCCACTCGAAAATGTATTGTAAAGTAGTTTACCATAGTTTTAAAAGACTTGGTAAAAAATCAGTTTTAAATTATCTGTAAACTGTAAAAATATTTTGTTGTCCAAAGGAATAATTCGCCTACTACAGAACATGAATCTGCTTCTAAACCAGAAGCAAATAAAATGAATCCTTTTGTTGTTTTTTCTAACTTAGCCAAGACACGTTTTGAATAGAAATTTTGAATACGATCCGTAAAGACATTTATTTATTGCGGTATTAAAATACAAAACAAGATGGTCTGGCTCGCTCGCACTAAACAAGGTTTTATACAAAGGTGTTTATATCGAATCCAAGGAAATTAAACCAAAGCGGACGTAGTAACAGTGCAAGGTAAATGTTATATAGAACCTACTCAATTTAGTCTTTACTGCTGTTGTATTAAGGTTGTGTTTCACTTGTCCATTGCGTAACTAGACGTTTTGCAAGAATACATTATCGCTTATAATCTGCTAAATAAATTGCAAACAGCTTCCGAATGTGTGACCGGAGAATTATAGTGAGTGTGCGCAGTGGGTAGAGATATTTTGTAGTCGAAAATGCGCCTGTTTGGTTTAAAAAAGAAAATGTTATTTGACCAAATACACAAGTCAAGTTAGGTATTTGCCATAAATGCCATACGCAGAAGAATCAGAGTCCCGGAGATACCCGCAGGATTGCCCAACATAAATGGCAGTGCGCAGGGCACATAGCTCGCAGGACTGACGCCCGATGGGGCAGAAAAATCCTCTAGTGGCGACCACGTTCCGGAAAGCGCAGTGCTGGTAGGCCTCCCAAACGGAGGCCTATGTCTAGCAGTGGACGTCTATTGGCTGATATGATGATGATAACTAGCCAAACGGGTTCCTTTCATTTTGTCATTCACTGGTGTCACACGTCTTCACTTAAAACGATATGTACTTTTATTACATAAAAAAAATGTACGTGAAAGAAAACCAGCTGAGCTGTAACATGTTATTTTGTACAAATAGCAGCCTTGCGCAGTGTGCGAAGACTGCGCTATGAGACTTAAGATGTAGGTGTAGCCTTATCCTGTATACTTCATCATTTTTCCACATTCTTTTAGCAGTCGTTACAGCTTATAAACGACCCACTACTGAGTCGGGCCTCTTCCAAATTCATGGAGGGAACAGAGCCTACTGTGTCTCGATGGCGAGAATTGTTGGCACAGTGTTTGTATTATGATTTCCTTATTTTGCGGCTAAGTGATCTGCTTCTTGCTTTCTTCGCCTCTTACGACAGCCTCAGGATGGTATGGGTTAGTGGTTTTGTGAATTCTAAATCCGTCACCACATGGAACTGTCACCACTCAGAACCGTCAACACACACATCAGTATTTACCATAAAAAGCGCCATTTACGACATTAGATAGCATAAATCTGGTTACAACGTATTTAACAAGAGGCAATTACGTGGTACAAGAAATCCCACAAGATTTTGAGCAACAACTAATTTTATATCAAAACAAGGGTTATTTTACTTTCTAACCGCAGAAAACGAGCAAATGGTGCAATGATCGTGACGGCACCGGCGATGCACCAAATGTCGATAGTCGATAAATTTTCGATGTTCACATCCCTAAATGCGAAAATCGTTAATGAAATAACGATAGTATGATATTGTGTATCATTTATAAATGAAAAAAAATCGATATTGGTACATATGTGATATGTTTTTGTATGATATTTATGTATATGTACTGTTTAAGGTTTTATTTTCATTATCTTGCTGATTCCCTCGAAGATGCACCTACCTCTTTTTTTCCTCAGCATGACAGGAAAGTAGACTGAGAGAAAAAGCCGTACGCATTAAGTCCACCAATGCGTATAAATAAAAATAAATTAAAACTTAATTGGTTTCTAATTGTATTTTTTGTGTTCGTTATTGTCAGGGCAAGGGTTTTTTAATCTCATTTCTGGTTTCATAAATTGGGATCAGCTAGTTTTAAATAAATTAAGTGTTAGGATGATCAAAAAGCGTAGCTTAGTATGAATACGACTGCCTCGTTGGTCTAGTGGTTAGATGTGCCGCCTTTGGATCAACGGGTCCCGGGTTCGATTCCGGGGTCGGGCAAGTGTCTTTGTCTAAACCAGAGGCACTGGCTCGGAGTCTGGGTGTCATTTCTATTTATAATATGTATGTATTTACAAAAAAAAAATATTTAAGTAGTTTATAATCCATCTCGTTACCATAACACAAGCATTAAGTTGCTTAGCTTGGGACGAGATGGCGTTGTGTGAAATGTCCAAGGATATTTATTTAATACAAATATTTTGTAATGTAATGCCAGTTAATGCCTCATCCTCCAAGGCAGTAGGTACAGTCTTTCAAAAGTTATTTGAAAGGTGGATTTCAGTAGAAAGATCTCGAGCGACTACACAGTCTTTTGCCGGCACTTCTGTGTAGAGCTGCATTCCGAACCGGTGGTAAATGGTAAATTTTAAATTGTACATTTTATATTATTGTTTGACTTGTCAAAAGATTTTTACAAAGTGACCATGACCAACTTGATTAAATGAGTTTTGATTTAATTTCATTAGAACGTTACATAATAAAGATAAAATTACAACCCTCTCGCTTATGAAATTTGACAATGTACTAGGCACTAGGCAGGTTTCGAATCTTTTAAAAATGTCTTGAAAATGGGTCTATTACCTGTAAACTAAAAACATTTTTAATTCTATTAATAAAAGTTACATTAGTTGTTACTGCGGAAATTACCAATGCCTAAATAATTTTATTGTAAACGAACAATGTACTGTTACTATGTGCAGTTTCTGCGACGATACTCCCAACGCCATCTTTTATCAACCGAGTGAACTAAAAGAGCATAGCGGCTCATACGGAACACATGCAATCTGCAAGTTAAGCAAGATCCTGCTGCTAGATGGTGGATCATCACAGTCTCGGTTCCGGCTTCACAAATTAAAATATATAAATAAAAAAAAGCCTTTTATATCTTCCAGAAAATGCTAGTTTAAAAGTGCAAGTAGTAAATACCTATTTTAATAAATTTATTCTGTAAGAGCCCCTGCAGGTAAAGGCCAGTTTCCTCTGGATTGTGCTGTTTGTGTCCAGTTTGGACCAGTGTTCATGGTTTCTCGAGCTTTTCAATTTCTTGGGTCTATTCTCGAGGATAATTTCTCGGGACTTCTCGGGTTGTCGAGAAATTTACATTTACATACGTTTTCTCATATTATTGGTTCCAATTACGTAAAAAATTCTGTGGTTTTCCTCTCAAATAAAAGTATCAAATTAATTATAAAACTTTCATCGATTTTATTCAAAAACCTTAATCATATGAATATTTAAAAAAACCAATATAATATTATTCAGACTCATAATCATAATGACTGTACCATTTTTAGCTGGTTATTTAGAACTTTTAAGCAAAAGTAGCTGCTATTAAACTAAACAAAAAATCAACATGAAAGTATAAAAGAAAAAATAAACATTAATATATTATTTTAACTTACAATAAAATTAGAATCACAGCACAATTATGGGCTGGTTATTTAGAAAAAAAAAACAACTTAAATCTTGTATACAAAATAGCTTCTCTAAAACACGAAAGAAAACTTTAATGTCTTAAACTCAGGTAGAAAGTAAATAGAGCAAGAGCCCGTGAACCCCAGACCTACGTTATTAAATAAAAACTGAAAGTTTGTCAGCGCATGCTCCCAACACAGGTAAGAACGATGGACCATTATGAAGTTTGGGTTACAGTGGCTTTGGCAGGGAAACGTTACTTTACGTTACTAAAGGTGTGTAAAATACCGATCTAAATACATCAAATAATAAAGTGCGATTTTTTTGGTATTACCTTTAGAATGTTATTAAAAATCACGTTATTCATTGCCAGACACTTAACATCGTGGCAACCATGAAATTATCTACAATGTTATTTTTTTACAATGACATGAAAATAACATTTTACTTACGTTATAGTATAAAAGCAGTTTTTTTATAAATAATACTTGGGTAATAAGTAGTAGATGATGTTTCCTAACGCACACTAACCTAACGTTTCCTAACGCAAACGTTCATATCCACCGGTGATCACTTACCATCAGATGAGCCGTAAGTTCGAGTGTAATCACGGAACTGCTTGTTGTAAACAAGACCGATAATCTAAAAAAGAAGCAACTACAGGGTTTTTTTTTTTCATGTCAGCTAATGTTCTTATAAGCGGATACCGACACTTCTCTTTGTTTGTCCAATGTATCATACACACTCACAGCCAAGTTTATACACATTTTACACTATCTTGTAGAGGAATGTTAGACTTCACTGGTCTTCAAAGTTGGCTGATCTTCCTATGTGGCTTGAAGTAACCTTTTATTGAATCACGATTCAGAATATTGCCAACATTGTCAGTGATACCCTTAATGTGTGGTAAGGTAAGATAGCAGGTAGTTGCTCAACCACAGCTCAACTGTAGGTGTTTTGGGCCGGCTTCTGTGATGCATTCGTGGGAGTTAGAGGCTGTTGCTCCGCAGGATAGATTTGTCATGCAGAAGCTCCCTCTCCAGATTATTGCTATCACAGATCCCACGTGCTTTCTGTGACAAAGATTTGCGTACGGTAGCTAACTGACATGGATGGTGGTGTGAATTGCCATTGCGGTACTTTTCTGTATGGGTAGGTTTCCTAATGAGTAGGCTTCCTAGTAATTAATATTTCAAGAAAAGCTAATTAACTGCTACTGTCTGGTCCATAGTCAACTTAATCTTAATATTCATGGAATTTAGATGGTTAATAAAGGCAAATAATTGGTTTAGGGAAACAATGGCAAAAAGTGTTTAAGTTCAATGTGTAAGAATCGCGAATACCTAAGAAATCAGTTCAAAACATTGCTGCTGAGAAACGAACCTTTGAAAAATACTGTTATCTACATATACGAATATTTGCATAATAAGCTCGTCTTGCGCACGGTTTTTGACTTTATGCAATAAACATAATGTGGAAATTCCCTTGCGGCTAAACTGTGTTGAGTTATTTTAGCAGTACCAATATTGATACAAATGGCGTCAAGGCCTGCTTTTAATGTTCTTTCAATTGAGTAACAGTAATTTATTCCAAATTTTTCTGAACCCGCGGTTGAGCATTAGAATATAAATTTTCGTTGGGCCTCCTCCACATGAAAAGAAAATAGTAAAAGGTCAGGCGGGTTGGCACAAAGTTTCGATTTAAGTCTTCCTGAGTACCTAAAGTACATTGATATGACCCACTTCTTGAAAATAATAATTAATTGATTGGTTTTAGAAGCCATTCATATTGTCAGCGTTTAGAATACACATTTTCACCAATCCTTTCCATGCATTAGTTGTCGGAGACCTAACTATCTATCTAAAGCGCAAGGATTGTTGATCTTTTTTTTCTGGGTGTCGTTTGTGGTCGTGATTAACCTTTTTGTAAAGTTCCCCCGTGATACAGGTTATACCTGGTACAGGGATGGAAAAATACTTCATAAGGAAACTCCGTTCCACCTTGCACGTGTCTTAAGAAATGAGACAGACAGAAAACCCAGAGAGAAAGAGCTTCATACAAACCTTTTTTTTCTTTTCGTTTTGTTGGGGATATACTTATTGCTTACCACTGCCCCTGGGGGTGGGGCCAGCGGTTATGTGGGACTCCGGAACACCGCTGACTATAAAAGCCCCAGCGGTATGCCCTCAAACGTCTCATTTGGGGTGCCACAGGTTTGCGAAGATGATACATTGTGGCGCCCCAACGGTATGCGACTATCGCAGGGCATCCCAGGTAAACATGATCCTAACATTGCTTAGTCGAGCCTCCTCCAAGTTGATGGAGTCAAATGGAGAAGATGTGAACACAATATATTTTTTCAACTTCCAACAAAAAAGAGGTTTTCGAAGGTAAGGATCCCACCACGGACGCACGATCTAAAGGCGGCACGTCCCACCATAGTTTGTTATACATCCACGCGCGTCTTTAACCTCTTCACTATTTCCATATTTTGGAAATAAGTTACGTTGATAATTGTTATCTTGTTTAAGAGTTTATCTCAAAGCATAACAGTCTGCGAACAAGAAGAGCGAGATATAAATAGTCCCAAAGCTTTGAAATTATAATAATGAGTGTTTTAAGCAAATAACCGGTTTGAGCGCTAATTCGTCTTTTGACAAAGCTGGGTATCGGTGATAATAACGCGATTCCGGCGACTGACAAGTCCTGATATACATTAAATGAGAGATACACACATCTACCTGCCTTTGTCTCAATTTTATTTGGCCTGGTAGTATTTATGCAAAGCAATTGCCCTCTGCCCCCAACACCCAATTAATGGGTCGACCGGTAATCATTTGGTCAGACCGGCTGTCAGGTTTCACGCAATATAAGTGGTGCATCGACTCCAATAGGTGGTAGAAAGGTACGGGACTGGCGGCTTTACGTACCCTCCGAACAACGTATCGGATGTAAAATGTATGGAAGCAGTCCATCCAACATCCAGGTAAGCCAGATGCCATTTAACCTGCAGTTGGTGAACTGGGAAGTGAGATATTGTGGTAGGCAGATTACGATGGTTGTGTGGTAATTATGACAATATTCTTGATAGTAAGGTGGTTTATATTTCAGATGGCTACAGGCATTTTTTACACTTATACTCACAAAAAAACAATTCTTAAAGTAGAATCATTTCAGTCCATTAACAAATTTGGAGGGGGGTCCAATTTCAGGGAGGGAAATTAGCCTACTGAGCCACGCTGGCACGACGGGTTGGCAGTGTGTTTGTATCAAGTTTTCCTTCTCTTGGTGCTAAGTGATCTTCTCCCTCAGGACGGGGTTAGTGATATTCCAAATTTATCACCACGAGCAGTTCAGTATAAAGTGAAGTATTTTTTAGTGGAGAAACCTTTTATACTGCTGGGGCACGGGAGCTAGGGTATGTGGGATTCCCGGTCGCGAGAAGATGGTAAGGTCCGACCGGTGTACCCCCTAAAATCTATTCTAAATCCACTATTTTCGACTCGAGTCGTCTGCCGTACGGGTAACTACACAAAGTTTCTGGTGAGAGAATTTGAGCCTACTGATGTCATATTTTTCGAGTCAATTAATTTATTGTGACACCGTTCACTGCTTCGACTATTACAGGCGTAATAATATTTGGCTAATTAGATTGGTGGACCACAATAACAGAAGCCGGAAGTCGTCTCGGATGCCCATTAACCCGTGCTGTTTATTCATTTCCGTTTTACGGATTGCTTTATAATTTTATGTGTTGGGTAATTTTGGCCAAAATTTTGATCTTTTCAATCAAAATTTAATTATTTTTGAGACGTCAGAACAAATAAAATAACGAAATATAACGACAAGGACCTGTGACCTTACTTTTACTTTTAAAGAAACTGTCATCTAGTCTCTCTCGCGACTACTACCACAACTGCTGCAAAGCTTTCGAAACGTCGGAAATTATAATAAATAATGTAAAATACAGATGATAAATCTGTAAAAAAATGTTCAATTTCGACAAGAAACTCCTTTAAATTATATACACTTAACCTGAAAAGTGGAGTCGTATAAATAATTCTTAATTCAATCAGGTTTAAATCAATAAACAATACTTACCTTCCAATATTAATAATTCTATGAGTCACTTTTAAACGTCTTTCTTCTCGACAAAAAATCAGCCAGTATTAAAATATTACGTCATACATAATCATACATATCTAAACTGGATTTCTTTATACAGAAGAAGTGTGATTATAGTTTTTATGATGCCAAAAATATCTATAAAAACAAATGTTGATATGAATTTAAACCGGATCCGACCATCCAAGCGGCGCGTGAGTTCGCAAAAACAACTCACATTATTATTTTAAACCATAGACGTATTACAAGAAAGACTAGACAAAATCTGTCTTTTGCTTTTTAATACGCTTTTTAAGATTATATACAGAACCCTCTTGCGTACAATGTGCTGGTGACAATTTGTATTCTAAGTTCATCAACATACAGAAGCTCCTAGCCACAATAGAAGAAAAACTTGACACACACCTTGTACCTACATAGAAATTTGAAGAGGCCCGACGCAGGAGTGTGTTGTATATGGGCTTAAATGATAACGCGTTACCTGTTACTGATACAACTTTTTATATACCTAACCTTGTTATTAATTTTCAGATACGCTATACACGCTACGCTATTCTGCCGTTATGGCTAGGTAAATGATTATATTACTCAAAATAAAAATCTCCGGTACCGAATATGTATTGACTTTGGCCTTATTTTCACGAGTCCAGTTTAGTGCACTGCTGAATCTAAAACTTTCAGCTACAATCATTAAAGAAAGTCTTAAAGTGCATAACTGTGTATACGTGTTACATTGTTAACATATAAGTAAATACTTATTTACTTGTAGATATATCATAAACGCTCACATGCTCGCTGCTAAGACCCGTTTTCTCTTATTTGATGGAGGTAAATTAGCTCAATGTACCATTTTAGCTAAATGAACAGCAGTCAGGAATGTATATTAAAGTGTTCTCTTAGTAGTTTAATTGTCTATTTCTTAGTAATTTTAGATGTTCTTTTAAAGAAAGACTTTCCCTACGCATAAGAGAAAATGACTAATCTAATTTAATGAAGCAGCAATTCTTAGCAGTTTATTGGAATATTTCTTTCTTTCTTTTCTTTCTTGTTTATTTGGGCTTTTTTATTATAACTTGTTTTCTATACGGGAAAACACAATGTCACCAACCCATACTGTTCTGAGGGTGACATAAGTGGTGGCTAGAGGAATGCAAGAAACAGATCAACTAGCCGTAAGAGAAGGAAAACTTGATACAAACCCTGAGCCTTCTTGCCAACTTGTATCTTGCCAGCGTGATACGGTAGGCAAATTTCCCTCCATAAATTTGGAGAAGGCTCGAGTTAGTAGTGGGTCATTTATTGGCAGAAACGAGAGATTATAACTTACTAATCTGATAGTAAAGTCCAATTCATTGAATGACGTGTCTGAAAGTTATCAAGTCCTTTTTACAGCCACATCTCTGTTTACAAGTTTTTCACGGCTCGTTTTACAGCATTTTTAATGTTCAGGCCTTTTGTACTGATAATCCTCGGGTTTAATGGGTTAAACAATGGGTTTATTTGTGTACATAATACTTACATCTGGGCGCCTCAAGGTACTCTGGATTTAGTGCAGGAGTGACGGCTTAAGGCTATATTTATGTTGTTATGCATAATGTTTAAATATATAAAATTTAAACTGTCTGTTTGAGGTCCGCCTGAGGTTATCGTAGGAGTCGTCGAAAGTAATTGGCAGACAATCTTTAATCGTATTTCTACAGATGTCATTTAAGTTCACATCTGTCGAACCTGCTATTCTCAATTACTTTTTTAACGAAACTGCTGCACTAGTTATTATAACGTTTATCATGGGGGTATTTACGAACTCAAATGACACCCAGAGGCACACCACCTAACACAAAGGCACTTGCCCGACCCCGGAATCAAACCGGGAACCCGTGATCCAAAGGTAGCACTTCTAACCCCTAGCTCCTCTGACACGATGCTAGCCTTAATCTGCTACATTAAAAAGTCTTGCCAAGTTCGGGTGTCGAAAGCGTGTGGCATACGACGACGACGTGCCGAACTGATACTATCATATTAGGTGCTTATCAAAATCTACAACCAGGAGCAAGGTTATTGTCGATGTTCACTCTATTAAATTATTATATGGAAGTACCTGCCCGTGTGGTAACTGATTAAGAATACATTCCATCCTGAGGGTGTCGTAAGGCAGAAAACCTAGCCGCAAGATGAGGCAAACTTGATACGAAACCCTGTGCTAAGCCGTCTGGCCAGCGTGGCAGTGTAGGCTCATTGCCCTCCATATAATTTGAGGAGGCCCGACTCAGCAGTGGGTCATCTATGGAACGAATAAAACTCTATTCAATTAGTAGGTTCGGGCCAAGTATTTACACGAACCGACGTTCCAACGAAGTGTTTTCAAGACCCATTTAGTAAATACCGATGCTCATTTGGTTAGAGCAGCTGTCACTGATTTCTTGTATCGAATGGCAGCTGGGATCTACGGCTTTACGAGCTCTCCGAAAGATCATAGAGCAAAATGCTACCTTCATACTCATGCCAGGATCATACATAGCACCTGTATGATCAGCTAGGTAGGTCAACCTCTTGCACCTTAAGTCCCCTCCGACACTGAGAATAGAATGGGTTGGTCACATTATGTATTCTAAATTCCACACCACACGGAGTGTTATTCATAATAATCCAAACGAAAATAGCCTTATCTCAGCAAATATGAATAAAAAAGGTCATACCAACAAACACGAGGTCACAGTTAGTCGCAAGACAGCCCGGTGTTGCCATGCTGAAAGAGGAACCTCGTTAATTTGAGGTCCGATCTTAATTGCCTTGTTTACCACGTACAACTGACAGTGTTCTGGGCTCACTCAATGCTGCCCGTATCAAAATATGTTTACTTTCGACTTTAAAATGTTCCTTATCTCAATATTAGTTACCATCGCCGTTTTTGTAGTGGCAGTTTTTAATGCTCTCTTTTTAACTTTTCAATGGATGTTCTAAAATGTGCTTGCAAGGTTATCGATTTTCAAACGGAGTCACTTGGTAGTTGTTAAAATAAAAATTTACAGCGTTTACTTTGTTATTTCGGGCACAGAATCTCTCCGAATTGGATTTGCTAATTCTGTGTTAATGATGGTAAATTGACTAAGACAAATTGTTACCTGGTAATAGATATCTGTTTAAAAGAAGTATTTTGGTTTAATTCATGATTTTGCTGTAAACGCGAGAGAGAACAGTGATGAGAATTGTGAATTTTAATACAATCAATGAACGGTTTGTCTACATATTTGTGTGAATAAATACTTGCACGTGAGCAGAGAGAACAAAATCTAGATAAATGCTAGTAGGCACGCACTTAATTTATTAACTGGATTAACCTATCTAATACATTATAAATAGGATAACTGGTGGAATATGTACTGCGTCTATGCGTAAAAGAATAAATATAAAACGTTAGTTCTAGATAATCAACATTGAAAATGAAAAACGAAACAAACAGAAATGAGCTGAGGCCTATTTTAATTTTAAGATCTACTGACCTGCAATACTAAGTACTACACTTTTAATGTATATTTTTTTTTCTAAATTAAAGAAGTTAGAGATTTAAAATAAAAAACGTTATAGAGCAAATGTTATCAGCTTTCTATGTAACTATAGCAAACTCTACAAACTTTTTTTCAAGTCCTTTTTATTTCGAAAGTATATCTTGTGTACTTATAAAATTATTGCAATTTTAAAAGTGTGATACTTAGTCTTGCAGCCCAGTGTATGTCATGTGTATGTTTGTCAATGTATTTTTGTCTCTTGCCACAATAAAGAATATGCCTGAGAATATTTTTTAAAACCATAGCTATAGATAAATAGATATAACACTTGCTTATACATTTCGAATAATATAAAGACAATATTAATTTAAACCGTTGTAGAACTATAAAATAACGCAATTTTTTTGAGAATTCAAAATAATTGATGTATGTTACGGTTGTACAAGACATGTAACTATACAAAGTGATACAATCTCCAAATTGATTCTTAAACGCACCTTCATTATTAGTTTATAATGCGATTCTAATTACCCTATAAGCGAACACCTTCTCTGTCCTTAATGAGCTACTAATTCACCCTGCAATTATAAGCGGACAGCCACGGTGTCACCAATGTGCGTAACACTCAATAAACAGAGCCACCAGACACGTACACTTGATAATTACGCGAAAGTAACTTTGTTACGTTTTCACGCTGAAACCGCTAATCCAACTCGGGTGGAGTTGGCTATTAATTTATTAATTTTGAAACTAATATAAGATGTATTGCGGAGGCAGTTTACAAACATGTAATTCACGAACACAAACTCAAACTGAACTGAAATCCAGACACAGAGCAAGTGCCTCTGGTTTAGATAAAGACACTTGCCCGACCCCGGAATCGAACCCGGGACCCGTTGATTCAAAGGCGGCACACCTAACCAACGAGGCTGTCAAAATCCGTGAATCTAAAAAGCAGATTCGGAGAAATCGATCTACAGGTCAAGCAAAGTCAGACTCAGCTGGATTTTGAATGAATGGGTGTCAACAATTTATAACATCTCTCGGTCTAGGTTGCACTTCTAATATCTATGGCAGTCGTTACACGACCAGTAGCATGAAACCGTGGCAACTGGTCTAACGATGTAACTACCGGTTGTCACACTAGATGGGCGCGGGGGCAGATGGCAGTCGCTCCGTAAATACTGGTCATTAGGTTCAATCGCGACGACCCCAACTAAATTGGAAAAATCCGTGAACTTACAATTTAAGATTAATCTCGTTATTTTACTTCAGTTTTATAATTGTGTTTATTTACATCACGGTCAGTCGTCATACGAAGTCATTAGGGTAGAAACAGAGCTGGTCTAACCAATACCCGAAATCCCACTGATCCTCCAATTAATTGGAGGGTACCGCCGGTCTGACTGAATCGTGGCACACGATTTCGTAGCGTACTCTAATAAAATTGGGCGAAGACAAATTATTTACTTTGACTTTAATCGATCGATTATGTAATTCAGTAGATAACACTATGTATTTATTACGAAGTGAAACAACAAGACGTAGCCTCCAAATTATATTACAGTTTTATATTACGAAGCAGCATTAAGTGTATTAAAAGTAAATTTATCTATTCTCATAACCAGGGCTGTCACAAACCCATTTAAAATTAATTACCTGTCTTTTTTTCTTTATGACATGATAAACGACTGGCAGCCCATACACAAAGTCTGACTTGGCCTTTTTTTATTTTACGTCTGAGATCCTCATGGATACTGGCCGTCTTATGTGGGACTCCGGGGCGCGTAAGGATGATAAATTGCGCCCCGACCTACCTACCCACTAAATCCAACGGCGATGTTTGACTGCCCGAACCAGGGCCACGGGATTTACTCCCAGTGCGGGAGCATGCTCTGCGAACTTGGGGGCCTTGGCCCGCCTCGCTCCATTCTCTAAGGCGGGCCCCTCCGGATATCTGGCAGCTGGTTTAAATAATCGATTCCCGATTGTACCATTAAATGCGTCTCGCAGTTTGGAAGACAATCGTTCCAAGATAATACTAGTTATTAGCCTGATGCAAATGATATTATAAATTAGGTTACAAATAAAAATTAACAAAATAATTATCTACATAGGTCACAATCAAATTGATAGGATCATAGAATTATAGCAGGATTATAAAATGTCTTGATCATACGTACGTTTTTTTTAAGTTGGGAATCCTCATACATGTTGACGGGTTACGTGAGTCTCCGGCGCGCGAAAAGATGGAAATTAGCTCCCCGACCTACCCATTAAAACCAACGGCGATCCTCGACAGTCGGGCTCATGGGTTTATTCATCGTACAACCCTAAACAGCCCAAGTATCTCGTGTCACGACAGCGCACTGACAAACAAATAAATTAGCCAAGCGTAATAAAATCGTTCATACACACAACCCTACATTTGCCATCGATTAAATACAGCATCGCCCCTATTGTGTGAAACATAGAGCACATATTCTATTTGAGGAATGCCTAGATTTAATTTGGTTAAGCCCATAAATGGCCCTTCGTGCTTAGCGTTATTTTTAGGAGTGTATATGTGGCCGTCAAATTGAATTAGTGGGCCTACTGAGCCGGCAATGTATGTAAGATTCGTTAGCTAGCACCGGTTTGGTATATTGCTTTACAGAGAAGATTTCACAAGATTTAAAAAAAGCAACTACGGAGTTTCTTGCCGGCTTTTCTCTGTAGATCAGCATTTCAAACCGGGGCGTTAGTTTCTGTATGAATGTGGGTTGTAGGAGACCAAAAAAGTGGGATGTATTGTATGAAGGAGGGAATGTGTATGAAAGGTGTGAATGTAGATATGACGACCGATAGTACTGTATGAAGACTAACACCTGGCGATAAGGGCCGGAAGATGATGATGGTAGTTTTAAACATGACGATTTATATGAGTTTGTGCCAACCCGTCTGGCCAACGTGGCACAGTAGGCCATTTACCATCCATGTAATTGGAGGAGGCCCGACTCATCTGTGGGTCAGCTACCTAAAACCTACGTAAATATAGTTCTTTTGAGTTTGAGTGTGCCGAAAATAGTAAAATAGGTATGGGGCCCAGTTTCTAATTCCTACATTCACTTTGTACGATGCCTGAGTATGAACTGGTATGATGATAGTAGGTATACTAAATCCGCCCACAAGGACTGTCACGTCACACAAGTGTAATCAGCTCATTGCACGGCCCAGGACTCGAACCCATTACCGGTCAAGTGGCGACGCGAGAATTGCCTCAATTGGATGGATGGCGGTAGATAGCCTAATTATGCCGATTATATTTTTAGACGAGTGCTGGGTTGGTTCAGTGCGCTCGCATAAAGTAGTGTGCTCAATGCTCATCCAAAATAGTTCAAATATTTTCAACTAGGTGTTAACCGTGACTTTGTCTGTATGTGTCTTAAATAGGGTTGTTGTTAGAGTGTGGTAGAGCAAAAGCCATTTGGTTGATTCAGAACTTTACTACAATTTATTTTCCTATTTTTTAAAGTTAGGTTAGTTTTTTTATTTCTTTGTGCTTATTTCTCAAGTTATGATACTTTCGTTCCACAGCTGACCAAAATCTTAACATATAAAGTTGCTTATTTTTTTCTGAAATGCTGCACACACTATAGAGGCTATAAATAATAATAATAAAATAATAAATATCATTGGACATTTCACACAACGCCATCTCGTCCCAAGCTAAGCCACTTAATGCTTGTGTTATGGTAACGAGATGGATGATAAACTACATATATACATTTTTTTTTGTAAATACATACATGATATAGATATAAAACACCCAGACCCGGAACAAATACTTGTAGGTCGTACAAATATTTCTTCCGTGCGGGGATCGAACCCGCGACATGCTGCGCAGCAGCCGATCGCTCAACCGCTGCGCTAACTTTTTGTTACACCCTGTCTAAGTATCCACTTCCACCACTACTCGGCCTACAAATGATCCACTGCTAATCCTCCGGCTCGGACCTCCTCTAACGACATGGAGGGTACCCTATATGTATATTCTAGAACTCGACAAAATTTGTCAAAATCTTGTTTAAAGCCTTCATCTTCACATAATCGTGTTGGTGGCTAAGGGGTGAAGGGGTAATAGACAGACAGAGACATTTTCAAAATTATTATTTGGACTATTATGACGGTAAGTGTAAACGCGCCATAATCCAGCGGATGGGCCTATTAAAATCGTGGTCTGTAATCGTAACAATTGTTTTTATTGAGATTACACTGTGTGCCTGTTTGGTACTTCATGGTGCAGCTCTAGTTACGAGTGCACCTAATACTCCTGGTCCACCCAGGGCTACAATTGGGTTCGGGCCCGACGTTTATGGCAGCTTCCTTTTCTCCCTTTTTATAACAATAGGGTGACTTAAGCATGATGATAAGCGGTTACCGTTGCTCCTGGAGCATGACGCTGGCAGCAGGGAGATACGTGGCATCTTTAAGTTTCCGTCAAGCAGGAACACAGTTTGACCCAAGGGTGATGTTATTTGGTTGCGGTATTCTGCGGTGGAGCTTCTTCTTCAGCCGAGCGGTCAATTCGAATTTGAAATATTAATATGCTTGATAGACTTTGTCACACATACTAAGATTTCTTTCTCTTGATCACAATCAGACTGAGAGAGAGAGAGAGAGAGAGAGAGAGAGAGAAATTCTTTATTGTGCAAAGAACACGGCGCACTACAGAGAAATACTGACAATAACATGTAGGTATGTACCTAACACACACAGTAAAAAAAGCTTATAACTAGACTGAGAGCAAGTATTGCTATACTTCGAAATAAAACCTGGGACTCGCAATCTGTAGGCAGGGATTGTACCTTCTGGACGCCACTATAATTAGCTGAGAAGCTGTACTTAAAAAGTCAAAATAAAGGTGTTCAAAAATTTTACAAAATATTCCCCGCTTTCTTTGAAAGGGAATGTCAACTATCGCATAATGTTGTCATGACAAAGATGAACACAATAAAAAATAAGTTATCACAATTGGTGCGGTTGTTCGGAAGTTATGCGCGCACAAACATTTCGGCGATTAATATTATGCTACTCATACCAACTTTGTTTTTCACCTTCATAAGACAGAATCAGGTTATTTCAGTTCTCTCTAATGACCAAAGCGGAGCAACTCACACATGCACAAAGCAGCGTACGCGCATGCACCGGGCGCTCCTGCCAAGTTCTATTTGTGCACGCCCCCGCATACCTGCCACCCCTCACTCCCCCTTTGCTCCTTATATCAACGTGCTTCGGAGGAATAAGAGGGATTTCTGGCCAACACATGAACTGAATGTCTCCGAGCCCTGGCTTAATTTCGCCTGTAGGTATCTGATTTAGAAAGCCCTCATGAAAAAATAACACCCAATTATTATTATTGTTTGACGTTCGTCTTTAAGATTGGGGCAATAGATTTTCTAGATAGATAACATTTTGGATTGGAATTTAGTTCTTCAAAACATACCATTTTTTAGTCACTGATGTTTATTTAATATATTGCCCATATTTCACGCCTTCAAGTTTTATTCAGATGATAAAACGTATTCAGATACAGATATAACGGATCTTCGATAACTAATAATAATCTAAGGTCCGTTATATCTGTTCGAAAATTCCTTAAAATTTGGAACAGTGAATTTAGTGCCACCTAACGAAAAGAATAACTAAACGCGCACTAATATCATAAATGCGGTATTATAATATTAGTGCGAGGATTAGTGATATCAATTTTGATTTAATCCTGAGAAAATCAAATATTTCTGTATAACATGTTGTTTACATCTGGCCAGGATGGCACAGAAAGCCTTTAACGAAGCAATATGCATTATTATTACCATATTATTAAATACAGGCTTTCAAACATTTTCAAAAAAATCCCCGCACCTTTACACTGGTAATATTATTAATAATAACTCAAAATTAATTGTAGGTACTTTACAAAAAAAACATTGCCCTGTTGGTGGTGACCGTTGAGCTTTAAACCTATTGTTTAAGTGTATGACATGACATGACACTTCAATAGAATATAAAAAGACTCTGGTTTTTCCTTAACTATGCATTATTGAATAATTTTACTTAGCCCACTTTTTGTTTTACGAAAAACAAATTTTCATTCGAATAATTTAGCATCTATTGATTTAATGAGTATTGCAAAAAAGGGTTGAATCATAAATATTTCATGATATAATACGAAACTCATTCTCCCAGTAAATAAATAATTTGACCATTTTTCAAATACAAAGGGTTTTTCAAGGCGTTTTCCTTTTAGGGCAAGTAACAGACAACCATCTTAGAGAAACAATAATATAAGTAACATACATTATACAATACGATTGCTTCTATAATTCTATAGTACTGTTTAGACTTAGAAACTGGGTAATAAAATTTTTTTGGGGGTAGACATTAAAAAGTGAAACACTTGTGCTCTGTTAATATTCACTAATTTATCAAATATCTTAAATAATTAATTACTTATTTCACTTACATAAGTGCAGAACAATAGCCAGCACCATATACTGTGTGGGCAACAAAGTCCATATGTTCTAAGTAGACTTATTTTTATCACTTGCCGGCGAACTGTAACTGGGTGTTTTTACAAACTTCACAACACTTGAACATTACCACAGCAAGTAACCCATCTGTGAACCATGGCCACCTTCGAGGATGTTGCTGATATGCACCATACCGCTGTGCTATCCCTGAACCAGCGGATGTCAGAGTTTGAGGCACAAATTAAGAAACTGTCTCCGGGCACTGATGTGAATGCTCTTTCTATAGACTTCTCTTCCTTCAAGCAGCAAGTCTGGGGTGTATTTAGTGCCTTGCAACAGAAAATCCAAGAGGTAAGCAAGAGCATTGATAGCTTGGAAATGCACCATAGGAAGAAATTCCTTCTGCTTGGTGGTGTGAGTGAAGTGCCCAATGAGAATATTTCGGAAGCTGTAACATCAGTGCTTCAAAATAAATTTGGACTCTCTGACTTCAAGCCTTCCTCATTAACAGTCTGTCATCGGTTGGGTACTGTCAAAGAAAACCGCTCAAGACCTATCTTGCTGCGCTTCACTGACCCTACAGTTCGTGCATTACTCTGGAAGACCAAGACGAAGCTGAAAGGTACTCCCTTGGTACTGTCAGAGTTTCTGACCCGACAACGGCAGAATGCTTTTGGTATGGCACGTAAGCTGTTTGGTTTGAAGAATGTGTGGACATTGGATGGGAACATCTTTGTCAAGGCTCCTGATGGTAAGCGTCATCGCGTCTTCGACCTCGATCAGGTAGTGGCCCTGGGCGCAGAGCACGGCAAGTCTGTAGAAGTTTCGTCGAGTCATAGTACCCAAGCGCCCATTGTGAAACCTAAAACAGCGGCGACGCAGATGTCGACGAGACCGAAGAGGACCATCATGAAGACTAAATAGTAATTTGTGCTTCCGATGTGCTTTTTTGTCTGTCATTTGTCTAGGTGGTGAGTATTTTAGTGTTGTTTTCGATGATTTTTTTTTCACTTTTTTGTTCACTCGTCTGTTCTGTTATGAAAACAACATTAAGTTACTTACTGTCATGTGTCACAAACCTGCATGACATTGACAGCCAACTTTGCGCTCGGAAACACGACTTGTTTTGGTTTGCATTTTGTTAACAGTCGGCCGGCAGGTTATTATAAATTGTGTCCGTTTTTGTTTTTTATAATTTTCGTAGTAGTAGTAGTTATTTTTTTTTTATATTTATATATACCATATCATTTACATATTTATTTATTTTTTGTTATGTCTGACGAAGATTCTTTTCATTCGGCATGTGATGATTCTTTTATAAGTACTGATAATTCTTTTATTGCAAATAGTTACCTGACATATGAATTTCAACGGTTTCCACAGCATTTTAATGTTTGCCACGTGAACGCTCAAAGCATTCCCCAACATCATTCTGAGATGTTGGATTTGTTTGACAATGTTCCAGTTCATGCTATTCTTGTGTCTGAGAGTTGGCTCAAACCCGAACTTCCTTCTACATCTTTCAGTCTACCAGGCTTTATTCTTATTCGCAATGACCGCACAGGGAGAAGAGCCGGGGGTGTTGCTATCTATCTTCGGAGCAACATTTCCCACAAAATTTTATTTTCTTCGCCGTCCTCTTGTAGTGGAAATCCTGAGTATTTATTACTCGAAATAAATGTCAAGGGGGTTAATGCCGTTCTCGGAGTCATCTACTGTCCACCCACTATCGACTATTTTTCCAACCTGGACACCCTCTTCGAGACTATTTCTACTGACTACAAACATCTCATAATTATGGGTGACTTCAACACAGACCTGGCTAGGAATACTCTAAGATCACGCCGTTTGGGATCAACCCTCGAGTCGGCTAGCTTGTCACCGCTCACATTAAACCCCACTCATCATAACATAGATGCTGATGACTCGTGGCTTGATCTCATTCTGGTGTCCTCTGTTGGCTTTGTTGACAATCATGGTCAGATGGCGGTTCCGGGTCTTTCCCGACACGACTTGATATATCTAACCTACAAAATTAAACCACCGAAACAGCGGCCTGCCGTCGTCTCTTTACGTAGCTTTGCAAGGTTAGACAGTGGAAAATTGACTACAGATGCACATAAATTGGACTGGACAAATTTACTTCAAGCGCCCACAGTCGACGAGAAAGTGGCCATTTTTAATCATAACATTTTAAAATTATACGATACACATGCTCCTCTAAGGGCTGTTCGATTAAAACGTCCGCCAGCACCTTGGATCACCACGGGTGTACGCATGGCTATGCGGCGGAGAGACAGAGCGTTTCGCAGATTTAGGAGAGATCGTTGTGAGGACCACTGGCGCATGTATAAATTAGCCCGAAATCGCTGTAATCAGATGGTAAGAGCTGCAAAGCGCCGATATATCTATGTTAATGTTTCCGATTCTTCTACGGCCGATGTATGGAAGTTTCTCAAAACTCTTGGAGTATGCAAATCTCCAGCTAACATCATTCCTACAAATTTAACTTTGAATGACCTTAACGTTCATTTTGCTTCAACGACACCTCTGCCTCTGTCAGTAAAAGCAGAGACAATACTTAATATAGCTTCCGCGCCAATATTGCCTCCCAATTCTTTTTCTTTTTCTCCTGTGAGTAGCGACGAGGTCCTCAATGCGTTAAAATCTATTAAATCAAAAGCTGCTGGTTGTGACGGCATTAGCAGGATTATGCTTTCCCTCATTCTGGATGCTATAATTCCCATATTCACTCATATAATCAATTTTTCCCTGCAGACTGGAGCGTTCCCTTCATTCTGGCGTAAGGCTTATATTACCCCACTTCCAAAAATCGCTAATCCCAGTCTTGTCAATCACTACAGACCTATTTCTATCCTACCATTTCAATCCAAAGTTCTGGAATCCATAGCTTTCAAGCAAATTTCTGCATTTGTGCACAGCAATATGCTTCTCTCTCCCTATCAGTCAGGTTTTCGCCCAGGGCACAGTACGTGCACAGCTTTGCTAAAAATTATAGAAGACGTCCGGACTGGCATGGAGGACTCCAAGTTAACAGTGCTGGTATTAATCGATTTCTCCAACGCTTTCAACGCTGTTGACCACGATATCCTTCTTGCCCTACTTTCCCAAATTGGGATCTCGTCGTATTCACGGGATTGGTTTTCCTCATATCTTCGTGGTCGCCAGCAAGCGATACGAGTTGGCCAGGCATTCTCGGATTGCTGCTACTTAGCTTCTGGTGTTCCACAAGGCGGTATACTCTCTCCACTTTTGTTTTCTCTATTTATAAATTCCATTACCAAGTTACTCAAAGGCTCTTACCATCTGTACGCGGATGATCTTCAATTATACGCGCAAGCTGATAGTAGTGGATTAAATGACTGCATAGGTACAATAAACGCAGATTTGGCTGCCATCTCGGAGTGGTCTCAAAAATTCGGCATTAACGTTAATGTCTCCAAATGTCATGCTATCCTTATCGGTAGTATTTTTCACCTTCGCAACATAGATTCCAGTCAACTTCCACATATTGTGTTTAATAATGCACAAATTAATCTATTAACTCATGTAAAAGATCTGGGTCTATACATTGATGACAGGCTAAGTTGGAACAAATACGTAACTAATATTAGTCAAAATGTCACGTCAATATTACGTTCCCTCTATAGGTTTAAAAATTTCCTCCCAGCTAACATTAAAACCCTACTTGTTCATGCTCTCGTTCTCCCTATTATTGATTATGCAGATGTTTGTAGCTCAGACCTATCTCAAGAACTTCTAAACAAATTGGATCGACTTCTCAACAACTCTATACGTTTCATTTTTGGTCTGCGTAAGTATGATCATATTTCCTCTTTTCGTGCTCAGCTTAAATGGCTTCCTATCAGACAGAGACGATCCCTCAGATATCTCTGTATGCTTTATTCTGTCATGAACGATCCTTGTACTCCGGAATATCTCAAAAGTTATTTTCTAGTCTTGGGTGGCTCTCATTGCCTAAATCTTCGTTCTGCTGACAATTTACTCCTTGAGATTCCTTTGCATCGTAGTAATTTCATTTCTGATTCTTTCGCTGTCACGGCCATCAAGCTCTGGAACGCGCTCCCTCTTGACATTAAAAAATCTCAGACCAAACTTACATTTAAGCGTAAAGTTAAGCAACACTATTTGCTAACACTGCCTCAGACATGAATAATCTTCGTCTTGTTATTATTGTAATGAATTATGTATATTATTTATATTATATATTGTGAATGTTTATATATTGATATCATAACATGTATGAATTATATTTGTATCTAGGTATCTATTAATTATATAAATATATATATAAATATATATGTCGGAGAATAAACTGTTTAATTAAACCTTTTATTTGAGCAGCGGGTTCAAGGTACCGATCTTAACTACACTCCAGCATTAACACACCACACCGCAACCACTGTTTCTATCATAATGCCCGATCCACCTCGATCGCGCTCCTTTTATAAGTTTTTGCCGAACGTCAAGATGGCGCCTCGACCCCGCTCGAGGACTACCCTCCGCTCTGACAATGCAAAATAATATAACGTCCTCTTTTAAAAAGATGACAAACTAAATTGAATAGAAAAATCTAACAAATTAAACTGATTAAAATTAAGATTTAACAAAGTATTTTCTAGGCTAATTGATATCGTCTTTATGTAACCAGGAATCAAGTCCATTCTGACTACTTCCTCCGACACGGCCACCCTGACGTTTCACACGTCCTCGTGTGATGTTGAAGGGTGAGCATCATCATTATCTGTAAAGATACAAACAAATTTTTGGGTAACATGGTTCGGCCACTCCTGACCAAGTAGAATATGGTCCTTAACATTCATGTAGTCTGATATCAAACGTCAAATTCTCAATCTCAACGAGCGTCCAATCTTTGTGCCCCTTTACGCCGTTTACTAAACAGATTCCATGATAACGAAAAGGCGACCTCGCCTTTGTTATCCACCTGGCCACCTCGCCTTTCATAGTTCATTGGGCCACCTCGCCATTTGTTGTCCACTTGGCCACCTCGCCTTTCATAGTTCGTTGGGCCACCTCGCCATTTGTTGTCCACTTGGCCACCTCGCCCTTCACATAATTCCTGTTTAAATATCTAGATGGCCACCTCGCCATTTAGATACGTTTACCAGCACTGTTAAGATGTTTTGCATATGGCCCACAAGCCACCACGCTGTTACCACGACCCACCATACTTCAAACATACCGCTCCAGAGAATAGTGCCACCCCATCTTTTCACGTGGGCGTCGAGTAAGAGGCGACTCTCACTCTCAGAAGAGACTAGACTCGATACGGACCATCTTTCGTATCATAAGTCTCGATGGCCTAGTGGTTCAGTACTCAGACTTCTAGTTCAGAAGTTCTGTGTTAGAACCCTGGCTCAACCAATGACTTTCCGGAAGTTATGTGTGATGAGCATCGATGACTAACAACGTTGTGCCCCATGTATGACAATAGGTTTCGCCACCTATTACATTTGAGACTCGAAAATAATCCAGCGTGTCGAGGCATAATTGCCGCTGACCACACCCTCAGGTATTAAAGGCGTGAAGTTACATAGGCACATAGCCATATGATGTTTTAATTAATGAAACTATTAAACTAGTCCAAAGATCTTACCGTCATTATTATCTGATAAGCATGGATTCAGCTCAGTAGGGACATATGATTGGGGGAGTGGACGTAGGCGTTCTCTCGAGTATTTGTAAGTTCGATTAGCGTTCAAACTCTTAAGATGGTATCTGTCACCGTCAAGTACCTCAATGACTTCATAAGGTCCTTTATATTTAGGATCCAATTTGGTTTGATTCCGTTCATGATTTTCTACTAAAACATAATCTCCTACCGAAAATCTAGTCACATTTGCCTTATTTTTATCGAATCTTACTTTATCAAGCTGTGCATTATTTTTCATTAATTTGTCAGCTTGTTCCCTAATCTCTTAAATTTATCTCAATCTCATGATCGTCAATAGTTAATAAATTTAGTGGTCTAGCTACTCTACCTATTAACAATTCTAATGGACTTGCCTTAGTTACCCTATGAATCGTGCTATTTATAGCAAGTCGAACATCACCTAACGCATCTTGCCATGACCTATTTGGACTAACTTCTACAACAGTCAACATATTTTTGAGGGTGCTCATTAAACTCAATCATTAAACTCTTTATTCGCGAAACACCGCCCTTGGTCTGCTATTATTCGCACAGGCGCGCCAAAAAGTGATATAGATGCTTTAAGTGCGTAAATGGCACACTCTGCATTAATTCTCAGGGAATGTCTAAGTAACACGTATTTAGTGAAAGCGTCTATGAGCACGAAAACGTATTCGTTTTGATTATTTTTCCCACTGAGTTTTCCTGTGGCATCTATATGAATTGTGTGCATAGGGATGCTGACTTTTGGTATAGGGTGCAGCTCGATTTGCTGTTTACCACTACTTGATTTAGCCACTTTACAAGGTATACATTTCTTAACAAATTTTCTAACATACTTTGCCATATTAGGAAACCAATAATGTTGGTATACCTTCTCTAAGGTTTTATCCCACCCCAAGTGAACAATCAAACTCAAACTCAAAATTAACTTTATTTACGTAGGTTTTATCACAAAACTCTTTTAAATCATCATATTTACAGTTACCATTATCATCATCTTACGACCCCTGTCCCACGCTAGGTGGTAGTCTCCATACACACCTATCAGTCGTCATATCTACAGTCACACCTTTTATACACAATTTCTCATGTTTACAATCCATCCATCTCTCTTGATCTTCCACAACCCTTACGTCCATCCACATTAATACTGAAACTACCACCGGTTCGGAATGCTGCTCTACAGAGAAGAGCCGGTAAGAAACCCTGTAGTTATATTTTTCAAATCAATGGGTTTGTTTACAAAAAGCACTAAACAGCACAGTGAGAGCAAGTTCGCCGGATGAGAGAGAAACACAACACGTTAACGCAATGAATGACAACTAGGCCTTGGGTTAGGGCCAATCAAATACAAGTCCGCGAATTAATAGCTCAATCGACTCATGGATACGATTTATCACCGACCAACAGAAAGCCCTAGGTACCTACTATTGGTAACCAAATGTTACGGTTATTTCTTTGATTTTTTCTATACAGCACATTTGATCATAAATTTTACAGCTCTAAATCAAGATCATCGTTTTCGAGTTTATGAATAATTTTATTGCACTCTGGGTCTAGTTGTTGCTCCGCTTGTAACCAGTTTGCAGATAACTCTGTAATATTGACGCGCTTTTGCTCTATACGGTTTACATTTTCTAAAACGTTGGGTTTATTGACCGAGCTGCCAGTCAAACTGACAATGTTATTTATCCTCTTTCCACTAAGCTTTGACGCAACACAATGTTTGATGAGAGAGCATTCGGCACCAGAATCATAATAAAATGGATACGACTCACAAGTGTTCATCAGCGCACTGCTGGGATTGCTAACATAGCAAACTTCCACATGCCTTTCGTTACTCGCCGCTGCTGCAGGCGCTGCTCCGAACTGCTTGCGCCTACTGCCGCGCCAGCTCCTCCGCTGTTGCCACGTTGTTGCCACGTGGACCCTTCGTTGCCAAATGTCCGGCGTTGCTGCACCTGAAACAGATTAAGTCCGACCGCGGCCTCGGTCCCGCAGAGCTTGACGCTGAATTGACTGCACTGGCTGCCTTGCCTTTCACCTCGCCTTTGGAACGGCACCTATTTTATCGAAGTTGTGAAATTTCACCGTTGCCGACTGAAACTTCGATCGCATGAAATCTGGATCTGCTGTCCTATCGCCTTATGTTTAGGCTCTCAATCTACCTTACCGATGCAAATCAAGGCATATAATGGTGCCATAATCTTGGAAAACTGATATAAACTGCCGAAAATATGACGCTAGACCGATGAACTCAAGCCTAACGCTAAAACATCCCGTCTAATCTAAATTTCGTATCGCAAGTAATTAACAGGCAAAACATGTAAAAGAATTTCAAATAATTATTTTTTACATATTGGCTAAACCGTCAAACGTTTTTACACTTGCCTTTGTTTACATTCACAATGTTGTGATGGCTTTAGGTTGGTGTCACTCTAAATGTCAGTCCGTTGGACGTCAGTCTCTGACAGCTAGTGGCGCCACCTGGGCAGTTTGATGTGGTAGTTTTGACCCATATTATTTAGTTGTTTTTAACAAATCGAGTTGTAATTATTTAATAGTTATTATAAAATCAAACCTTAATTAATTTACTGCTATTGGCAAATATTATTTGATTATCTTTTCACAATAACCGGAAGTGAGATTATTTTTTTTAATATCGGCTTGTGTTCTAGCAACTTTACGAATCCCTATTTAATCTGTGGGGTTGTCTACGATGTATGACGGCCAGACGATTAATTACAAATTACCCCAAATAAAACATCAACGCCCTCCCAAAGGCCAACCCCACGTCCGTGCAGAACATCTTAGCCACGTGGGAGGGGGACACTCAAAATGAAATTACTTATGAGTGGCTAACAGGGAAATGGCAAACCCGTGATGATGGAGAGAATTAATATTGAAATGATACAAAGTGACTTGACATTGGCTAAACACAAACCGTGAGAGCCACAAGAAAATAAAAAAATAAAAAAACATCAACGTTAAGTTTGGCATTTGCCAGTGAAATAGGCGGACGCGTCGGTCAGAGCAAAAAGAAACGTCTCCGCCATTGTTTTAACAGTGAGTTTTACACGCATTATAACTAATCCTTTGTATTTCTTATTGTCTCGCCAATCGGCTTATGCAAATGGACCGCGTGGCTCATTGTGTTGTGTTGGCATACAGCCACGTGGACTGGTTAAAGTTTTAACCTTTGGACTTCCCGTGTAGGCCCTCCATATTCCTTCTGTTGGAAGGCATGATAGTTTCACTTTGTAATAGGATCCCCCTTGCGGCGGATTTCAGGTGTGGCCGCTCGAGAGATTCGTCTCAACGCCAGGATCCAGAGGCACCTTTGGAGCCTGGACGCGAGACCCGTTCCTCGAGCCCGGCCTCCTGCGGAGCTGACCGTGCTGTAGTGGAGTCCGCCTAGCAATCCAGCTGAGGCGGGACGGTTTTTCATTACCCCTTAATTATTTTTCTTTTACCTGCATTTCTTTTCGTTAAATAAATACAATTTACTTTGTATTTACGGGTTCAGTTAGGAGCCAGTAAGTTACCTGCCCGGCTCCCAAACTGGGAGGCCGGAATACAACTAGATTTAACTAAAGGACCCCGGGACCGACACCTTTTTATAACTGGAAGAATTTAACCATCGTCGTCGGCTCAGGGATCCGGTACTCATAAAGTCCCTGGCGCCCCTTAAGTATTATCAACTTGAGCAGTGACCAAAATTCATGAATTTAACGTGATAGAAGTTTGTCTTATACCGATCAAAGTCACACTATCGTAAAGTCGTATACCATACAATTTACCCGAGTAAGAAAATGGAAACTGCTCACCGGAGTGACGTAAAATTCCAGACCCACTCACTATTCTTTGACCTGGCTGACCGCAGAACTGTTGCTCGCCTTCCTGCTGCTCCGCTCAGGACAGTTAGACGCGTAGTGTCCTTGTCCATGACAACGCAAGCAAGTGATCCCGTTCACTTGGTTAATCGCCGCACTATGACTGCCACTTGTGATTTTCGGTTTAGTTAGAACAATCTCCATGTAGCTTAATATCTCCTTTAGAGTGACAATGAATCGCCATTATCAGTCATTTCCATCGCGTACAGAAACACACACATATCACTACACTGTTTTCTCCACGTGGGCTGACTGAGTTACATACCACTTCTGATGTCGGAGAATAAACTGTTTAATTAAACCTTTTATTTGAGCAGCGGGTTCAAGGTACCGATCTTAACTACACTCCAGCATTAACACACCACACCGCAACCACTGTTTCTATCATAATGCCCGATCCACCTCGATCGCGCTCCTTTTATAAGTTTTTGCCGAACGTCAAGATGGCGCCTCGACCCCGCTCGAGGACTACCCTCCGCTCTGACAATGCAAAATAATATAACGTCCTCTTTTAAAAAGATGACAAACTAAATTGAATAGAAAAATCTAACAAATTAAACTGATTAAAATTAAGATTTAACAAAGTATTTTCTAGGCTAATTGATATCGTCTTTATGTAACCAGGAATCAAGTCCATTCTGACTACTTCCTCCGACATATATATATATATGTATATTCGTTTTGTACCCCATATGCTCTCTCTTTTTAACCCGAAGGTTGACTGGTAGAGAATGCCGCATGGCATTAAGTCCACCTTGTGTACCATGTTTGTACATTAAGAATAAATAAATAAATAAATAAAATTAGTTTCCCTGAAACATCATCATCAACATCATTTCAGCACAAACATAAACCATTGTTGTCGTGTCAGCCCATAAATGAGCCACTACTGAGTCAGGCCTTCTCCAAATCCATGGTACTTAGCCTGCTGTGCCACGCTGGAAAAACGGATGGGCACAGGATTTGTATCAAGTTTTCCTTCTCTTGCGGTCAGGTGATCTGCCTTTTGCGTTCCTTTAGTCGCCTCATAAGACACTCTGACGATGGTATGGGATACTGACATCGTGCATCCTAAATCTAACACCACATGGGTTCAAGTGCCATTGCCCAGTGCTGGTTTATTATATGCCGACCTCAATGTGACCCCAAAGAAATGTTGGTAAGAAGTCTTTGCTATATTTTATATTGCAGTAATAAAGTGAGGTTATGTAGGTATCTGGTCGTTTGATTGCCGTGAAAAAACCTCGCGCTGTTCATATGCTCATTGTTTTTTAATCGACTGCTTGTACAGCTGGCAACGCAAGTGTTTTGTACGTGACTTTTACAGTTATGAGCAACCGTCCTCACTCGGTTGCCTAGAAACAATTAAGAGGGATGACGGTTTATTTTTTAATCGCTTATCATTGATATACGCTAATACTATATTTAAATTTAAAAAAATATCCAAAAAGAAACAAAATACCGTGCGTCGAGTAAAATTCTGTCCATTGAACTTGGCATACATATTTCAATAATAAATGAATTTATTATGATTATGTTTGACATTCTTCAAGACTATACACAAATAATATTAAAGACAAACAATATTAATGTATTCTTCATTTGACCACAGAGTTTAACAAAATAGTACATAGTATGCGTGTGTACCAAATACATGGGAGTGTGTATGTATTTATTATGCATAACTAAACTTATTTAAATTATATATGCGGGAAATTTCATTCTCCTCCGTCCGCACAATATTTACTTTACAAATATTTTGCTTCACGAATTACAATATAGATGTCAGGTCTTGCAAATTAAAACCCTATGTTGAAATTTACACGTAATCAGAACACGCTCGATCTGAAGGAACGAGTTTTTGTTCAGTCGCTTTCAAAAGTATTCATTTGTGTAGTTAAAGAAACCTCTAACAACTCCATTACTGACTACTACTGACTTGATTCCCACCATGAATTTGGAGGAGGGCCGAGTCAGTAGTGGGGCATTCAAGGGCTGGAACGACGACGACTGACTTGATAACTGATGTAGTAGTAATTATTAATCTTTAAATGGCTAAGCATATGTTCTCCAAATATAGCTAAGAACACTCTGAAATAATTATTCAGCCCATATCATGACCCACTGCTGAATCTGGCCTCCTCCCATTAAATGGAGGGGTGTTTGGCCTACCGTGCCATGCTGGCCATAGGGGATCGAGTACGTATCAATATTTTCTTCTCATGCGGCTAGGTTTTCGCCCTTGTTTTTCGCAATTTTTCTTTTACAATACCTCCAGGATGGAATGGGGTGGTGTCACAATATATTCTAAATCCGTCACCACACGGATTGTTAAATAGGGCAACCTCTCAATTAGTTTTGCTTACATATCCAAAATAATATACGAATTAATATTATGCTAGCCTAAAGATGTGATTGAGTGATTGATTACCCATTATATCATGCGTTTCGCGCGTTCGGCGAATTGCGGTTCAATAGAAAATTCAGTATTAACTATTTTGAAAATAAACGTATTGCAAGTGTGTATGCAACGGTTGAAATAAAGTGTCGCAATACTGTAATCCATTTCTAACTCACATTTATAAAAAAACTGAAAATGAAATTGCCAACTGCCAATCGCCGCCGTGACCCAAGTGTTCCGTACAACGGCGGTAAATGAAAAGAGCACTAATCAGGTAACTTTGCTTTTGATTCTAACATCAAAAATGTTAAGGAGTCGAGTCTGCTCCACTCCAATAGGTGACTGCTGCGCTGGCTACGAGGATAAGCTTAAAGTTTTTTTAATAAAACGTAAACAACATTCGCATTTTTGCCAATTCAAATTTGAATTTGAATTTGAATTGGCAAAAATGAGAATATTAACAAAATTGATTTTTTTTAACAAATGAAATCGTCGTTTCACAAGGGCATTTTTATTTTTTTAAATAATAGTCTATAATTGCCTAAATAATGAAAGGTATTTACTTAAAATGGTTTTTTTTACGCAAGGTTTACTAATCTTTGAGTTTTTTTTAAAATAGAAACCTATTGTACCGTGAGACGATTAAAGGTATAGTCAAGGTAAAAAACCATCGTTGTCCGGCGACCTGAACCAGGTCGGTCCACCACTTAAGTTTGGCAATCCCACAGGCTCTGGTTCTCCTACGTATCTTCTCATTTCTGATTCGATCTCGCAGGGAAACTCCAATGCCGTTCCATGACCCTTTGGGTGACTTTAAGCGACCACGTCTCATTACTATATGACATCACTGGCATCATACAGTGATCGAAAACTTTTGTCTTCAAACACTGCAGTATTTTAAGATGTTGGGATCCCTAATTCTTTCGGAACGACGCACCAATATCTGTTTATTTTTTTTTTGTCGATGGCAACACTTATTCACATATAATGAAGTAAATGGGTTCTTACTTTTTTCGAAAGAAGTATTCAAGCGCTTCGGTTTTTGAGCTCGCACGTTTTCGTTTTAGTAATATAGGAGTTCAATCAGCATTTGAATATTATTCTTTACAAAATTCATTTAGGATCAAATTATAATTTTAACACTTTGTCCTTAATACCTACAGAAAATATAAATTAAGTACGTGATTATGTTAACATTCAACATTTATTTTTGTTATAAGGCTTGTGTAGTCTATGTTAAAAGTCTCGACATTAAGGGCCAGTATATTGTTCATTAATTGTATGCGCTAAGCAAAATGCCAGTAAAATTACATTAGCAATAGACACTTCAGTTGTATTTATTTATGTAAATGAACATGAATTAATTATTAGGGTAATCTATGATTTTATTTATGTGACAACAAAATTGTGTAATTAATTAATTGAAAGTTTTCTATAAGTTCTTTCAATCTAATATGGTGCATGTTAGCATGGATGTTATTTAACCATGTCTATAAATCATGAGTCACGTCACATATGGCCCTCAAACCTCAAAAAAAAGTTCGCCCCAAAAAAATATCCGGCTCGACTAACATTACACAAAAATTAAAAACAAACAATATGCCCATAAATCACAATTAAGAAGCAAACTATAGAATTTCTAAACATTATACGAATCGAATGTACACCTACACAGCCATCGAGACGCACACATAACCAAGCGAGTTCATTCACACGGGACCTTGACACACTTCAATGTGATTTTGTGAGCGCACACACTAGCAAGTACGCCACACATACAGAGCGCACACGGACACGTGGCGTGATGCGCACGATTCGTTATGTAAAACTTTGACATAATCGCTTATTAATACATGACTGCCTATACACGCTACATAAAGGTTATAACAGTGATACAATTGGCAGTGATTCTAATTTAATAAACATTGTTTATACATATGTATCTAATATACCTCTCACTAATCTGCCCTACTCGTCCCCAGACTTTCTTGTGCGAATCCTTCTTTAAGGTCTTTTGAACCGTTTGTAAATATTGAGACTAATCCATTTGAAAGCAGCTTCAAGTGTTATTATGCGAAAAGAATAAAATATAATATCCCAAATTTCTTTCTTTCGGACACCCGTAGAACTACTACCACTCGCCCATATATAACCCACTGCTGAGGCGGGCCTCCTCCATTTACATGGGGGTAATCAAGTACAGCGTGAGTTGGTAAATTGGCAAGTTTGATAACCCACTGGTTTTTCTGAAGTAAATTTACAGGATACACAAACTAAGACTCAGTTTAAGCACATTCTTTAACCGTAAACGCAAGATTAATCTCATTTAGTCGCGTAAATTATCATAATAAAACATTTGTGAATTAGAAATTTCAACGAAATACGCACTTAGTGCTTAACTTTATGGTTTGAATATTTTAAAGTTAATTGTTCTATGAAGTTTTTAAGTTTTAATATAACGCATCTAAGGGCGCCAACATACGTGCTACTTTTTTATCTTCCTTTTAAGAGATTTTAGCGATTCCTCGTTATTGCTTTAGCGATGATGCAATAGTCCACATTGTGACAATATAATACAAAATGTCAGGTCAAAATATACCACCTGGCCAAAGAAACCTAGTAAAGCAAGCAATCATTTACCACTGTGGCAAAGTCGTCGAATTGATACTCCTCATTCAATTAGATGTACGCTTATTAGTTCGTGTGGTGACGCATTTAGGATACATGTCACAACCCCATTCCATCTTGAGGGTGTATTAAGAGCCAACTAAAGGGAATCTATCTATGCTGTCGCAAAAAAACGACAGCATAGATAGATGAGAAAAAAAAACGAAACCCTGCGCCAACCCGTCCGAAGAGCGGATCTTATATTTGAGGCGGTAGCGGCGGCACCTTTAATGAGTCCATGACATGTTGTTATATAATTATATCCGGAGTGTCTTAATTAAAGAAACTAGGTAGACATTTATGAACTGATAAAGCTTGGTGATTTAGAATATACAATATCACAAAGCTATGCCATACCGAGGGTATCGTAAAAAGGCATCTAAAGGAACGCAAGAGGCTATCAAGAAGCTAGGCTAGCAAGAGATATCCTATAGCTCCTATAGCCTAGACTCGTTTTAAACCCTGAGTGAACACATCCTGCCAGCGAGGCATAGAGGCTTACTTCCCGCCATGTACTTGGAGGAGGCTCGACTGAGCAACTCAACAGTGGGTAATTTAAGGGCTGTGGTGAGAGAAATTGCAAATTGTGGTAAAAGTAGAGACTATGCGGTAGCCCTAAAATGAAACAATTTTTTCTTAGTTTCATCTTAATATACTTTTTAATGTGATGGTTGTTCCGAAATGCTTTTTGTATTACAAAAGATTTATAGTGTGTTTAGATGTAGCCAGATTTATGGCACAAATGGATGCAGTACGTCTACATCACAGATGACATTAGACAAGATTTATATTAAGTGCGTTGAGTATTGCAGTCCACGCTTCAAATATTATTTCTACTATTTTTATCCATCACAAAAAAGGGTCGGAAAATGATTCAACACTAGTTTAGCTTGACGCCTCTGTCTGTGGCATCAAATCTCCTGTACGACGAACTGATTCAATTTAGTTTATTTTCGTGAAATGTCCAAGGATATTTATTTAGTATACATAATGTCACCACCCCATTCCATCCTGAGGGTATTGTAAGAGTCGACGAAAGGAAATAATAAGGCAGATAATCTAGCCACCAGAGAAGGAAATCTTGATAGGAAATCCTGTGCCAACCCGTCTGGCCAGCGTGTCACAGTAGGCTAATTACCCTCTATGTAATAAGAGGAGGCCAGACTCGGCAATGGGTAATTTATGGGCTGAATAGTGGTTTGGTCAGTTTTGATACTCTACTAATGGTAGTGCCAGTATGGTACATATGCCACACGCTTCTGACTTAAGCACTACAATAAATTATCCATGTGGTGACGGACTTAAAATACACAATGTCACCAACCCACACATCCTGAGGGTGTTGTAAGAGCCGATTAAAGGTACGCAAGAGTCAGGCCACCTAGACGCATGAGAAAGAATACTTGATACGACACTCTGTGCCAACCCGTATGGCCAGCGTGGCACTCTTGGAGGAGGCCCAACTTAGCTGTGGGTAGTTTATGGGAGAAGTAAGCAAGTTTCAGATGGGTACTTAATAGAAATTAGGATTAGAGCCATGTGCGGGCGCACGCGGGGCTTGTAAACGACCATAAGCGACGGTAGCCACTAACCATCAGATTATATTTTGTCTATTAAAAAACTTTTGGGGGTCTTAAATTGTTCAATTTCGCTTATACATATTAAAAAAAAAGATATAAAAAGATGATAATAAAAACGCGACCCCCAACCTTTGATCTCTTTGCAAGACAAAGATTTGTCTGTGGGTTGTTATCGTGAATTTTAAACTGTAATTATATTTCAAGGAAGTTAGTTTTACAACGACGACATTGATGCAGAACAGTTTTACATAAACACTCGCGATATCTTATCAATTTGGTCACACGTGTTTGCAGCGTTTGTAAATACAGATGTTATTTTGTTTTTGCTTGTCATTCCCTAGAAAAAAATATTGACTAAAATTAGGTATTTTACATTTATATATTACTAGTGGCCCGCCCCGGCTTCGCCCGTGCTAAGCGGGGGTGGGTTATACATATAAACCTTCCCCTTGAATCACTCTATCTATTAAAAAAAACCGCTTCAAAATCCGTTGCGTAGTTTTAAAGATTTATGCATACATAGGGACGGACAGAAGAATGCGACTTTGTTTTATACTATGTAGTGATAGTGATAGTGATTAGCGGCCCGTCCCGGCTTCGCACGGATGCGATGTTACACGCGGGTGACGCCGCGGGACGAAGCAAGTAAAAAAAAATAAGTTACTCCTGTGAAAGTCTCGTCAAAATCGCTCCAGCTGTTCCTTCGATTAGCTGGAACAAGACAGACAGACGAAAAGTAAAAAAAATGTTATTTTGGCCTATGTACTGTTTATACATACTTACGCATTTAGCAAAAAGTGGTTATTTATTTGTATGTATGTATCTAAAGATGTCTGATATGAACAAATGGGCATATTGTATGTGTGACATGTCTAATAAAGTAATAATGTCAGACTTGTTTTTCTATAAACGAGCAACCATAGAGTAACTCACCGGCTCTTCTCTGTGAAATAGTATTCGGAACCGGTGGTAAAGCCTAAATGTTGTTTTTTATTATTTTAACGTTTTTTTTACTATTTGAAGCATTCTTCATTCTTCTTCATTTATTAAAATAAAATGCATTTTTATTCGGGTTATCAGTGTACATGTCTTTGTTTCTCTATTTGCATTTGCTGTGTCAAGATTGGTTCACCCAATGATCATGAAAATGATAATGTATAGTGGCTAGATTATAATCATGATATGAAACTTGAAAGTATAGTTGAAATTCACCTACTTTTTAAAGTAGGTGTAGTTTTAAGTCCATTGAAAAAAATCGATAAAATCCATTGCAATCTATGACAATTACCACTCTTAAAGGATAACGCAATAGCTGGCAATATATTATGCCACCCCATTCCATCCTGGGGGTATCCGACGAAAGAAAACTACAAAGCCGAAAACCTAGTCGTAGGAAAAGGATAAATTAAATTTAATTAAATAATTTTCGTGAAAAAGTATTTGCTTCACGTATTAATAAATATTCTGTGGAGCGACGGATTTAGAATACAGTGTCACCAACCCATACCATCATGAGGGTGTCGTAAGAGGTTACTAAAGGAACGCAGCCGCAAGAGAAGGACAACTCATACAAACCCTGTGGCACAGTAGGCTTATTTCCCTCCATGAATTTGGAAGAGGTCCGACTCAGGAGTGGGTCAGTAATAACGACGATTAATAAATTTGTACGTTGAAATGATTTTTAACCTTATGTAACCGATCTCGATGAAGTCGGGTCGGGTTACTTTGGCCTGGTGAAGCCACCAAAATCAACATATTGAATGATATCGTTATCTCAAGGATAAATTAACCAAATACAGCATTACATAAATCCAGCGGCGTAATTGTAAACATGTTTTTTTCGCTGCACATGTATTTGATAACACCGTATAACAATT
The DNA here is from genome assembly GCA_905475355.2 of Clostera curtula. Taxonomy (NCBI): domain Eukaryota; kingdom Metazoa; phylum Arthropoda; class Insecta; order Lepidoptera; family Notodontidae; genus Clostera; species Clostera curtula. The sequence continues at coordinate 16,637,287 of FR997809.1, read as the reverse complement.
TTAAATGTACAGTGCCAATAGCCTTGTTCTCAGTTCTTTAGGGTACAGTTTCCATACACTCTTTAATTTTAGGTCAATACGCCAAGAGGCAAGGTCGATGTCGACTTTGTGCTTTGCAGTATTTTTTTTTTAATTTGATTCTTAAGTCTCATATTGTTTTAACGAGATAATTTCGTGGGAGTATATTCATCATTTCATTATTTTATTTCCATTCCAAGATTCACCCATAGGCTGGCGGACAGTGCGGGACACAATTGACCTGGCTAAGGATCTGGCTCTTTTGGATCATCATCATCATCATTTCAGCCAAAAGACGTCCACTGCTGGACATAGGCCTCCCCCAAGGATTTCCACAAAGGCCGGTCCTGGGCCGCCCGCATCCACTGCTTTCCGGCGATCTTAACCAGGTCGTCGGTCCACCGTGTGGGAGGCCTACCAGCACTGCGCCTTCCGGAACGCGGTCGCCACTCGAGGACTTTTCTGCCCCATCGGACGTCGGTCCTGCGAGCTATGTGCCCTGCCCACTGCCACTTAAGTTTGACAATCAGGTGGGCTATGTCGGTGACCCTGGTTTTCCTGCGTATCTCCTAATTTCTGATTCGATCTCGCAGGGAAACTCCGAGCATAGCCCTCTCCATTGCCCTTTGGGTGACTTTGAGCCTTCTGATGGAGCCCATAGTGAGCGACCACGTCTCAGTTCCATATGTCATCACTGGCAACACACATTGGATTGGACTCTTTTGGATGTTCATCATCATTATTCATAATTTCAGCCCTATTTCAGCTCCAAATTCATTGAGGGTAATTAGCCTACTGTATCACGCTGGCAAGACGGGTTGGCACTTGTCACAGGGTTTGTTTCCAGTTTCCTTCTGTTGCGACTAGGTTTTCAGCCGTATAATTTCCTTCCAATGAAATGGGAGGAGGTCTGGCTCCTGGCTATGGGTGGAGTAGTCGTAGTATATGAGTGCAGTTTCAGCAAGCTCCACAGTGCATGTCATTTCAATTATTTAGATTGTTGGCTATGCTTCCTACATGTTTAAGCGTGTAATTCTTTCGCTAATCTGTCAGTTAAGCACCAGTATCATTGTAACCCTTTTAACTAAAGTGCTACCGTAGAGTTTCGCCCGCTCTTCTCCGTAGCATTGATTCAATGACTAGACTAAAGGTTTTTTTTGTTTGACTATTTGAAATTATTTGTAAAAAAATCGTATTGATTTTGTAAGATCAAATGTTTTTGTGGTGCCGACCCCAAATATATTGTGAGAGTGCGAGGAAGCTTTAGTAACAATCGGTGTGGTCATGGATTTGGAAAACACCAGATCCAATTCATCCTGATGTCCAACACCCCCCCGTGTTGGACATCTTCTTGGATGCGGGGAGCGTTGGAGGTTAATGCCATTTCGGAGCGCGGTATGATGAAAGGTGTTCCTCGACTGCCCACGCCAGGGTCATGAGCAAGATATGCTCTCCCCAATTGGGGAACATAGATTTTGGACCCCACAGAGACGCAGCAGCGGGACATTGAACGCGCCTCATTCAGGTGCCGTTGCAGCGCAAAGTTGCCATTAGCAGTGGCAAGCCTGGCTGCTTCGCTTTTGCTGTTAACCCACTGTTTATTACGGCCTCTTCCTTTTCACTAACGAAAATTATCCTTATATGGTTAGTGCTTCTAGTTCAAAACAAAACTAGCCAGTATAAACCGGTTTCGATCGGTTAGTATTTATCAGGGCTGAAATGGAGCAACTCACATCGGCCGGCGACGCTAAGTCTGCGATAGCTGCCTGATACTATTCAATGCCACAGTAAATTGACAACGCAGTATGAATACTCCAGTTACACTTCAATTACAAATTAACAACACAAGAAAAGTATAATTAGCGAGATTTATACAGATGCACTTCGATAAATGCAATAAAATACCCTCAGATGAAATCCATCAAGATTATTGCAAAGTATCTTAAAACACAAGTTTTAGATTAATATCTCGTTTGTTGGTCACTCACGCCGGAACGCATTGATATTACAGCGTGATAATATTCAGTCTCATATTCCAACAATATTGCGCTGCCTTGCGCGTATCCCGAATATGACCCCGATACCAAAAGACAAAGCCATATAAGTAAATAGTGACGAAAAAATACATACAAGCACGTCTGAGAATCACCCATGATGAAAAAATTTGAACACTCGCCACGAATGGTTTAAGTAAAAAACTTCGCAAATTAATGTATTTCGTTTTACATTTCTTATAACGTTTCAATAGTATTAAGGAGTATCGAGTTGACATACTGAAATTGGCACTATTCATTTTTACTACGACAGACGGCTGTGGCGGTAGTGACTCAGTACTCAGCATACAATAAGGGTCACCGGTTCGAGGTCCAGCCCTTACCGACATGGTTGCAAGTTTTAGTATGGAAATGTCGGTGAGGTACCTATTAATACCAAGGCCAGTTTTACACGCGTTTAAACTGATAGAGCTTTTGAAGAGTTCGATTCAGTGGTTCAAACTCAAACTCAAAAGGAACTTTATTTACGCAGGTTTCTTCACAAAACTCTTATGAATCGTCATATTTATAAATACATACCGTGGATGTCATATCATCTCACGGCCCCTGTCCCACACTAGGTGGCAGTCTCCACACACACAAATCAGTCGTCATACCTACATTCACATTTTTCATACACAACTCCTCACTCCTACAATCCCTCCATCTCCCCTGATCGCTCACAATCCCTGCGTTCACTCACATTCCATCGATTTATGGCATTATTGTACCTTATTCGTACAAAAATGCCATAAATCTAAATGATTGTTGGGAATCCTCGTGAATGCCGTGGGGATGGCCAGATATATGATAATTTGCGCCACACCCTACCCATTAAAATCAACGGCAGTTCTTGTCTCCTCGAAACAGGGTCACGGGTTTGGCTCCCGAGTGAGAACATGCTCCGCCACCCTGACGATAGATTTATGGCTGGGGAAACATCACCCAGATGACATACTACGATTACTATTCAGCCCATAAATTACCCATTGCTGAGTCGAACCTCCTCCAATTATTACATGGATGGTAATTAACCAACTGAGCGACGCTGGCCAGACGCGTTGGCACAGGGTTTCCTTGTCTTGCGGCTAGATTCCTTTATTGTCATTTCTTCTGTGACTCTTACGAAACCTTCAGAATGGAATGGGGTTGTGAGACTATGTGTTCTAAATCCACATGGACATATGATATAAATAGCAACGTATATGTGCTAGCCTATTTATCATGCCTTTTCCCCATTTTAAGGTTTGGCACCCATGTTTGGCTTGGCACTAGTACTTAGACCAACTACACTCGACAATTGCCACCAGCGTTGGCACGGGGCAGAATATAAAACGCTAGGAAATAACGGGTGTTGTAAAAGTCAATAAAACCCAGCACGCTTGGTGGATCTAATGGTTCGCCCGCCAAGAAGTTTTACTGTGTTTCGTCGTGGGTATTTGAGAGCCGGTGCCCGACAAGGTGCTTGCCATCACGCAAGCCTAGGGTCAAAGGCACTCAAGTCACTGATAAAAAAAGCCTTTTGAGATCACATTTAGTAGAGCCTTGTATTCATTTGGATAGACTGGCCATGCCGGTCATGATGTTATGATGATCATGTATTAAAAACCTAGTCGTTGCTTGTATATTTTTGTCGTCTGTTCCCATCACTTGCATTTCTCAGTATCCGCTAGAACAAAGCCTACCCAACCGTGTTGCATGGTAACCTAATGATGGCACTCTACGTGGCTATGCGTGTTCACGTTTTTTTATAACATTGTTGTTTTTGTGTGAGTGTGCTCTAAAATTAGTAACACTATAGCTATATTACTATCAGTTGTATGAGGGTTACGAAACTCTAACGTAACGTACTTCGGTCTTCGGTGCTATCCGAAGTAAATTTGGCAATTTTAAGAGATTTACACGCTCCCCAAATTCGGTATAAGACTGAGAACACAATAGCGGCAATGAGTTACGCACAATCGTGGATAACTTAGAACATATAAGTTATGTAAGGAGTTCTTCCGCTTTTCACCCAAAAGTTGAAGCCGCCAGAATATTTTAAATAGTTAAAAGGACTAAAAATTCAGCTATAGTTTATAATAAAATAAATAAATTCTCAATACAACAACTACAGTTCACTTACTGACATAAAATAAGTTATTTTTATTTGGTTTTATCATCAGCTATCTGTACCGCGACTAACGGGTCGTCGTCGACGTCGTTTTTAAATATGTAAAAAACTTTAGCGTAAACAAACCGACAGACAGACAGGTCAAAAATATATTGTTTTGCTAAATGTACCGTATAAACATCCAAAGTAAATGTACGTAAAACAAATATAGTAAAACGTGGGTATTTTAATATTATAAACAGACACTACAATATTATTTATTTTTCTAGTTTACCTAACGCATAATAAACAGTTATAGCATCATTAAAAAAAAGTTAATTAGGTTGGGTTTAGTATAGATCCCTGAAGTACTTGAGCTCAATAAAAGTTTGGGCACAATACTTACTACACTACATTTGCGTTCCTGACTGATAGAATAGGCGATGGATATCTTTGTAATCTTAAGTGGAGCATTATTGCCAAAGCAATGCAAACAACATTTGTTATAACTGAAACAGGTAACGATTAGAATGTGTACTACACTTAGGTTAACCGATTATTGGTAACCATTAACCATAGTCTACCAAACTAGCTGAATGCTGGATAAAAATGTCAAAACTCCGAAGAACAGAGGTGAAATACTATTTGATGTTACCCTTATAGATCATCTAATTGAGTCACTATGCCCAAAGTAAAATAGCATTCCGCACTATGTGACTAAGAAATTAATGTCTGTATTTATTTATAATTTAAATAAATTCCATTTACCATTCCATTTTGTATTATTATTCAAAGGTCGAAATGGTAGTGTCAAAATTGGAATAACTTTACGTAACATAGTTGGGTGTTTGTACTGGTTGGTTTCTATTTGCTGTGCGCGGGAACAAACAGACACGGCTTTATCTGGCAGACGTGACCGAGGGCAGATAGAGGGATCCTGTGACCACCTTTTCAACCTATAGGAGGATATTAGCCAAAAATAGCACCCACTAAAGGGGAACGAATATGCATGTAGTGGGCGATTGGCATTTGCGAGGGTTGAAGCCCCAAACCTGGACCCCAGAAGTTTGTAGCTCGGACTACAAACATAATATAACTATAAAGAAAATAATAATTCGACTACAAACATAATATAACTATAAAGAAAATAATAATTCTATGTTAGTGGCTATTCTGGGATCGGTAAATAATTAACCCTGGCGTATTAAGCCAAACTGGTAGGCTTTCCATACGCTAAACCGGGTAGCTCAGGAACGGGCTTTGTGAAAATCCTTGTGGGAAACTTATGTCCATAAATAATAATGATGATTGCAAAGCTAGATTCTTCATCCGCTTGTTAAGGTGGATGCTCCAGGGTAGCCCGCGAAATTCAAATTTTCTTTCGTTTTTTGCAATTTGCAGGTCAGTGCTAGATTGTATGTTGATTATGTTATTCGCGGCTATAAGACGTATGTAGTTATAGAATTATAATCATCAAAATCATTAGTAAAACCCTCCAAGCTCATAAAGGTGCAAGAAAAACTTTTTCAACGTCAAAGTCATTCTTGCATCTTTATGAGCTTGGAGGGTTGTATTGATGAGTTTGATGATTATAACTCTGTAACTACATACGTCTTACAGCCGCGAATCAAATTTTCATCATCATACAACATAGCACTGCCCTGCAAATTGCAAAAAACGTAAGAAAATTTGAATTTCGCGGGCTACCCTGGAGCATCCACCATAAAGAGTACCATATTTGTAAAGTGTATTTTGTCGTCATTTACTGAACTAATAATACTTCTTGAAATAATAAATACTTACTTACTAAAATACTAAGTTACATGAAACTTAAAATATTACTTAGTACTTCTTGAAGTTAAGCCAGCTAAATTCTAATAGAACATAAATATTATCTAGGTATTATTCTATTAGGATAGAATAATACCTAGATAATATTTATGTTCTAAAAAATCGCACTTAAAAAATAACAGTTTCGTTATATCTTGCTTTGATAGATCTGATTAATAATTATATAATAATTTATCAAACGGTTCCAAACGATACTATCAATCAACTTTCAAAATTTTTAAATACATTATACTGATAATATGATAACTAAACCGAGATATTATTTGATTAAATTGCATGTTATCGTATAATCATCCTATTAGTTTTTTTAATATCCCGTAATTTATAAGTGGTACTGGAATGGAGACGTTAGAAGGGGCACCACCAAACCGACGAGCATGCATTAAGAGGTTGATGAAAGTGGAAGAAGCGAAAGTTGTGAGCCAGGATCGTAGCAAGTGGAAGGATGTGATCTCTGCCTTCCCCTGTGGGAACAAGGCGTGACCTTATATATGTATGTATGTAATTTAAAAAAAGCCCTCTAGAACTTTATGAACGAAAATTAATCTATTTTGTTACGCTGCTATGTCCGTGTGTTGACGGATTTTGACAAAAGGAAATGACTGATAACCCAGCCACAAGAGAAGAAAAACTTAATACGAAATCATGTGGCAACCCCTCTGCCCAGCGTGGCTACTTCCCCCCATGTTATCGGAGGAGGCCCGACTCCAGCAGTGGGTCATTTATGAGCTGAATAGTGCCATATATAAAAATTAATCGCTGACATGTATGTACATGCATAATAAATAAATAAATAATAATAAATGAATATCCTTGGACATTTCACACAACGCCATCTCGTCCCAAGCTAAGCAACTTAATGCTTGTGATATGGTAACGAGATAAATAAATAAATAAATATCCTTGGACATTTCACACAACGCCATCTCGTCCCAAGCTAAGCAACTTAATGCTTGTGTTATGGTAACGAGATGGATGATAACCTACTTATATACATATTTTTTTTCTAAATACATACATATTATAGATAGAAAACACCCAGACCCGGAACAAATACTTGTAGGTCGTACAAATATTTCTTCCGTGTGGGAATCGAACGCGCGACATGCTGCGCAGCAGTCGATCGCTCAACCACTGCGCCAGCCTGCATATTTATAACTGGCTTTTGCGCGCGGCTTCACCCGCGTGGGCTTCGAACCCGTGCATATTTTTTATGAACATAAAATCGGTTATTGTGACTAAACTATGATGGTTAGATATGTGCTCTCGCGGACTTTTTCTATCGGATCTTTATAAAACCTACAAACCCGTAGTACATCATTTTGTTCTATTGTCAATAGTTTTTGCAGCGCACGCATAAATAGGTTTTTGATTTTACACCTTGGTTTACAAAATCGCAATTTTCATACGGATCCCTAATTCTTTTGAAAATAAAATATAGCCTATAAATATAGCCTTCCTCGATAAATGGACTATCTAACACAGAAACATTTTTTGAAATCGCACCTGTAGTTCCTGAGATTAGCGCGTTCAAACAAACAAACAAACTCTGCAGCTTTATATATTAGTACAGATAAACTAGCTGACCGGGCAGACGTTGTCCTGCATGATATTCGTTTACCGGCTGCAGCGCCATTTGTCGAGCTAATTTGTGAATCTAAACCATCATCGGTGCCACCCAAGCGCATAAAAAAAATCGATCAAATCGGTTCAGCCGTTCTTGAGGTGGCATTGATTTTTATATACCTATATATAGATAAATAATTGGACAATTCTTTTATTTTCCAAAGCGTGGTTACCCGATTATTCCCGACCATCTTCGGGTGTTTACGGGCAGACGTGTCCGTTTGTTTTGCACGACTTTCTACGGAACGTCTGTGTCGCTATGTAATGACTTGTTGCCATGTCTCGTTAATTTGTAGCTGTTTAGACATGGTTTTGTTATTATGCGTTTATGGTTAAGTTTAGATTATAGTTTCGTGTCAAGAATGTCTCTTAGTAGAATGGCAGGAAATCTATTTTTGGGGATATGTGGGATTGGTTACGCTAGGCTACGTAATGGATTAAATCCGCAGGACTCAACATCCTGACCTCTTGCTGCGGAGGGCAAGTAGAGTCGTCAGTGCGGGTTGATTTTCTACCATCTATGTCAGTTGCTACACGGACAGCTGATCTAACCAAATAATTACCTGTAGTCCTACTAAAGGGGAGCACAGACGGTTTTTGGAAAATTCTGGAAATTAATGTCTTTGACCCTAAGCTTGCGTGATGAAAATGTTGACTTTTACATCACGCTTTTTTTCCCTGCGTGCGGGAAGTTTTATATTCTGACCCGTCCCCAATTTGGAAAGGCGAGGAAGTAGAAAAAAATACGGGTAAAACTCAAGGCTTTTGCATAAATTGTAGCATCAGTATCAGTTATAACACTTGTTCGTGTGGTGACTTGTCACCACCCCAATCCAATCTAAGGGTGTCCGAAGAAAGGAAAAAACAAGATCGAAAACTGAGCCGCATGCAAATCCTGTGCTATAGGCTGACTACTCTCCCGTTCGCTATCCCCCCGATAAAAGCCGTTTATTATTTCAGTAGTTTCAGTATGTAGGTTACACGCGCTGTAGTTGTTGATTTCAAAGTCGCCATTGACGTCACCCACTCGCTCGCTGGCTGAAATATGGTAATCTTGTTCAATTACCAATTTCAATCAACAAACTAGATCTACAGGGACATAGCTAGTGATGTGAGTTATCGCATTTTGTGTATCTTGCGAATACCAATTCGACTGAGTATCTTCTTTATCTAACTTGATTTACTTTACTACTAGAGCGTTAACTTGCTTACTTACTTGCGATGGATGGATTGTAAGAATGAGGAATTGTGTATGAAAGGTGTAACTGTAGATATGACGACTGATAGGTGTGTATGGAGACTACCACCTGGCGTGGGACAGGGGTCGTAAGATGATAATGGTAATTTTGAATATGACGATATATAAAAGTTTTGTTATAAAACCTACGTAAATAAAGTTCCTTTTGAGTTTGAGTTTACATCAGATAATCTCTGTGTATTTTGTGTGGTGATGGATTTAGTATGCATACTATTGCCGACCCATTTCATCCTGAGGGTGTCCTGAGAGCCGACGAATGATAAGGCCGAAAACCTAGCTAACCCCTCTGGCCAGCGTGGCGTTGCGGAGCATGCTTCCCCATTGGGGAGTGAAACCCGTTGCCTGTTTTAGTTGGTGGTTATCTGTCCACGCCGGGAGTCCCATATAACCCGGCTGGCGCTTAGCGGGTGGGTATCTGGTCTAGTCTAATCTAGTCACAAGCTTAAAAACATAAACGAAGGTATATCGACTGCCTCAAAAGGTACACGGAGGAGGTCAGACGTTATGAATAAAGGACATCAATCCGACGTAACGACGGAACGTTCCGGACTGTCCTCTATGTTAAACAAACTGTAGAATACTCAAACTAATATTTAAATACGCCGTTCACGAATATGGTATTCAAATATTATATTCTTTCCATCACTACGAACGGGTAGCAACAGCGATTTCAGTAATAAATAATGTTGGTGAGTATTATGGCTATGCGGAACAGATTTATATGCAGTCTGCTCGGGAATTAAAGCTATTGTATTTAATCAAAATTGGATTAAATTCCTCGAAACTGTTTTGTTTTCGTTTCAAAGGAAATTTATCTAATTAAACATTGCTTACGACAATTGAACTAGTTTCGATTTTGCCAAGTCGTATAAAGTAAGTCCTTTTAACCGAGTTTACCCAATTTACACATCATCATCATCAGCATCAGCCCATATTAATCCACTGCTGGACATAGGCCTCCCCTAAAGAGCGCCATAGCGCCTTGTCTTCAGCTTGACGCATCCAGCTGCTGCCCGCAACCTTTCGCAGATCGTCGCTCCATCTATCAGAGGGCCTTCCCACACTACGCTTGCCGATTCGTGGTCTCCACTCAAAATCTCGTCTACCCCAGCGGTTGTCTGTTCTTCTACAGATGTGACTGCCACTGCCACTTCAGTCTGCTAATTCTCTGAGCTATGTCGGTGACTTTGTTTCTCTGTCGGATAATCTCATTACGGAGCCTATCCTTCAGAGAAACTCCAAGCATAGCTCACTCCATAGCACGCTGAGCGACTTTAAACTGGTGGACTAGTCTAACCGTGAGTGTCCACGTCTCGGCGCCGTAGGTCATGACGGGTAGGACGGACTATTCAAAAACTTTCGTTTTCAAACTCTGCGGGATGGGTGATGGTGAATTTACACAGGGATTAGGCAACATTATCCTTGCGAAGGTTTCTCCCGCTTCAGTCGCCTCGTACCCTCAGCACTGTACACCCTCAGAATAGAACAGTTAGGTGACCTGGTGGCGAAGGGAAGCAAGGTGTTGGCTTAAGGAGTTCAGTTTATTTTTGTTGCCAACGTCATGTTTTTACTTGCCGACCTACCTCTGGTATTTGGTGTCACCACCCAATTCCACCCTGAAGGTGTCGTAAGGAAATGACAAGGCCGAAAATCTTGCAACAAGAGAAGGAAGATTTTACAGGAAATCCAGTGCTAACCCATCGGGCCAGCGTGGCACAGTAGGGTAATTGCCCTCCCTGTGATGGTAGGAGGCCCGACCCAGCAGTGAGTAACTAATAGGCTGAAGTGGTAGTAGGCGTCGGTTACCGGTTACCATAAAGAAAGCCGTATGCTTGAGCTACACATATGAACTGATGATTGGTTTAAACAATCTCATAAAATAAATTATTTTCGCAACCTTATCAGTTTTTAATACCCACGTGGTAATTGTAAGAAAGATCCGTATTATGGCTGGCAGACAGGTGAAGGCCGAGCCGGGATGAGCTATCGTATCATGTACAACATACAGAGGAGTGACAAAACCCCTATATACATAGATAAATGGCCGATAGAACTTTTTTTTTACCAATTACTTGAATACTTTTGCACCTAGGCTTGCGTGATGGATAGCAACGCCAGGGTCTAAGATGGGCAGGCAATTCAAGGAACTGCCCTGTCGGACACCGGCTCTCACATACACGACGGAACACAGTAAAACTGCTCCGGGTGGTCCATTCGATCCTACCACCAAGCGTGCTGGGTTTTGTTGACTTTTACAACACGTGTTTTTGCCCAGCTTGTGGTGGGGAAGTTTTATAATCTGATTCGTCCCCACACGGGTGTCGATACTATGTGCAAAAGAACTACTAATACTAATCAGCCCATAAATGACCCACTGCTGAGTCGGGCCTACTCCCATCACAGGGAGGGTAATTAGCCTACTGTGTGCTGGCCCGACACAGAGTTTAGGGTTTTCTTGCAGCAAATTTTTCGGCTTTTGTTGGCTCTTACGACACACTTAGGATGGAATGGGGTGGCGACACTATTTACTCTGAATCCGTTACCACTCGGAAGGTAATTTATTTCTCATACAATCATCACAATCGGGAAATAATTGCTACACAAGTACACTGCTCCCATCAGTAGTCTCTAGGCTCACTAGTATAGGGGGGGGTACATATGTGCATTGTGCCATCACTGCACATATGTATTACCCCTCCCCCCAGAGAGCACACCAAGAAGTGTAGTATTGTGTATGTATACAATAGCACTATTTTTTTTACCAATTTTTACTATTTGGTGTGTTGACGTGATGTACTAGTAAAGTAATAGTCACTCAAAAACGGATGCATGCACAGTTTCTATATCATCATCATCACTTTTAGGAGCCGCTGCTAAGTCGGGCCTCTTCTAATTAAATGGTGGAAAAGTTTTCTACGGATTTTCCTCATGTATTTGGCCTTTTTTTTCTTATACAAACAGACATATAAATAGACAGTTGTAATCAAACAATAAACACAGCCAAATAGTCAGATAACACCGCTCGACCTCCATTTTGCATATATTTTATCATACAAGTAAAATATTATTTGAACAGATTGAACCCTGACACCGTACTGACGCAAGAGACGCTGACTTTACAAATAGAAATCCACTTTAAACGCATAGTCATAAGGTGCTATTTTATTGCAATTGCTTTCTTGATAGTGCGAACGATTTGCAAAAAGGAAGATAATAAAAGTGGGTTGATCGTACCGGTTCAATCTAGTTTTCAGCACATGTGCCCTATTAGATATCTCAATAATGCATGTGTGTTTGTTACGTAATAGAAATTGTCTTCTATGTTCATACAATAATAACAGTTTTTGACTACTGGTTATTTATTTTCCATTTCCATTTTACATTTAGAATCTTTTGTAATTCCTATTCCACCATTAAGAAAGTTTAAGTGTTGATTGTAGTAGGTACATGTTCTGGGTGTAACAAAACCCCTGTTGTTGCTTTGTATTTCCCACTGACGAAAAGTGGGAAATACAAAGCAACGTTTTTGTAAAAAAATATGTTTTGTATGTGTACATACATTGTTAAATAAATAAAATTATTAATTTCAGTCTGACGAAGGTGTAATGCCGGAAGAAATAGGCAAGGACGACCCACGAGAAATTATGAATCTCTAATTTCTAAGCTTGTTGAAAAATAATAACGACGAAATCCAAATTTTGTAATAAGTCTGATTCGGGAAAATATTGATATTGTTATGATGATGATCCGCTCCTGCTGAGCCAATTCATGCTTAACCAGTATCGTGTAAGCAAATTAGTATGTCCTACTATGAACACAAATTAATTAAATTATTGTGTAAGTTTTCTTTCGTCTCTGTAGTTCTTAACCGAGATGAAAGGAACCATATGCATTTTATGTATAACGGTGCGTGATGGCTGCGATGATAATAAAACCGATTTAGATCCGGATATTGGCAGTTTTGTTGAAGCGAAATAAAAAAGATAAAGAATCGAAGTACAGTCTGAATTCTAATATTCGACATGTAGAAAAAAATTCTAATATATTACCCATCAAGATCATTTTACAAGAATCTGGATTTTGGAAAACAAGACAAATTCTTGTTATAAGAAAAATGTTAACTGTGGCCAGATTTGGTCACTGGGCGATAAAAATTAAATTCAGTCTTGTTTTAGTGATAAATACGTATTTTATTAATATTTCTATGCAATTAAAAAGTCAAAACTCTTTAGAACTTTATTTGAAACTGTATGTAGGTTTTACAATTAAAATACTTGTCAAGGATACAAGATGAATTTATTTACCCTTTAGAAGCGCCAAAACAATTAGATACGGAAATTCAGTCCCTTAACTTTTTAAACTCGTTTCTAGACATAATTAATTAATTTGACTTCAGTCAAGTCATCTCACAAAGTCACCCGTTTTTGGCCAAATTCAACGGCATTAATTAAATTACGTGATTAAGTCTGACGAGAGTATTTAATTAAAAAACTTAAAGCTTTTAGTTTTGTATTCCATTGAAATAATCCATCATGTCTTGTTAGGGTTCTCGTCGTCTTATAAATTAAAATGTATATATTATGTTGTTCACAACTTATCATCATTTTAGTCAAAAGAAGTGGTGGCTTTGGGTTGTTCACGAAAGCTGTTGTTTTCACACAATTATGCGCAAGAGAGCTACTACGATAGCAGACAGAACACGGGAGAGCAGCAACAGACTCCTAAGTGTCGTTGCTGACAGTCTGCATGGGCCATTTATTCTTAGCACGCACCCGTGGATAAATTGTGGAGTAGATGAGATATAATTTAATTAAAATGGTTTTATTAGTGTAATCTGATTTTGTGCGATATATTTATATTGTCTGAAATTATTATGACGAAGGCCCTCAGGACTGTCCTTTCTGGTACGTGGTTGCCACTCCAGGAATAAGTGCCCTGCCGTCTGCTCATAACTTTGCAATTTCCGTGTTCTATATCATTTATACAAATAAATAAAATGTTTCTAGATAGCCGATTTAACAAGGAGTAATCTATGCTACTTTTATTGACAACCCCTGCTTTTCAGGAGCCCATAGTTACTGAGTTTGTCACGTGGACGAAGTCACGGGTAACAGTTAGTCGTAACAAAAAAGTTATGTCTTTACTATTGTCTAATATACAAAGTCTATCATGATAGCAATTCTCACATAGTTGCTATCTCGATAGGTAATACGAGCGGCGATGCCTCCGAAATGGGTCATACTGATTAACAACGAATAAGAAATAGATTTCAATTGTACAGTTGCTATCGCGAAAATGATCCCGTAGCGAGAGTTAGGGTGGCAATCCAATGGCGCAATTCTTCAAAATCACTTTATCAACTACTAGCTTTTGCGCGCGGCTTCGCCCGCGGGGGCTTCGAACCCGTGCATATTTTTTATGAACATAAAATCGGTTATTGTGACTAAACTATGATAGTTAGATATGTGCTCTCGCGGACTTTTTTGTAGATCTTTATAAGACCTACAAACCCGTAGTACGTCATTTTGTTCTTTTGTCAATAGTTTTTGCAGCGCACGCATAAATAGGTTTTCGATTTTACACCTTGGTTTACAAAATCGCAATTTTCATACGGATCCCTAATTCTTTTGAAAATAAAATATAGCCTATAACCTTCCTCGATAAATGGACTATCTAACACTGAAAGAATTTTTGAAATCGGACCAGTAGTTCCTGAGATTAGCGCGTTCAAACAAACAAACAAATAAACAAACAAACAAACTCTGCAGCTTTATATATTAGTATAGATTCTTTTGAAAATAAAATATAGCCTATAACCTTCCTCGATAAATGGACTATCTAACACTGAAAGAATTTTTGAAATCGGACCAGTAGTTCCTGAGATTAGCGCGTTCAAACAAACAAACAAACAAACAAATAAACAAACAAACAAACTCTGCAGCTTTATATATTAGTATAGATTGAGAAGTCTGAGACTATCACAGATTGGGTATGCTACGGCACTAAGGAGCCGCTAAACATCTGTGCAGTAATTAAAAATAAATATAAAGGCAATATTCATATCTGCGATAGCACGCTCCAGCTGATGTAGACATTTTCATAAAGGCATGGGATTGATTTAGAATAGATACATCATCATCATCATCCCTCTCTAGTTCACTGCTCGAAGAATGCGTTTGTCTTCAGCCGCATCCAGCTGCTTCCCGCAACTTTTCACAGATCATCGGTCCTTTTGGCAGAGGGGCATAGAAACATAGTCACACCAAATCATTTTGCTCAGAGCGTATCGGGCGCATCTGAAGAAATTAATAAACTAAATAGAATGGAAGAAACTTTTAAACGAAAAATGTGAACCAACTTAAATACCGAAGAAAGTTATAAAACAAAGTCGCTGTGGTCTGTCCGTTACTTTAAGCTTAAATCTTTTTGAAGCGGTTTTTTTATAGATAGAGTGATTCAAAATGAATATGTATGTGTATAATACATGCATAATATTGTAGAGAAACACTGATAAATTTTGATGTTCATCATTGCACCCGTTGCTAGTAAAAAATAACAAATGAAAAATATTTGTCGTCGGTGGCTATAAATGTCTGAAACCAATTCAATACAATTCGATCAAACAAAATGTTTATAAATGACGGCATTGCGCGGAGACATACAACAAGAACATACAAGTGAGTTTAGTACCTTATCTTTTTTAAAGTCGGTTGAAAATATAGCCACATCACAGAATACTTAATAATATCATATGAAATTATGTAAAAATGGGCCGGTATGGCTCTTTAAGCTTTTACTCCCTCCAAAACATTGGAGGAGGCCCGACTCAGCAGTAGCGCAAATATGGGGTAAAAAACGCAAGAATAACTTATACATAGTACACCAGTAGTTCACCTTCGACAACAAGATTAAAAATCTATCCGAAACAACAACTAGTTTTGTTGTCGCTAAAATACACGTTATAATTTATGAGTCTGCAGAACCATTCAAATACATATTTGTATGTAGTCATTGCTATCTTCGAATACCTACGAAAACTGTTTTTTTTACCATGGAAGGAAAATATTGTAGTTTTCACAGATGTCAGTAAATGCGTCTTTTTAAAACGAAATAATGGATGAGGTTAGCGATGGTGCAGAACGCATTCGATTTGCAGCTATAGTATTGGATGGATCTTCATCAGGTATATATTTTTCCGCGCTTCTAAGGATACGCAATATCGTCAGTAGCCGAATTACCACTTAGTAACGTGCGTTCACTGAAATCAGATTAAACATTTAAGAAAATTGTCTTGACACTGATTTCATTCATGCATGCACGCTATCCCGTAGGTTAGTAGAATGATAAGATTCGGCGAGTCGTTTTCTTCCCTGAACTGTAGTATAGTAGGACGATGGCTGCCACATGTGTCGTGCTTGCGACCAGCTGCCGTTGCTGGGGGCCTGTCGACTCAGTAAACGTGGTTCATATTAATTAAGGCCTAGTTCTAAAACATTGTTTTTTCACATTTCATGATGCAGCACACACTATATAGCTGTTAAGTTGTTGCTATATATAAGCACTACAAAAGTCTGTCTGTGTTCGCCTACGGTAATCTGTGCCCCTACATAGCGATCCGAAGTGACCACATATAACTAATCGTAACCAGCATATGCAGTATGTATGTATGCAATCGTAAGCAGTATGTATGTATAATCACGCCTCTTTCCCGTAGGGGTAGACAGAGACCACTTCTTTCCACTTGCTACGATCTTTACATAATTGTTTCGCTGCGTCCACTTTCATAATTCCCTTTATAAATGCTCTTCGGTTTAGGGTACTCTTGACCTGGCCTTTTTTCAAGACGTATTGACTGATTTGGTCTTGAAACGTCCGTCTAAGTCTACCCCTTCCCACACTTTCATTCACACTCACATTAAACCCCTTTTTTTGTCAACCGTTCTTCATTCATTCTCTCGACATGGCCAATCCGTCTCAGCAATGTTTAAATGTGTGAATAATCGACATCTCACTCATGCAAGAATGATTAGGTATTTTTTCTCAGCTGTGATATGTGGGACTCCGGGGTTGTCCTACCCACTAACACTCATACTCCAGGGGATCATGTTCCGCCCCCCTTAAATGGACGAAGTTATGGCAGAATGCATCGGCACATTTCCTATGAATCACCAAGGCCAACAAACAAAGGAGCACTCGCACATGTTTACGCCGTAGTGTCATTTAGCCGCATTGTTACATATTCAATTTACCTAAACAAAGAATTACAATACGCGTGGAGTGAGTAATTTGGTAGGAAATACAATGTCTTAGTACATTTTTCTTGGTGCGGGAGGTAAAATCCTTAATGGACTATTCATACCGGCACGGAAAAAGCCTGCATGGGGTGTAAGAGTCCCAAGTGTAGTCCACAATTGATTAATGTAAAGGGCGTTCCATAACCACCAGACATCCCCACCCTACTATTTAACCACTATATGACCCACTGCGGTAGCCTACTGTGCTACAACGGCCAGACGGCTTGGCACATTTTTTTGCATCAAGTTTTCCTTCTCTTGCGTTATCGGCCTTATCATTTCCTTATGTCGGCCTTTACGACACCCTCAGGGTGTAATGGGTCGGTGACACTATACATATATTATAAATCCAAGGTCTAAGTGGTGACCACGAGGTATAGGAGAAGCCGTGTAGAAACCACTACCATCATAATGGTGCTTAACACGATTACACCTTAAGGTGTCACAGACGGGTTCACAGACTCACCACCGACCTCTATGTCGGAGGCAGGAGGCGGGCGTAGAGTCACTCCTCCTCTCCAGCTTTCGTCTATGGCGCCGGTCAGCTAGAGGGAAAGAAATGACCTAATTGTCAGCACTGTCTGTGTTAAAGCAGAGTCCCATAAAATCTTTTTTTTGACCTATCCCCGCCAGCTAGGGAATGGCCAACAGGGGGTGTGTAGGAGTCCCCTCAGATTCAGTGAGGTGACGGAGTCATACCCACTAAACGTCCCCGGGGTGTACCGTCCCGTTTGCTGCCCCGTGGGCCCTGACTGTATCTCCACGGGAGAACCCCATATAACCTAACTACAAAATTAAGTGGTCGCTTCCCACACCCACAGAATGAAATAGGTAAAAGAGTTCTGAATCTTAACTTTTCACTTATAAGCTTATAATAACAGCAAGTATTTTCCGTTACTATTAAAAAATGACTCACGCATATTAACACCTGCGGCAGTTAATAGGTACACTTAGCTATTAACTATTTTTTACACGCTTTTGTAATAAAAATAAGAATGCACGTATACTTAGATTTTATTCTATACAAATTGCAATCACACAATTGTTCACTTATAGAACTCGTCAAAGTTGTTGCTCTTTCACGCCAAATATGCTATCTATCTATATACATAAAATTGAATTGCTGTTCGTTAGTCTCGCTAAAACTCGAGAACGGATGGACCGATTTGGCTAATTTTGGTCTTGAAATATTCGTGGAAGTCCAGGGAAGGTACAAAAGGTAAGAAAATATGATAAAAAATTAATACGCATTATTTTTGTTCCATTTAAGGTTTGCACATATTATAATAAAGTTGAAACATTCTGGAATTATCATTCAGGTTTTTTATTTAGTTTGCCGGGTCAACTAGTCATTGTAAAAATTTAAGTGATATAAAACACTTGTCTTTTTCTCATTATTTCTTTCTTTGGCGTCGCTTATTACCGCAGAAATACCTATTAGAAAGCGCTTCAATAATCAAGCATGTATTGCGAAATAAAATTAAGAACGTGTAATATGTTGGACACAATTTTTGAATTAAGAACTTGTGCAACTCTAGCTAAAATTAATAAGTGGCTGGCGAGACCTCAACTGTCAAAATGCAGACAAAATATATCATTTTGAATTTGAAGTTTGACAAAATGCGGTTTTATTTGCATCGTTGCTAAAATAAAATTAGATGTAAGTTTTTTACTCACAGGTAACTACCGCGCCTGGAGTCTGGGCATTTCAATTTTCAACCCACAAACGACCACTGGTGAGTCAAAGAAATTACTCTACTGTGCCACGCTGGCAAAACGGGTTGGCACAGGGTTTGTATAAAGATTTCCTTCTCTTGCGTTCCCTTAATCGCCTCTTACGACACCCTCGGGATGGTATGGGATGGTGACTCTGCGTATTCTAAATCCGTCACTATACGGAAATTTATTATTCCCAAACCCAAGATGTGTATAAATTCCGTGACCGTTTCTTTTGGACTACAAAACAGTATACCGACAGAAGGTAGGTATGGGCTAAAAAGCAGGAGTAGTGGTAGATCATAGTGGATAATCACCGGATTAGCTATCAGACTTGGCAAGGACCTTGCTGAAAACAGTTGTCATATAACACCAACGTTCGATGGATGACGATCGAGTTCAAATATTGATTTGAATATGACGATAATTGTTGAAAATGCCGATTTCATGATCTCTAACTTTCATTTATTATTCACTCTATTTTCCTTTTTTTAAACAAAACCTCTTATCTAGTTTCATCCTATATCGCTGACGCAGTTGCCAAACATGAAATTCACGATAACAAACGACACCTAGACTCAAAGCAAGTGCCTCGTCTCCTCTCTTACACAAAGACATCATTCCTTCCTTAGAGTGTCGATAAGTATAAGTAATATCTCTATCTATCTCTGCTCATTAGTCTTCAAGTATCAGTTACTGACGCAGACGCATGTAATATAAATCATTTGGTTTATCTGACTGCATCGCTTAGGGCAGGTCAGAGCACTCTCGATAGCCCCTATCATGTTATGACGCGGTGCGGCTCCAGCTTTCTAACAGTTATTGCAATATGTTCTTAAAGCGTACCTTAAATACCATATTGGTGCCTTTCAAGAGCGCCATCAATACTAATTTGACGACACTGTTGGCGCAGTGGTTGAGCGATCGACTGCTGCGCAGCATATCGCGGGTTCGATTCCCGCACGGGTGAAATATTTGTACGACCTACAAGTATTTAAATATCCTTGGACATTTCACACAACGCCATCTCGTCCCAAGCTAAGCAACTTAATGCTTGTGTTATGGTAGCGAGATGGATGATAAACTACATACATACTTTTTTTTTTTTGTAAATACATACATATTATAGATAGAAAACACCCAGACCCGGAACAAATACTTGTAGGTCATACAAATATTTCTTCCGTGCGGGATTCGAACCCGCGACATGCTGCGCAGAAGTCGATCACTCAACCATTGCGCCAACCGTGTCGTCATGGTCATCGTTTGTTCCGGGTCTGGGTGTTTTCTATCTATAATATGTATGTATTTACAAAAAAAATATGTATATAAGTAGTTTATCATCCATCTCGTTACCATAACACGAGCATTAAGTTGCCTAGCTTGGGACGAGATGGCGTTGTGTGAAATGTCCAAGGATATTTAATTTTTTTCTATTTTAATACTACTGCTTCACGGCCCGTAAATTACCCACTGCTGAGTCGAGCCTCCTCCAAATTTATGGTGGGTAATTAGCCTTTCCTTGTGGTCGTTCTCTTACGACACCATGTATTCTAAACCGTCACCAAACGTACATCAATACTAATAATATAGCCATTATCATTCAATAAATAAGAAAAGATTTGTATTTTGTAACGAATAATAACACGTACTAGATCGATTTAAATCAAAAATACTTTCACTATTAGAACGTCATCCCTAAGTTGTTATTTGTTTTTTAAAATGGGTTTAATTCTCACGCGGGAAAAGTTCGTGATAGGATTAATTAAGTAGAGAATCTAGGCTTGAATATTATTTTATATAAACTTCTGTGCCAACCCTTTGCCAGCAGTCTTGTCTAGTGTTGTTGGTGAAATGCTATGGATACTAAACTGGACTCTCCACTAAAACCCTCACATGTCTCGTTTGGGATGCCACACGAGGACCTAATCTACTCGAGCGCCCGATGGATGGTATCCCGGGTAACAATTAAAGAGGCTTTTGTTGTCGACAGGTCCCTCGACCCAGCACTGGCCTCTAGGGCGGGGATAAAAGCGTGGGTAAACACAGAATTACCTCCTTTTCAAACCAGCTTGCCATCCCCTTCTGCGAAATAACGGCCTCGCAGAAGGAAGCCACGGCTTCCCAGCCGCCGGCTTAGCGATCAACCAGGTTGAACACCAACCCGAGGACTAGATGGTGTACTGCAGCTGTTTAGGGCTCACAGAGCATTTCTGAATATAGAGAAGTTATATTCAATATTCTAGTCTAGCCCACAGACTAGACAATTTAGACCTATTGTCATAAAACGGATGTTACATGGGTCGAAGACCATAATTCTTTTATTATTATTTATTTATTCTTTTTTCTACCACCATAATTATAACCCTTTTTAATTAAAAGAACATCCGTGGAGTTTCTTGCCCGCTCTTCTTCACTGTGGGATAGCATTCCGAACCGTTAGTAAAGATTAAATAAAATATTAAAAAAAAAAACCATAAAAATAATGACCACACCTTCCCAACGGCAAGTGGAGATCGCAGTGAATCTAATTTAAGAGACAAGTTCACAGTGCTATTATAAATTATACTTAAGTATCCATTTGCTGTACCGAAGAAACAGATATTTTAATAAATATAGTTTCATAAATATTCAGATATGTGTCTAGGCTACGTTTTATCTTAGTACATATATATTTATACTATTTTAATCATTAGGAAAGATTTCCGACCGATTCATTTTACTATTATAATGCTCTAATATCACTAAATAACATGGGCTATATGCGAAGGAGAGCTTAGCATGGTTTTACCTAAGCTATGCTATACAAAACAAGTAATAACATACTTGAAATTATCATTACTGGAGAGGGAGTATAATTTATATTAGGAAGAACAAAGAATAACTGTAATGTCACCCTCCCTTAATTTTTTTGGGTTACCCTTTTCCTTATATTCTTCTGAGTTCATCATATGGAGTATGCGAAAATGTATAAGGATAGCTAATTCGAAGTGGAAGCTAAAAAGTAACCTATTTCATCAACCTATTACTTCATTCAACTAAGCCCTATTCACCACAATAGTTTCCGTTTTTAGAGGCCTTCTATTAAATATAAGCCAGTTTACATTATGTGTACCATTACTGGAAAAATGGTTATGAATTCTAAACGTATCTCTAACCACCAAACAAATGGAAATTATGAGCGATTGTTTCATAATATTCATTTGATTAGCGATAGCCTATGGAAATTGTAAATTTATGTCTATCATGATAGAGAAAAAGTAACTTTAGTCAGTTGTTATTGAGTTTAATTTCAATCAACAAGTAATTTCATATCCATTTGTCATAGAATGCAAAAGCAATCTTATGATTCTACTGTATACGGTAGAGGTTTAACTGGTCATTTTTTTAAATTGGTTAGTGAAGACGCTGTTACGTTTATTTTTTAAATGACTTGCTCACTTATTCTTCTTCATTTAGGCTTCGACTTCCATTATTGGCCAATCACCAATCACAACGTGTGTTTTGTTAAAAAGGTTAGTTTAAAAGTTAAAAGTTGCTCACTTGTTACTATTTTAACTTGTTTTTTTAATTCCATTGGTTTGGAGTCCGATACCGTACTTAAAGTAATATAGACTAATATTTTGAATGCGATTTACGACTAGTATTTTACATCTAGATTGATCCAAATAAGTTACCTACTGCTTATCGAATGATAATTCATTTTCGTTTTCGTTTCGGATATCAAGGCCATGCTAAATACCAGTATTCAAAGCGCTTTGCTCTTTTGCAACAGCTCATGACTCTTAAAAACCCTTAAAATCCTTTATACTTTTCAAAACTGACATCAAATCAATTAACTTTTGAAAACATAATAAACTTTCACGGTATTTTTAATTTAAGCATACGTAGATACGTTGTAGTTCAGCAGCGGCCTAACTAGCAGGCGCACGGCGATCCTTGAGGCAGGTCGGCGACCCGCTGTTGCAATCTTCAATTATGGAAACATATTGAAAAGTCAATTGGATTGAAGCGTGATGTGTTACAATAATACTGTAACACTATTAATGACGCTTGAATGCTATCGATAATTTGCTATAGTTCTGGGAATCTGGTAGTTTCAAATTTGAATTTTCAGTTTCAGAGTCGTAAATAATGTATCCTCTTATTTTTTTATACTTCTAGCGTAGAGCTCAGGGATGAGAGCTGGTCGCCACTTACCATCATCTATAGATAACATCAGAGGTGTCGCTGACTCTATGGAAGGTGTAAGGATGACGGCAGTAGCAAAGGGAAATGTGAGTATCTTCCGCGGCCTGCAGCAACCATGCTTCCACCGGTAGAGCTAAGGTAGTTCCTGCTCCCAGCTTCACAGGGGTATTTCATTTTTTTTAACTTACCTCCTGCACTAGGACACCCTGACTCGGAGCAAGTACTGTAGCGTTCTACAGTTAATAATAATAATAAATGCGAAAAAATAATACGTAAATAACACTAATGAGTGTTATTGAGATAAACGTTCTAAATTTTCTTTTTTCTCGGTCCATATAAGATCCCTAGGGTGTTGGGCCTCATCCGATTTCGTGGTAGGATATGCTACGCTGGCTTCCGAGGATTCTATTACAGTTCTTCTTCTCTTGAAGCTAAGGTTTCTTTTATTTTTCTTCTTTCTTTCTTTCGTTTTGGTTCTTGGTTTTCTTGCAGGGGGAGTCAATAATATGGTTGTAAATTTGTTACCGGATAACACCGTGATTTATAAACCGATTTAAACACTCTTTATTATTCGATTCGTATTGCTTCTACATTGATCCCTTAAAAATGTTACTTTACAAGTCATACATTTATTTCTCCTTAAAATTTAAATGAAAATCTTTATACCAAAGCATATGAACGGACGTAAATAAAATACTCTATAGCGAAAAATAAATCGAAGTCAAGCTGAAGACAGGGCGCTATGGCGCTCTTTAGGGGAGGCCTATGTCCAGCAGTGGACTAATGTGGGCCGAGGATGATGATGATGAAGGAAGACGAAGTCGCTGCTAACTTAAATTGACAACGACCGTAAGTAGGATAATATAGGTATGCTTATGGTACTAGTTTAAAATGGTTGTCTATATCTCGCATATCAGTGCGTATTTTGAAATCTGCTCACGTTATTCGTTAAAAATGTTTGATCATTGGCACCCTGAGGACGAAATGGGGTGATCGCACTATTCTTAATGCCGCACCACATGAACTTATAGTTGTACGATTTCACAATTTGTTTTAGATTGCTGAAGATTAGGTAATTACAGTTCAGTGACTCGCTAAAAATGCACGCCCGCGCGCATGCGTTTGGGCCCCGGCCAAGACCTGTTAAACTCTGGTTGAGACCACTTCCCGTATGATGTAAGGTCTTTTATATTGGCCGACATTGGAAATGTAGTACTTCTAATTGCTTGGAAATCTTTTCAGTAATGTCTTAAAATCGAATTTATGAGAACCATTAAACTAACAACCATTTGAGGAAGGTGACACATTTAATGGACACTGCAAAATCCGAAGACAAGATGCAAATTGACCAATTTCATTACTAAGGGACCAAAACGGAGACAATAGCAAACCAAAAAAAGTTCAAATCGGTTTATAAATGACGGTGTTATACATATTTTATGGTAACAAACATTCATAAGTAAAATGTTTTGTCAGTCGTGGTGTGTGAATGTACATACGATGACTGATAGTTGTGTATGGGGCCTACCAACTAGTGTGGGACAATGACGGTAAGATGATATTGGTAATTTTAAACACGAAGATTTTTAGGAGTTCTTTTGTTATACATATGTACAAATTAAATTGGAATGTCTGTTTGCAATGCTAAAATAACCGCCTTTTACTAAGTGCATTTAGATGTTTATACGGTACGGTTAAAACCAAAACATCTTTTTTTTTAATTTTTGTCTGTCTGACTGGACACTTTAGTTGATGTAACAAGAAGTAACCTCCCCCGATTTTCATGGGCCACTAACATAAAACCGCGTGGGTAAAAGCTAGTTAGCAATAAAATAATAGTAATAGCTTCCCTCATATTTCAAGAAAGAAAATATTTGAAGTATAGAACGCGCTTGGAATAAATATAAATAAATAAATAAATAAATATCCTTGGACATTTCACACAACGCCATCTCGTCCCAAGCTAAGCAACTTAATGCTTGTGTTATGGTAACGAGATGGATGATAAACTACTTATATACATTTTTTTTTGTAAATACATACATATTATAGATAGAAATGACACCCAGACTCCGAGCCAGTGCCTCTGGTTTAGACAAAGACACTTGCCCGACCCCGGAATCGAACCCGGGACCCGTTGATCCAAAGGCGGCACATCTAACCACTAGACCAACGAGGCAATAATAAATATATTGGATTGTTTAAAGGAATTAAAACAGAAAACCGTAGCTGCATAACAACATCCTTCGCTGGTGTTTTATTCCGGCGCGTGCGGAAGGTCGCCCTCAGGAAACCCATGATGCTGCCAGCTTCACGCGTTCTTTTTATTTTGAATGACTGGCAACGCGGTTGTTTCCCATCGGATGTTGCAGGTGAACTTGGGTGGCAGTGGTCACTTACCATAAGGTGATCCATTTGCTACTTTGCCTCCCTCTTTCTTTAAAAAGTCGTTTCGTGTTACCTTTGATAGGCGTACGATACGACTTGCTGTCGAGGATATCGTTATCGGCCGCTGCAAATGCGACGCAGCTATTGTCGACATGTTTACCGATATCGTAGGAATCGTAACGACGTGGGATGAGAAGAAAACACTAATCGATGACGACAGTATACATACACTATTCAGTTAATGTATTTGTAGATAAATACAATTATTACAACGCTAGCTGCCGCTAGTGACTGCGTCCATGTTATATTCGTAATAAATTGGTCAGATTCTGTGGAAACGTAGGTTCCTTACTATGTATATTAGCAAATCTGTCGTAGTTCCCTAAAAATCCATAAAAAAACCCACTGTTGAGTCGGGCCTCCTCCCATAAAAGAGAGGGTTTTTAGCCTACTGTGCCACGCTGGCCAGACGGGTTGGCACAAGGATTAGTTTCAAGTTTTCCTTCTCTTGCGGGTAGATTATCGGCCTTGTTATTTTTTCCTTTTGTCGGCTCTTACGACACCCTCAAGATGGAATGGGGTGGTGGCAATATGTATTCTAAATATGTCACCACACGGACATCTAGCTACCTTGGCTTTTTTCTTGATTTCGTTCTGCACTCCGCGAACCCATCTATCAGGACACAGGTGACTATAAGACCAGCTGCCATTTTCACGCTATGTACTGGCTCATACTCGAAGTAATATCTGCCATATATGTTTAAATGGCCGCGAGGGCCGAAGACGGCTATTAACATTTTTAAGAGATAGGCTCGGAACTTAGATCGTATTCAGATCTCTTTTTATCATAAATGTTGTGTACTTGTTTATTCTGTAAAAATATACTTGAACATTTCAACAGCCTTTTTTCCTGTTATTGTAGTTAAGGCTATTTCTTAATTATAAAAACTTACACAGAATTTCAGTAAGTACGCTTAAAATGTCTTGGGAAATAATTACAGTCAAAATGATTCACCGGTGATCCGGTCAATTTAGCCGGAGCTACGAACCCGGATCCCCACGGCACCTAAGGGAATTGAGCAATTAGTTGCGTACGTGCGTGCGCGCACGCTGTTGCGGCAGGTCATTAACTCGCGCCATCTTATCTCTTGCCAAGGCATACGTGTAACAAACAAGCCCATTTTACTAAACAAATTGTGAATAAATCAATTTTATATGTTTATTCCGTTCAAATTGACGTTTTATTTTATTTAAAAGTCTTTTTGTCTCTACATGTTTAATTAATTACTTTCGTTCACTGACCAACTGTCGTCTACTTCTTTTTCTTTACCTTCCCTTTCCCAATTTTATTGGGTTCAGTGCCTGTCTAAGAAAACTACCATTGTTTACCAGTAGTGTTGACGCCTCGTTTTGAAAAATAAATACAGTCGAATTGAGATCCTACTCCTTTTTTTGACGTCGATTAAGAAGAAAGCAGTGAAAAGGTAGTTCCAATATTTCTATGTGTAAAATTTTAATCCGTCAAGGAGGTTATTGTGTAATTTGTTTTTCTTGCAGTCATTAAAAACATACCTAATGGCCCCGGTCACGTAACATACGAGCTTATTACATTTAAATATAATCTATTTTAGCGTGCCGAATCTTTGGTAATTGAGTTGCAAATGACGAACGTTAAGCGTTCTTTAGAAATGGTGAATACATTTCCAGATCATCTAGAATGTTCTAAAGCTTGAATGCATGTATGCTAATTAGAACAGGATAAATAGTATAGGAGAGATAGAAGCAAATCCAAATGGGCGGTTGTATTTCGACTCGTGAGTAATGTCTCCAAAGTCGTTCAGGAAAAGCTCGTTGGTCTACGGGTTAGATGTGCCGCCTTTGGATCCACGGGTCCTGGGTTCGATTCCGGGGTCGGGAAATTGTCTTGTCTAAGTCAGAGGCACTTGCTCTGAGTGGCATTCGTGTTCATTAATTTCATGTTTGTAAACTGCAGGGCGTTACAGGTTATACCGAGTTTTTAATAAAATAAATCTACTTTCCTTCTGCTGCCAGCGTCATGCTTTCACTTTTACAAGATCGGTAACCACCGACCACATCTGGCGTTGTGAACGTTCAGAAGTGAATCTGCCTGATTTGCATATTTCAGTTTTTTTTTTTATTATACATATTTATAATTAGATCTATATGATTAGTGTGTATTTGAATAATCTGGATCCCCATTTCTTTTCCTGGTTACTTCATATTTCATCTGCTTATAAGTGATTTCCATTTGCAAACAGTAGGTATATTAAATCATCGTCTAGTGATGGATTTAGAATACAATACCACTCCAGTTCAGTCGGAGGGTGTCGTAAGACAGGCGTCAAGTATAATATACCAATAACGAACCTACCAAAGAAGGAAAACATATGCCAACCCACCGGGCCAGTTAGAGACCCAACTAAGCAGTGGACCATGTGGGAGGAAATGATGATAACGCAATCATAGTACCGTAAAAAATAAAACCAAAAAATCTCCCCCCTGTTTTAAATGCTACAACTATACTGCGTATTTAACTTATATTTTATGTAACGCAAAAGTAGGTCAATTCATTTAAATTATAAAACCACATTACAATCCTCGTTTATCGTAAACAAAAGGCGAGCTATTTCGGACAACATAAAAAGAGTAAGATAAATAATATAACGACACGTAAAAATTTGCAGATTTTTTTTGGGCAAACATTACATCCACTGCCTCCAAATCGGGCTCGACGCTCTTGTGAATGTTTTCCAATAATACTTTTAGTGTTGCATTCCGTATTGAAGCTGTTGACTGTTGACATGACTTTAGGAATAGGCAGTACTTGTTAACCCCAATTTTGTCGTATTGTATCTCAGTTTTGAGTTTAGGGTTAAAAATTACTATTTATGGTACGTATTTAATATTTGGAAAAGGAAAATAGTGGATTAAAGTTTTACCGGCTTTAGAATCTGAAGTCAAAGTATAGAGCCTACCCAAACCAGCGGTTCTATGTTATTCTCGTGTGGCCCTTTAGTCATGAGTATATGACCAATGTTTTTAAAAAAAACATCGTGCCTAATATTTATGTTACGGTGGATAGCGTTTCGTAACATCTTGTATTTATGATTTTATAAATTGACGTGACTATCTTCCTTATTTTATTTAATCAAAGCGTGTTTACTATTGGACTCCTGCGCAGGAAACAGGCCCATACATTCAATTAATTAGCGTACAATCATTACGATCGCCATTTCCGGCGCGACAAAATTATCTATAGGCTATTTGTGGATATCTAGTTCATTCTAATTAATGTCTACATGATTGTAATTAATTGTTTCAAAACGCTGTTTTTTTTTTACTTATTTATAGTTGAAAGCTTTTGTTTACTGTCATGTTATTCATCATCAGCATACACTAATCCACTGCTGGACATCCAGCAATGATCACCCGTCAATACCCGCTGGGTAAATACTTTATGCGTTCTGCCGCACTTCGGGGTGAGGTCGGCGATTATGTGGGCCTCCGGAAACTACTCACCTTCTAAACCCCCAGCCGTATACCCTCACATGACACTTGGGGTACCACAGATTCGCGTTAACGCATTCCACTCTGAAGCCCCGACGTGGTGCACGCTACGCGGGCAAGTGTCTACCGGAGCGCGTCCCGGGCAGCCGGTGGCGGGTCCTCCGGCCCACCACCGGCGTCTAAGGCGAGGGTAGAAGGGGGGAGTAACATCACGTCCCCGTCACTGTTGCCTTGCCGTAGTGAAGCATCTAGCTCCTGGGACAGAGGCACCCAGGCTTTCGCAGGCCATCCCTGATGATAATGACGCGTAATGTTTCCATAGAATAGTCTCCAGCTAAATTGGCAAAACAAAGCTTGAGTCATCTATTTCATCTCATCACATTCATCATCAGCTTGAGTCATTGTCATAGTAGCTTTCAATTAGTGGTTGGTAATTGATTTATTCGAAATTAGTGGTTTACCCAGTAAGCCACAAGCGTGACACACAAGGCGAGGTCATATTTTGTACGAGGCATGCTCTTTGCACCACAATTTAATGATGTTAGCACAGGCTCCAAGGAGGCAACCCATTATAATTATAATTGTGTGCATTATTAACATATAAAAATGGTTGCTTCTATAATAGTATTTAATTTTGTTGAAGATAATGTTTTAGTAATGAGAATGTCAATCGAATTTATGTCTCCCCTATGTTAATTGCTATGGTAGCAAAGACGATATATATATCAAGGTTAAATCTTTTTTTAGCGCATTTGAGACTTATCTACATGCCCCTCAGAAGCTCAGAACAAAGGTCTGCCCTAACGACCGCTACAAAGCTGAAAGCACGGTTTTGATCAGACCGAATCTCTCGTGAATTCTGTGACCTTATCCTGTCAGGAAACTCCAGCGAGCGGGAGTTTACCCGCTTAACCGATCCTCAAAAAGCTTTACAGCCACAATAATATTCAGCTCCATTGTCTCCATTCAATATTTGCACGGTGATCCAATTTCACTTACCATGAATTGAATTATTAATGCGCTGTCCCTCTCTGTCGCACTGCTACTCATATTTCCAGCCTTTTCTGATAAAGCATGGGGTCTATTCATTAATGCAAATGACGTCAGGCTGTAATTCATATGAGCTAAACCTTATAAAGGCGAAAACACATTAATGAACGATTTTTCGTGTTCCTGATCATTTGCACTTAATTTCCATAAATTCCCATAAATTACTAACTTCTCCGTTGGTCTCCTCAAATAACATGGAGGATAATTAGCCTACTGTGCCTGTCCAGATGGATTGGCACATGGTTTCGTATCAAGTTTTCCTTCTCTTGTGGCTAGGTTATCGCCCTTGTCAGTTTCTTTTGTCTGCTCTTACGAGGCGCTCAGTATGGAATAGGGTGGTGACACTATGTATTCTGCTGCTGTGTTGCACAGCTGACACCTTTAGAAGACGTCTGCGCCAGTATTTGGTAGATGCACAGCGAAAGCCCAATCACATACATACAAATATTTCTATTATTTAATTAATTTTTTTAATAATATAATTATATTATTTTATATATTATTATTTATTTTGTTTAGAAATGAATTCGTCTCTATGTTATCTATAACTAGTGGCCCGCCCCGGCTTCGCCCGTGTAAAGCGGGGGTGGGTTATACATATAAACCTTCCCCTTGAATCACTCTATCTATTAAAAAAAACCGCTTCAAAATCCGTTGCGTAGTTTTAAAGATTTATGCATACATAGGGACGGACAGAAGAATGCGACTTTGTTTTATACTATGTAGTGATGTGTCATATGTATAACCTATAAATGAATTATATAGTTATAAAATTATCACGTTTTTAATATCTAGTATTTTTTTTTGTATATTCCCGTTCTGTCTCTGTTCGTGCATTTGTGTGTCACTCTGGCTGTAGCTGCAATCAGCTCTACAGGAGACTGTAGTATGATGCTGAGATGCAGCCATTTAGACACATTAAAGTATACCTTGCTTTCTGTTTTATTATCTATGGTTTTTATTTTTTGTGTCTAATAAACATTTTCTTTCTTTCTTTCTTTCTATTCTAAGCCCGTCACAACACGGACCTTATCATTTCCTTGTCACTAACCACAATTGAACCAGCAGATCGGAATGCATTTAATCAACAGGTTAAGCTTAGTCTGGCTCCGCTGGTTGGACATTGCAAAGTGTCTGAAACGTTGAGAACTAAATAAAAAAAAATCAGAACTGTCAAGAAATCCTTTCCTGCAATGTGCAAAGATCATGAAAACCTAAGACATCATTATTACATTCCGAACTACCTGCTAGGCGAGGATCTCTTACTTTTGGAGAAGAAGAAGAAGCTTAAATTACTCATAACAATTATATAACATAACCCTTATGGCAGACTAGCTCTGAGAGAACGTCTCTCCTGGCTGCTATACATTACCGGGTGACAAGCGTTACTGCTTTCTGAATTTATAGCTTCACGCGTCGATGGACGCCGCATTGTTAAGTATGCATGGGCTTAACAATGAAAAGTTTATCATTCCAGTGTATTATATTTTAAATTTATATGCGGTGACAGATTTACAGACAGAATTCAGCCAGAAGCCAATTCCATCGTGAGGGTGTGGTACGAAGCGGCTAAACAAACTGGATTGATTACAAATGAAAAGCTTTGGCAAGAAACAAGATCAGGTCAACTTGTAATAACAAAATACCAACATGTGTTTTAGGATTTTTCTTAATTTAGAGACGTGTCGATGTAAACACAATATCCATAGAAAAATAGACTAGTAGCAACGTGGCGAAGAGGAGTCATCGAAAAGCGGAGAGGGGCGTGCATATCTAATGCACCCGTAATTTATGACAGTGATTTTGCCCATCTAGATGGTTTATATGATTTACTATATTTTTGCTGCCTCTTCCCTGTAGTGTTGCTAACGTTTGTTTTGCTAACCTAAACTAACCAGTGATAAGTTATATTTTACGTAAGAGATTTTTTAATCCAACATTAATAATAATCATTTTGACTTTAACAAATAAATTATTCCATCCACTCATGGCACCTCATTATCTTTTGTTTAACATTGATTTAGAATACATTGTGTCATCACCCCATTCCATTTTAAGGGTGTCATAAAAGCCGAGAAAAGGAAAAGATAAGGCCGAAAATAAAAAAAAGGAAGGCAAACTTAAAACCCTATGGCAACCCGTCTAGCCTGCGTGGTACAGTAGTAATTACCCCCCATGTAGTTGGAGGAGGCCCGACTCAACTGTGGGTCATTTATGGGCTGAGAAACAGTAGTAGTATGGCACCTCATGTCGAGCGCTAACATCAAGTTGCACAGTTTCAATGATAATATCATGGAACTTCAATATTAGATGCGAAATTTATCGTAACTATATCTCGTAACACCATATGATTGTTTGTATCCACATAAACATCTTGAAGTAACTATATCCGAGAAACCCGGAAGTGGTCCAACTTAGCGAATAGTGGGGTACTGATGGAAATTTATTTCCGCAATGATCAGAGAAATGGTGGTGCGAATGAGAAAAATGTCCGTACTTATAATAAATTATTGTTGAGTACGTCCGTTTACGGAAGATATGAGTTTCTGATATAGGTACTGATGCATACTTGCGGATGAAAGAGATGGGTGTAGCTTGGTAAACCCATTTTGCAAGGCAAGGGTCGTGTAGCGAAATATAGTTAATTCTATTGAATACTAATAAAAACGAAAGTGGATGTGTGTTTGTTACTCTTCCACGCAAAAACTACTAAATGGATTTTAATGAAACTTTAAAATAATATAGCTTATTACATCAGAATAACACATAGGCTACATACAATTTATGAACACTATATACTTAGTGTGAATTGTTATATGGGATTTATGTCTAACTATGTATAACAGATTTTTGTATTTTTGTTAAATACCCTTGCTAAGCTGGGGTGGGTCGCTAGTTGAATATAATTATATTATTATTAATTACTGTGGTGACTTTTATACTTGTTTTACTTGTTCATGTGGTGACGGATTAAGAATACATGGTGTCAACACCCCGTTCCACCCTGAGGGTGTAATAAAAGCCAAGAAAAGGAAATGACAAGGCCGAAAACCTAGCCTCAAGAGAAGGAAATCTTGACACAAAACAAGGTGCCAACCCATCTGGCCAGCGTGGCGCCGTAGGCTAATTAACCTCCATTTAATGGAAGGTGCTCCGCCTCAGCAGTGGGTCATCAATGAGCTGAGAAGTAGTAAATATTTGACAACATCTACACAGAAGTGCCTACAAGAAAATCTGTAGTAGCTTTTTTTAAACGACGTTTATTAGGGCAAAGACAGAGGTTTTTAGGAAGCTCATTCACGCATTAGTCACTGTTACTGTATATTACTTACTTACTTCTCAGCCCATAAATTACCCAATGCTGGGTTGGACCTCCTCCAACTATATGGAGGGTAATTAGGAAACTGTGGCACGCCAGGCGGGTTGGCACAGGGTTTAGTACCAACGTTTCCTTCTCTTGCGGCTAGGTTTTCAACCTTGTCGATTTTTACGACACCCCTAAGATGCAATGCAGTGGTGACACAATGTATCCTGAATCCGTCACCACACGGAGTATATTATATTAAACTTTAATAATACTACTCGTCTTTAAATATACTAACATGTGACCTTAAATCAGAGGTCACGCCTGTTTATTTATGAATATGACAAGAGAAAACTTTATTATTGTGTTTTCGTACATTTATATCGTAATGATCAGATATGGCGATAATAATGACCACAAGGTACAAGGTTGTATATTATTAACACACTTTATTTTTGTCTGTTCTTCTTAAAATCAATATACATTTACTATTTATCATTGGTTCCGAAGGCTGCTCCACAGAGGAGTGCTGGCAAGAAACTCTGTTATATAATAGGTTCCAGGCTCTGTACCAAAAATCAATTAAATTGGAGCAATAGTTTAGACGCAAATGATTTTTTTTAATTTTGCCTCATTTGCACATGATGTATCTTTCCTAACAGATGTTTATGCCTAACTCATCGTTTATTAACCTTAGGGGCTGTCCATTAATCACGTGATGTTTTTTAACATTTGTTAACCCCTCCCTCCCCCTTGGTGATACCTGGTGAGGTTTAGGACTACCCCTCCACCCGCCATAAAAAATCACGTGTATTTTATTTTGTACCGTTTCGAATGCATACTAATCACATATAGTATACGTAGTGTAATTTAATGCCCCTCTGTCATATCAACTCTGTATATATTTGATTTTCTTAAATCACCATTTTTGTGTAAATATACTCGTAAGACAGATTTTTGAGAATAGCCACAAGGGGCGAATCTCAATAAGCAATGTCGGACTCAAAACGGGTGCCCATCATACGAACTCTTCCGTGTTTCGCCGAGCACGTAAAACCGTCGTTCCGACTGTCATCCTTCCATCTATGGCAGTCGGTATCTGGCATAACCACCTACATATTTTAATTAACCAATGCAACCCAGGCAAATGTTGTAGTTTTCAAACGGCTTAACAGATCGTCGTAGAATAGAATGGAATAGAAAAATGCTTTATTGTATAAACCAATTATGGCGTTCACAATCGTCAACGGATACATAAGTTTTAGAACACTACTACCAGGTCGGAACGTGGCACCAACCGAGAAGACCTGGCGGAAGAAACTCGGACCTGGCGGTAGTTAAGAAGATTCTCAATTATTAAATTAAAATCTGCATCAGCATCAGATTTTTATCACAAACTGAAATATGTAACCAAAGTGCAATCTTAATGCCGTCATTAGTCGATTGACTCATTCATTTAAATCATTTTGCAAACAATTACTTAAATAAAAGCCATGCAGTACATAATCGTGTTAAATAATAACACAGTAAGTATACAATTTAAAGCAGTAACAAAGCTCCAATGCCGCGCGAATAAAGCGGCGTGGCATTTCTCTCGTGGTGTGTAAAACTACGTTTATTTCGACTTTGCATATAGCCTATGTTACTCAGGGATAATATAGCATTCAGGTGATGGAAGACCTATTGAAATCGGCCGCCATGCAAAAATACAAATTATTCATCTTTATGATATTATTATTAGTGTTTCAAGTGTAGATTACTGCTCCGCCTTGTTGTGTAGAAGCGCGATGATATAGCCTGTCTAAATAAACGAGTTAAATAAAATGGTTTTTTTTTTGTAATTTTAAATTAAATCTGTTGCATTACAATAGCTAGTTATATTATAATAGACCGTGACTTTGTCCGCGTTGTCATTAAAGGAAAAAGTAAGTAATTTCACCCGAAGACTTAGAAAAACCACCAAAATGAAACCTAAGTATCTTTGGGCTCCTGAAAAGATGGGCTGGCCTGAAAAGTGTCAATAAAAGTAGCATAAGTTACTCGTGGTTACATCAGCTATCTGCCAGTGAAAGTCCCGTCAAAACTCGGTCCAGCCCTTGCAGAGATTAACCGAAACAAAAAGACAGACAGACATACATTGAAAAAAAATATATTATTTTAGTATATTACTTAACAAAAAGCGGCTATTTTAATATTACAAACAGACACTGCATTTTTTTTTTGTATACATTTTCATTTCTGATACTTGTAATACTTGTGCTAACATGTTTACTGGTATAGTTTGCATCAAGTTATATAATTGCAAAATGCGGAGCTGGTGGTATGATGTCATATATCACATCCGTTAAAAATACTTACAAATTATAATACGGACAAACGGATCAAATTATTTTAACCTAATATGAGGTCATATACTTACCTCTTTTGCGTTTTTTTTTAGTAGTCATGAAAAAAGTATAGGTCATTACTTAATACGTGTCATGTTTCAGTTGAGACAAAAAAATACTAGTTATAAATATAAACCTTTTCTGTTCATACATTCAGAAAAAAAAGCTGTGAAATCAGTCCTTGCAGAAAACTTGTCATATACGAGAGGTAACAAAATCTCTATAGCAAAAAGGAAAGGATCAAAAGTACCGCTGATGTACAGATTATGTGCAAAAATTTATGAAAGGAACGCACCATGTATCTTCAAAGTTTCGTCAAATTCTTTGAAAATTTGATTGAACTAACAACGAAATTGCATCGGACAACTCAAGAAACAATATGCAACTAAGCGTGTATGATAATAACTAATAACGATAGATACATTTTCAATGGAACTTATGTTTTACGGTAAAAATCTGATTTGAAACGTGCTTCTTTGGATCAACTCACTTCGGATGGCTTTGGGGTTTTGTGACATCCTGTATAAACCTGTTCTGTTTCTTGTAAAAACGTTGTTATGCAATAAAGGATACACCTATAGTATGTTCTACCAAACCTGTACACTGCGCCATAAGTTACGACCGGCAATATTCGTTGTGTAATGCACCCAATGTGCTGGAAATGCTCCGGGAATGGCTCTCTTGATTTATGGCGCTTCTGTTCCGATATCATTTCCGAAGCGAGCTAAGCCCGTAGGGATGGGCCACGGGGCACCATTCCGGAATCGGAAATGAATTCCATGTATCAATCCTTAATTAAATAATTATGAATAATTTTTGGATGAAATCGGCGAACAATCTAAATTAAGGTTTTACTATAACAAACGAAAGTTACCAAACAAATGTGTATAATATCACTCTCTGATAACATTTACCGTGGTGATGGTGAGAAGGTCAGTGCGGAACGCAATCGACCTGTAGGTTAAGCAGAGTCTGGCCCTGCTAGATGTGGGATGGGTGTGCATTATTTGAATAAATATCCATGGACATTTCACACAACGCCATCTCGTCCCAAGCTAAGCAACTTAATGCTTGTGTTATGGTAACGAGATGGATGATAAGTTTATCAAAAAATTGATTAAAAAAAATATTAAAAAATGTATATAAGTAGTTACTTATATGCATATTTTTTTTTGTAAATACATACATATTATAGATAGAAAGGACACCCAGACTCCGAGCCAGTGTCTCTAGTTTAGACAAAGACACTTGCCCGACCCCGGAATCGAAGCACGTAAAGACGACGGTTACAATATAGTGCCACCGCCTCATTCCATTCTGTGGGTGATGTAAGAGCGGCCTAAAGAAAATTGCAAGGCAGCCGCAAGAGATGGAAAATTTGATTGATACGAAACCATGCGTCAACGTAGGCTTATTGCCCCCCAAGAAATTGTCAGCATGAAGTATTAGACAGATAGCAAGATTAAGGGGCCGTTTTCTTTTAATGAAAAAGAAAATACTAGAATAAAATTTTCAGAAGTATGAGAACTACTTCCAATCCTTTCATGATGGCTTTAGAGTTTTTGTTACATTCTGTACATGGAATAATTATACGATATCCCATCAGCTTTAAGGGGTTTAACATATCATTGCAAAAATATCGACACTACTACGATATAGATACTGTATGCCAAACACCAGGAACATCTACCAACAATCCAGAAATACATTCAAAACTTAGTGCTAAATATTTTAGCACTAGACTACTACAAACAAATATTACACAACATGATTAAATACACTATGCACTAAAGTTATATATTTCACAAAATGTCTTGACTGGACAATATGTTGACAAGACAAATTGGTACAAAAATGCACGATACTAAAATAGAAACACGAATTAATTTTACATTTATCTCTTGATTGCTTAATTTAAAGTTGAAATTTTGTGTATCCTTGAGACTCAACAAATAAAAATATAAGTATAATTATAATATCTAATAATTTATGAGAATATAAATTATTAACACTTATTTATAACTAATTCAACAAAAGACATAATTGATTTTATGAACTTACCTACCTAGAAGTATCTCATTACTCATTTTGTTAGAGAAGCTATGGATTTTCACGATACAGCCTTTGTGTATCAAGTGTCATAGATATTAGAATAGCAGCTGAGACCGATGGCGTACCCTCCAAACGACGGAGGAGGTCAGATATTTATGGACATCCATCCAATATCCAGCGGTGCCGGACTACTACTACTTCGCAGCCCCTTACGTGACCCACTGCTGAGTTGGGCCTCCTCCCATCACAGGGAGGGCAACTAACCTACTGTGTCACAGACAGATTGGCACAGGGTTTCCTATCAAGTTTTCCTTCTCTGGTTATTAGCCTTTTCATTTCCTATTGTCAACTCTTACAACGCCCTCGCCATGGAATAGGGTGTTGATTCTATGTTTTCTAAATCCGTCACAACACGGACGCTCGACATTACCGCATAACCTACAAGCAGATTACGATACGTTACATTATTTCATCATCTTAGACGGAAGAAGTTACATTTTATAATATGTTTGCCATTGGACACCATCCCAAAATGTGGCAACGTATTAAATAGCTTAGCTTGCAGAAAAATTGCGTTCCGCATAAAATAGATATCTATAAATTACTGATACAAATTGATTGATTATGTTTTGTTTATTAACATCACTAGTGTTGTTTACGAAACGGCAAAAGTTCAGCTCAACCTTATCCAAATGTCGAGGGTTCGCCCTACATACGAAAGGTTCTTAGCGATTAAATTGTTTAATGCGATCACTGGCAATTTTTATTGCTGCCATTACATTGCCAGTATAAATTGCAAGTAACTATTTTTAGATTAATAGTTACGTTTGAATTGTTTTTTAAAATACAATGTTTGCGTACGTGGTGTCGGCAAGGCTCTGATATTATTTATCGGTGAAACGGTTACTTCATTCTAGTCTAGATAAATCATCATCAGTCCAATTTACTTGTTCACAAAAGCAAATGTGTTGCCGGCTCTTACGACACCCTGAGAATGGAATGGAGTGGTGACACTATGCATTCTAAATCCGAATTTAAACTTTTATTTTATTTTCCTTTATTTGCATTTTAATTGCTATCGTATTGCGAAACCATTAACTTGGAAAGCGGTAAAGGGTTTTGTTACCAGTATCTAGTTCCGCATTCCCTACCGAATCCCTCAAATTAAGATGAAAATCTGCACGGCAAACGTTGTTATCTTCCTCATATACACAAAAATTGATGTTTGTCTGTAGGTATGTCCTATAAAGAATCGTAACCTATGCATCATTTAATGATCTTCGGCATAGTTGAAGATCATGAGGCCAGGAAGGTTTCAGGAACAAAAAACAGAATATTTGTGTAGTGTCTTTCCTTAAAATTAATATTAGTAAGTGGCGTAGCAACGCGCGCAGGTTACAGCTAAATAATTAACCTTTCACTTTACGGAAATTTACGAAAACAAAATTAACGTTCTACATTTTCATAAAGCGAGGACAACGGTCTATATACTCGTATATCGTTAACGAAAGTGAAGGAAACATTTGTGTTAATTTGTAACGACATTTAGGAGGCAAGGAGCAGAATGTCACTTAAATGCCAAGCCAAGTGTTACTTAGCTAATTTATGCCTGAAATTAACTAGATCACGTGTTAGCTACGAGTCCCTTGCTTGTTAGAGCTGCCAGTACATTAACTAGTGACTTTTATTTGTATTAAATACAACCATATTATGCGCCTATTTTCCTATGCTACTGGGGTCGACACCAGTCCAACCTGTTTTGGCTCACTACCAGTATTCACACGGAGTGATTGCCGTTTGCCCTCTGACCCACCCACCTACTGGTCGATTGGGTTGCGCAGTCCGCTGGGCTACGTCAAATGTTAAAAGCAATTGGTTTTAATTTCATGGCCTGGCCAGCATTTTTTCAGGCTAATAAAATAATGTTCATCCATTAAACATATCGGTGAAGGTCGATGCATCGCAGGATCCTATACTATTAGTTAACGTGTGAAATACAAAGCTAGAACAGTCCCTGCTGCCTGCCCTTTCGCTAGCACTGGCCTGTTAGCCCTGAAATCATGCTCCGCAGAACACACCAGTTAAACCAGTTACTGCCTAACAGTAGTTTAATCTAAAGCTCGCTTAACTCCGTGACTGAAGCAATTCCGTGTTATCGCTCCCTTTACTATTTAGGAAGCTACTGAAAGGAACAATCATCAAAACTGTATAAATTTTAATAGTGACGTTCCCTTTGAGAGATAAGTCCTGTAATGTGCCACGTATTTTGTGTAGGGTGACCATCGTTAATAGGAATAACACGGGATTTATACACAGATTAAAATTAGACATAATGTATCCTTCCTTGGACATTTCACACAACGCCATCTCGTCCCAAGCTAAGCAACTTAATGCTTGTGTTTTGGTAACGAGATGGATGATAAACTACTTATATACATTTTTTTTTGTTAATACATACATATTATATATAGAAATGACACCCAGACTCCGAGCCAGTGCCTCTGGTTTACACAAAGACACTTGCCCGACCCCGGAATCGAACCCGGGACCCGTTGATCCAAAGGCTTTTATTTCACAAGTAGGCTAATTACCCTCCATGTCACTGGAGGAGGCCCGACACAGCATTGTATTTGTAGTCACTACATAGTGGTACCAACCCATCTATACTCAAATATTTATAGCACGCCATATGCTATACGCCGTTGTTTACAGTTGTTACTAGGATATCTATTGCTATTACAACTACTCAGCCCATAGGTGACCCACTGCTGAGTCGTTCATTTTCGAGTTACATGGAGGGTAATAAGTAACCTACTGTGCCACGCTGGCCCAACGGGTTGGCACAGGGTTTCGTATTAAGATTTACTTCTTTTGCGGCAAAGTTTTCGGGTTCGTCATTTCCTTTTGTCGGCTCTTAAGATACCCTCAAAACGAAATAAGGTGGTGACATGTATTCTAAATCCGCCACCACATGGAAATATGTATGTAGTTCAGTTAAAATAATAATTATTATCACTACATAGTATAAAACAAAGTCGCATTTTTCTGTCCGTCCCTATGTATGCATAAATCTTTAAAACTACGCAACGGATTTTGAAGCAGTTTTTTTTAATAGATAGAGTGATTCAAGAGGAAGGTTTATATGTATAACCCACCCCCGCTTTGCACGGGCGAAGCCGGGGCGGGCCACTAGTTTAAAATATAATATTACAAATTATTCAAGTCATAGTCACACTTAGATAGCAGCTGGATTTTAACCTCCCATAGGTTAAAAGGTATTAAATTTAGTTTCTGTTTTAATTATTTCTGGATTTTATTCTATATCAGTAATATTCCACAAAATTTAATAATCCACACAATACATGCCATTAGGTATTTACTTTATTCGTGGTGTACCAAATATAGTTAGAATATAATATTTAAATAGCGAAAACGATGCATTACTTATTTGTGAAAATTCTAAAATAAATAGCATATCCAATCTGTGCCAAAAATTAAGCTTATCCACGATTACATCATATGCATGGTCACTCTAACGGAGATAAGGATATCTGAATTCCACCGGTTCATTAGTTGGCCGGTAGCTCACTGGTTACATTAACTACCCATTCGCCCCCACCCCCTAATGGGCCTGCTGTGCTAGTTCAAGTAACTCTCCAGATTTTTAGATATCAGTAATCGTAGATTTTGGGATCGAAACGCATAATCAAATTATCATCATAATCAACAATCATCAAATTAGGCTACAGCGGAAACCCACTCGAGCCGAAGTTGTCCAACTGGTAACCTTTCCGCAGCCCAATAGCAGCCTCATGGGCTACTGTGGTGTTCCTGTGCAAGTAAGGTCTCCAGAGCTCCATCAAAGGAAAAATGGTGCTGGCAGCGGAAGGAATGCACTTGCATCTTCTCTGGTGATGCAGGCGAACACGAGCGGCGGTGATCACTTACCAACATGTGACCTATTGGTTCGCTTCGCTGTTTTATAATAAATATCTTCGTGTATCACTACCAAAACGACGACTACCAAAATAATTATTCTTTTC
The DNA here is from genome assembly GCA_905475355.2 of Clostera curtula. Classification (NCBI taxonomy): domain Eukaryota; kingdom Metazoa; phylum Arthropoda; class Insecta; order Lepidoptera; family Notodontidae; genus Clostera; species Clostera curtula. The sequence goes on along the minus strand of FR997809.1, from coordinate 16,595,456 downwards.
TAAGGTATTAAAATCAGAAGTTTAATTGCACCTATACAACATTTGGAAAGACTATGAAAACTGCCGAGGCAATTTGTGAAACATTTTTGATTTATGCTACATTTAACTAGTTTTTTTTTTAAGTAAGAGCAGGCAGGAAATTATGTGGAAATGCAGTCCAGAAGTGGGTACAGTACTGCCGTTTGCTAAATCCAGAAACAGTCTAAATAAAACTAAATAATGACTTCCCCGTTGGTCTTGTGGTTAGATGTGCCGCCTTTGGATCAACGGGTCCCGGGTTTGATTCCGGGGTCGGGCAAGTGTCTTTGTCTAATCCAGAGGCACTGGCTCGGAGTCTGGGTGTCATCTGTCCTCGTGAATTATATGTTTGTAAACTGCCCCCGCAACACAGGTTATAACTAGGTTATTCATAGGTCTAGAAACATGCTCTCAGCGTTAGTACATATAAGTGGGGTAATGTAATTGGTGTTTACCTGCGCCACGCTAGCGTAAAAGTTTAGCAGACAACCACTCGCCAAGGGAAAACCTAGTTACGTGGACAACTTAGATTCGTAGGGCAGGGATGGTGGGTAAAGAGGATTATCGATATATATATTTTTGTTGTCGATTTATACAATGTATTTTGTTTGTCTATGAAAATTTGAAATACATTTTGCTACTATGACAATCCAATTTGGCACGGAAGGAGCGCCTCGGCACCCTGGGCTCAGCATTCAGCTCCTGCCCTTAGCGTTTAGCAGATCGTCGCTCCATCCAGCAGCCGGGCATCCTACGGTATGCCTAAACACTTAAACGATGGTCCCGGCTACGTATGTTTTTAATAGTACAGCTACAGATATCGCATATATATATAATTCATATTTTAATAATGGATATTCTTATCCATGTCTCTTGAGTCTAAGTAAATCAATCCCTACTTGATGTAGCAACTCCTGCCTGGTAACACGCACGTATTGGATTTTTCCACAGACACAAGCGGTAGCGGACGATAATAAAACTACACTATCACTTATTATTCCTTGAAATTATGTTTTATAAAGTTGATCTTAAAATTTTCGTACAAAATACCAAAAGCAACTAGCTGTTGTGTGAAATGTTTAGAGGCATGATGGTCATGCCAGTTAATTTCTTTAAGAGAAGTTGGAACAGTAAGATGACGATGTCAGGTAAAATGATGAAGATAACGATTATGGTATGGTAAAAATAATTACGATTTTTTTTTATCCCATAGAATTCAACTCTATATTGTTCTCATAAAGTTTATAGTACAATTATCTAAAAATAACGTACAATACTTTATTAAAAGTACGCTGTGGGTCATGTATAGGCTGAATAGTAGTAGTGATAAAATTAACATTCCCCGCGCCCGGTTCCGCTCGTCACCGTACCCCCACACCTTGACAAGGGCACCTTCGCCAAATCCAATTGCCGTGTTGCCTGGTAACTGAAAATTCCCACTAACAAAATTCGGATATTCGGCGAAGGATGGAAATGTGTTATTTAAATTCTGTGCTATTCAATTGCACGTTCCAATATGGAATATTTGTGCGGCACTCGTGCACTGGCTACGGCATTTTGTTGCCCCAACACAATAATCATACAGGATGTAATAAAAATCCTATATCCTATTATAAATTATTTCTCTACCTTGGGGAAAATTGTTTATTTCCAATTCTGAACTAAAGTTTAATGACCACATGTGTGTTCCTGGACATGATCGTAGACCCTATTTCTATATACATGACAAGCCGTCCGAGTTTCTTGCCAGTTCTTCGCAGCAGTGGTCGCGTTCCGAACTGGTGGTAAACTAAAATAATATTTGTTTTGTATACATTTTATTAATATGTTGACAATTTGTAAGTGCCCATTGCGTCCTATGCAAAATAAACGATTTGACTTTATAGATATGAAACTTGCACTCGATGATATAAATCGCTTTCTTTCACGGCACGCAATTCAGTAGGTACCTCAAATTACTGATCAACATAAAAAGCCAAACATAGGCATGAGTCAACAAGTAGTAGTTATAATAAAAATAAAAGGGTAGAGTAATGAGGGACCGAATCGGAGTAACCCCTAATAGTTACTAACTGGGCTCAGCATTTTTGGAAAAATACTTTTGTGATGCGTGTAGGCGCTACGTAATTTCTTATTGTTGTTCTTTTACAAAACGAAACACCTGCACCAGGTTTTTGTATTGTGGGGACAGTTTACAAACAAGTAATTCACGAATACAGATAACACCCACTTTTAGAGCCTTTGTGACACTTTGTGATAAATAATTTAGTAACATTATTATAACCTAGTAAATGAGTAGCAAGAGAAGGAAAACTTGATACAAACTCTGTACCAACCGGTGTTGCTAGCGTGGTACAATCTACTAATTTCCCTCCATGAATTTAGAGGAGGCCCGACCCAGCAGTGGGACATTTATGGGCTGAAACGACACACTAGCGTAATTATTGTGAAGGCCTCACTGTGTGCTGTGTGATCACGATCTTCAAAAATGTGTTGCATGTCTATTATTACGATTCTTATGTTTTTAGGTGGTTGGGGACGAAGGGAGTTCAGGCTTACCGACGGTAAGCGGTCATCGTCGTCTATGGAAGTTTGCAGGTCCGGTGGTGTCAGTCACATATCGCTGACCCTGTAAATAGGAAAGCATGTCGCTGGTAAGAATACAACATCATCAAACGATTGTGTTTCTTGACTTCCCACCTGAGAGGATGTCCATTATACCTTTTCCTACAAAGCTGATCTTGGAGGCTACCTGAACATTTAATCAAATCAAAATCTGTTGTCCACTTTTGAAGTGTCTAGGAAAGAATACCTTTTGCTTTTCAGAGTGATTTTGAAGTAATCATAACTCTAACGTTAACTCTTTAAATTAAGAATAAAAAAGAAAAAAGAACAACGTTATTTGAATAACTACCCATATTTCCACGCAGCGATTGCAATGTCCCCCAAAAATTCCATTCTGAGGCATTACCGGTAAATATTTTGTTAGACCGGTTATTTAGCAAGGATATGAAAACCAGGTGGACGGGAGCAGACACAGTATGCTTATTGAAAAAGTCACCCGGAATAGATGCAGCGCTTTATGCAAATTAATTACACTTACATCAAAGCACACTTAAGCGAGAGTTACGAGAACGATTAATGATAATTACCGAGTATAATTTACACTCAGGTTTTTATGAGTGTGACTCATTTTCCGGTGTGGTAGGAAGTAAAAGGGGCTTGAGCGATGATTGTTTGTGGACTTTAAATGTGCTTGAGGCCTGCTTTGTGGCCGCGAAATCTGTATATCGAAGAGCATATGACCGAGTTGCTAATGTGTGTGTGATGTTTATGATAATGTAAGGATGACAGTATGATGACGGGTTTAGAATACACAATACAACTCAGCCCACATATAACCCGCTGATGAATTGGGCCTCCTTTACTGGAGGGTAATTAGTCTTCTATGCCTTCTATGAAGGTTTCCTTCTCTTCCGGCTAGACTTCCGGACTTCAACCTGAGGGTCCAGTAAGAGGTCACTGTATAAACACAAAAGGCAGACGACGACGCCGCCACTGAAGGAAAATCTTGATACGAAACCTGTTCATTTAGCGTGGCAAAGTAATCTAATGTCCCTTCATCATTCATTCATCATTCATAAAATTGGAGGAGGCCCGACTCAGCGTAGGATGTTTTATAGCCTGAGATGATGATGTTGCTGATGATTACCAAGTACTAAAGCAGCATTTATGAGGAAAAAAGATAATACGTGTTTTTATGCTCATTAAAATGCAATGGATAATTCTAGAATGTGAAGCGCTTGTATATTCATAGCCCATTAATAAATATAAAATGGTCGATTTACTACTTAGTGGCCGGAACACGGGATCACAATACCATAACAATTATATATTTAAAGTATAAACAAATCTCAAGTTGAGTTTGTTTATTTTATACTAGCTTCCGATCGCGGCTTTGTGCGCATGGCATTTGAGAACAAGCTGTACAATTATGTCTTAATATCAGGTACACTTTTGAATCCACTTTAGTATCCACTATTGTATCCACTTTTGAAAATATCCCCCTAGATCCTGTTTAGTCCACAACCCTTCGACACCTAGTGACCTTTGCATGGTCGTCTATCCCTATACCCCCGCCTTTCACCCTCCTATATCATCCCCCTTGCTTTAATTTTTGTTTAAAAGTCAACTGCAACTGGTCGCTGTGGACTCGACAATGCTGACTTATTCTTAACGCAAATGAAGTATAGTCTAAAAACATGTCAATTACTCACAAAAAAATATACTTTTTCACACTAGACTTTTATGCTTCATATTACTAAATGGAAAATTAGAAGGAATTACAAAAACAAAGCAATGAGTTTTTGTATTCTTTTATAGTAATAAAAAATAATGGGAAACAAAATATAATAATTTACATTTGTATTGCATTATAATTTTACGCTCCAAGTATCGTCCTGAATGAGTCGTGCAACGAGTTAATTAAAAAATACTTGAGGCAAACTAACTGACAAATTTAAATTAATCGATGATTCATTTAGCTATTTGTAAACAAACCACTATTATTGACGAATCACAAACAGACATTATAGTTTAATTTTATTTATAATGAATGTAATGATAAATATAACTAAAGTAGATGTGTTTATTTGTTTGTGCGATATTTCTGTCTTGGTGTGTATCCGGTATGGGCAGAAGAGCTGTGTACTGTTTTGTTTTTGTATCATTGCACTTTTGATGCACTTACACTGTAAGCAGAACTGGCTTGCATTTTCCCAATATCATCGCAGTCGAGTAGCTTGACTGGCGAACTACCGGTACATCGCCGGCTGCCCTTTGAGAACAATATTGGGACTACCCCCATTCCATCCTGAGGGTGTCATAAGAACTGACACAAGGAAAAAGAACTAAAAATTCTAGACTACGTTGTCCAATGGATAATTTCGAAGATGTAACCAATATCAATTCATTTTGGGTAAACATAATTTTGGGTTGTATCAGCTAGTGAAGGGAACCCCCTCGACCACGCTGCCACCTTGTTGTGGTGAGTGGGCTTGCGTGCCTTTAGGATCCGTTGGGGCCATACCGGCTCAGGGTACCCATGCCGGGCGGGCCAACGAGGAGAGGCCAGACGAAGAGCGGCACACGGAGGCGTGGTGGTTTTTAGCTCCGGGGATTAATAATAAAAGCGTGGGGCCCGCTTGTCTAAGCGGGTCAATGCCCCGTCAGGGTCACGGAGCATGCTACCCCATCGGGTGGAGTGAAACCCGTGACCCTATCTCGGGCAGATAAGGGACACCGTTGGTTTTAGTGGGTAGGTTGAGGCGCAATCACCATCTCTTCGCGCCTCGGAGTCCCACATAACCCGGCTGACGTTCAGCGGCCGGGTATCCATGAGGAATTCCAACGCAAAAAAAAAGCTAGTGAAGGGAAAGTTTCATTGACAAATAAGAGTCATTCAATCCAATCGTTCACATCTAAAGCTAGGAGCATGTGATGTTGTTCTTTTTCACGTATGTTTTTTTATATTATCAATCAAACTTTGTCAAGTCACAAAACTACTCGTATATTGTATATCATCATCATTATCATTAGCATCAGCCAAAACATGTCCACTGCTGGACATAGTCCTCCCCCAAGACATAGGGGGACATGTATATCGTATAATATATATGGGATATCAAAAACAGGTTGCATTAAACCACGCCAAGTGCTGTAGCAGGTATTCAAATGACACCTACAATATCGGAGTTCTAATCCACAAGCAAACCCAGATCCATAATGATAATGCAATATTTCATCAAAAACAGGTATTGAACAAGTGCTGGGTCTAGATTATGCTGCGCCGCGCCCACCACATCAACCAATAACAACAGCACAGGGTGCGGTCGTTGGCATAAGAGGGCGCGGGAGCGGTAATACAATTAAAGCGTGGAGCAATCATAAACCTTGTTAATTGTTTTTATAGCAATTAATATTTACATAACCTCTGGGTCTGGGTGTAATTTGTGTTCGTGCTTTTTTATTCAAACCTGATGGTATTACCGTTTGTTAATATGTAAGTCATCCATCGAGAGAATCCAGAAATGGGAAACTAGGTATGAAGGTATGAAGTTTTTCCATCCTACTCTAATCCAATAATCATTTTGGTCTAGGGGTTGGACGCGCTGCCTTTGAAAACATTCCGCGGGATTCCAGGTTCAGGCAAATGTCTAGTCGTTGTGGTCGTCAATGATGTGTTTGTAAAGTGTCCCCGCGATACAGGTTATACTTAGGGAGCTCTTTAGCGATAAGGCCGCCTATTGTACAAATCTTCTATAAGTGTATACTGTAAGAACTTACTTGCTCATTATTGTGCAATAAAGAGTTAATTAAAAATTATAACCGGAGGATCTCGCAGGCAGAAAATCTAGTTTTAAAATATTTTCCAAATGATTACGGAAACGGAGGGAACTGGAGGAAGCTCGAATCGAATCGGTATTTTATAGATTGAGAAAAAAGGTTAAGGTCGGTAATGTCTCGTTTATTCTAAGATGCCATTTTCCCGGTAAACTCATGGAAATATTGTTAATTTCTCGTTTTACGACCGAAAATTCAGCTCCTACATCCCGTCAAAAAGCCTAGATATTTTTATAAATAAGTAATTAACACAAATTCACATTGGTCGAACCCCAGAACCAAACTGTGCGTATACTAAGTGGTTGGTATATTTCTGAAAATAAGGTGACTACACAGGATGATCTTAAAAAAAACATTCATGGCTTAACGAAATATCCTGTAATCATTCGAACCAATAAAATTCCCTTTCATTCGATTGTCGCTCCCTACCGTATTATGGTTGCGGTCGTATAAACATCGAAAACAATCGATTGAACGATCGTTGCTCAACACATTTGCAAGTTTAATCGATGCTAAATTGCACTGTTTGTTGTCTAAGTTCGCGTAAACAGGTAATAAATTGTAATCAAGCTAGGAGTGGTGCAAGGGACGAGCGGAGACAACACGATATTAAATTATGCATCGTACATGATTTAGGCACTTTTACTTTCATCCTGTAGAGTGTAGATCATTCACTGCATAGCTCTACTTTCTAAATCTCTAAGATCCTGGCTCTCTGGCCAGACGAGCTCGCATTATTAAGGGCATATCCAGGTTTCTTTTATACTGCTTGATATTTAGTCGCGCATGTATTCAGAACCTCACCCTAACAGAGGACAGGTAAATATGGATTAAACATACTAGATTTCTGAGATTGTTTGTCCCTTGGATCATGGATCGTGGGTTCGATTACGGGGTCGGGCAAGTGTCTTTGTGTAAGCCAGTTGGAACGTCATTTGTGTACGTGAATTACATATTTGTAAATAGCCCCCGCGTTACAGGATATACGTAGTGCAGGGGTTTCAATCTTTAAAACAAAAAAAGACAAAGGCATTGTCTCTGAAAATTCTGGGGTAATGAGACTAGTAGTACGGAACTTTATAATATGATTAGCTAAGAGATAACATACTGTGGTAAAAGCTTAAAATACACATTATTCTATCCCAATGGCGTAGTGATTAAAATAGCAAAAGTAGCAAAAATGTCACCGTACGACAAGAGAAATCTGAACACCTTTTTCTAACTCCTACTTTAGTCTCATTTTGGTGTAGAAATCGTCTTTAGGCCGTCTCGTTAAGTTTTATTTTTATTTCTATTATCCGCGAAGATTACTTTAAATCTTTAACGTGACCGTTACCCGCTTCCGCTTATAACTTAGCCCACATTCCGTCAGTTAACTAGCCGTATTCAGGCAACGTATCAAAAGAACTTTTCATTGTTACATAGCTGTGACGTCATTCGGCCTGTTGCCAAGTGCAAATCTTCATGACAATATCTAGTTAAACTTACGGGTAACCCTCCCGACGTAAAAAGAAAGTGTAATATATACTATATAAGAAAAAATAAAGAGTTAACCAGGTGGCTTGCGCGAAAGGAAATTGACCTGCAGGGCACCATCCGGCTCATATGGATGTCGGGTGGGTGACCATCACCGGCTCCGGAATTTCAGGGACGGTAAAAACGGACTACTGGTCTAACCAAGATTATTAACTTCACTCGGAGGACGTTTGGCAATCACTCCGTGTAAATACCGGTAGTTAGGCAAATCTGGTTAGACTGGTGCAAATGAAATATAAATTTGGGAAAATGCAGGAAACCTATACACAATAATTTCCTCTATTGATTTTGACATAGTCTTGATTGTTTTAAAAATTCTCGAAAGCAAGTAGGCTTATATCTGACCTCTAACTTAACCCTGATAACTTTAAGTTTTTAACTGGCAGTTAAATAAATGAATCGGAATCTGATGCAACAATGATGGTCATTCCATCATGTCGGATAACTTGAACAATTATATCGATTTTGATTATAAATCATTGAAACTGATAATTGCTTTGGCCGGTGGAAAAGACTACCCATTGATTTATCGAATCACAATACTTATACAACAGTTTATTTTTAACCCTCTACGAAAATAGAGGCTTATAAGGTTGACGTGTCTGTGCGTCTCTCTGTAGCATTGTAACTTTTAAACGAACGGACTACTAATAAAAGTAAAAACTTTTTTTTCAGAAAATGTCCAAACATATTTCTGGGAAGATTAAAAAGAACCCACCACTAACTTCAGGCCTCAGTCAATAATAATATAAGGGGTTTTTTTAAATACTATATTTTTATGAACATATAGTTCATGAACACAAAGCCACGCATACTCAGCATGGCTGCCGGACCATCTATAAGTTGACTCAATCAATGATTAAAATTGTATGTCTAGGCACCATTTTACTAATTATGATAATTAGTTTACCAATCATAGTTACAGCTTAGTGTGCGCCAGAATTTAACTTTACAATTATACTACTCGTACTACTCGGCCCTTAGATGACCCACTGCTGAGTCGAGCCTCCTCCAGTTACATGGAGGGTTATTAGCCTATTGTGCTACACTTGCCCGATGGGTTGACACAGGGTTTGGTATCAAGATTTCCTTCTCTTGCGATCTAATAATTTCGTTTTGTTGGCTCTTGCGACACCCTCAGGATGGAATGGGTATTCTAAATCCGTCACCATACGAGAATACTAGTGTTGTGTTTGTAAGCTCTCGCGAGGTCTATTAGGGGAAGTTTTGTGTTGGCACTTAAATCAATTCACATTTTCTATGCTGCTAAAAAGTCATGCTTTCACTTTTTACAGGGTTGGTTACAGGTTAGTGGCATCTCTGCTGTTACAAAGGCGAGACACCAATAATATTGATTTAAGAATTTAGATGTTAAACATCATCCAAATGTTTGTTCCCAATCGGTATGATATTGTTTGATTAAATGTCTTCACACTGTAAGTTTAAATTAATTTCCATTATTATTTTGACCCAGTTTCCCTTCAAGGTTGACTGAAACACTGGATGCGGCCGGGATGTTGGTAGTTTCCACGTGGAGCTTTTGTTTGAAAGACGTACTACTTTATTACATTTTTATTAAACAAAAATAATTCCTCGCTAAGGCCTGAATGTATGGCTTAGTTCAATGTAAATTTGTTATTGAGCCCATTTTGGTTTTTGATAAAATATGGTTAATTGACAAAATATAAACTCGGAAATGCATTACTAAAATAGTATTAAGCTTCCTGTATTGCAGGGAGACTTTATAGTCATGTATCATACGAGGCAAACGCTAGGAGTCTTTTTAGGCGGAAATCCTAGCGGCTAAAACTTTTGATATGAAAAATTGGGGCAATGCGCCTGTAAACCGGAGGACTCTCGGAGGAGCTCAACTCAAAACTGTAATACTTACAGACTGATACTAATAAACTGAGAAATGTTGAATGTTCTTTTCTAATTCACGCTCCCTCTAAGACTTACATAAGTGGCACAAACAGTGCTTATAAAACAGGTGTCATTGCGGTCGGTTGGCCCAGGCTTTAAAGGTCACTTTTATTTACTGACGCTAATGTTTTGCCGTTTGTAACTAATGCGCGAGTTTATTCTTACAAATCTGTCATACCCTACCTTTGTAACAAAAAATGACTGTCCAAATTAGCAAATACAAAGTTTCTTGTCGGCTCCTCTCTGTAAAGTATGCGACCTAGAAAAGAACTGCAAATTTTCTTGTCGTCTCCTCTCTGGAGAGCAGCGTTTTGACCGGATGTTAAATAATAAATGTAATTTTACGTGTCATAAGTGCTCAAACGATAAAATTGATGTTGAATATGAATTAATTTGTTCTCACATCAATGCTATATCGAAATATAACTACAACAATTTACTTTGCCAATATAAAATTTCTTTTTCTAATACGATAGAAAACCAAATGTGCTATTAAACTATGTACTAAATTAAACATACCACAAGCAGAACGCACCAATATAATTAAACATGTCTTCGAATAAACATGTCCAATGTTTACAGTAGTATTTGAGAATAGCCTCATTAATTCGTTCGTAGTTCGTACGCTCGACGTATGATTTATACAATCAGGGAATAGAATAACAAGGTTGTTGTTATAGCAAATTGATTGTATAACTTCACTGCGTTTGTTGGCTCAGGGATCTAACCTGAATTATCTAAAATACCTACTGCTTAGGAGGTGGATCGCGTATAACCATCCTCTCTAGAACTGTCCGGCAGACGTTTACCGCTGCTAAATATCGCACCAAAACTTTTTCTTTTTTCCCACTGCTGAGTCGGGCCTCCACCCATCACAGGCATTGTAATTGGCATACTGTGCCACTCTGGCCAGGCAGATAGGCGCAGAGTTTCGTTTCAAGTTTTCCCTCTCTTGCAGCTAGGTTTACAGCTTTGTCATATCTTTTCAGTCGGCTATTAGGATACCCTCAGGATGGAATGGGATGGTGACACTATGTGTTTGCACCCAGACTCAGACCAAAGTACCTTTGGGCTACTCGAAGAGACTTGACCCCGGATTCGAACCGGGGACGCCAGATCCAAGGGTGAATTAGGGAGAGCATTTGCAGCAAAAGGAATCCAATGATCATTCTGATGATAGCTTCATACTTCCATTTTGTGGGTTGGAGGAATACCAGTGATACATTTAGTGTTACTTACATCTTCCGCATCCGCTTACCATCGCCTTCGTCGACCGGCTTTATGTACGAGTACTCTCCAAAGGATGTAGAGAGTCAAATGCTAATATGGCGGTCACCCATCAATAAAATGGACGGGCCAATCGTTGATTCACCTGCAGATGGCATTCCACACGATCGCAGACGTAATAAAATTAATAAGTAATAACAATGTTTAATGGTATGTCAATCCAAGGTAATTGAAAGAGAAAAAGAAAAACTGCCTCATTTTTCCCTCCCCTTGGTGGCAAGGGATGTAAATTCGGGAGATAAGGAAGGTCCGACATCGGACCGCCGCCAATATTACCTACAGGAAATACTGACAAGAAAAAAACTGTTATGTTCTTTATTTGACTCCCGTGATAATCTTGCCGTATAAGTTTGCAATTTGCAGAGGTAACGTTAGCCGATAATGCGGAATAATACTTAAAAATGTTTAAAAAGTTTATTTCGGAACAAGAACATCAGACATGGTAAACAGGTACAACGATGGTAGCCGCAAAAGTATAAACTGCAGCGCAGCTACCAACGCCCTTCTTTAGATTACAATGTAATGATGTTCCATAAAAAAGTGATTATAGTTAATTTCATTAATCAATTAATAATAATAACAAAATTAAGTAACATAAAAAACAAGGAAAAACATAAAAATAGTGCAGGACAATTATTATGAATTTTACATTAAGCTATAAGGTGAGGGGGTGAATGGGTGTGGGTGTGGTGAGTGTAAAATGAGGTGCGCGAGGTGTGTGTAAGGTTTTGTTGGAGTGTGTTTGAGAGTGATGAGTTTACACTTCCACAAGTTTCTCTGTGTCATCGTAATTTAGTGATATCAGCCAGGAGAGAAGTTTCATTTTGCGTTTGATCTTGGTTAATGGGTAGATGTTTAAGGTTTTGTTTAAGTTATTGTAGATTTTTGAGCTTATGTGTTTGTAATGACGACTTGCATCTACAGTTCTACGAGACTCAGATTTACAGACCCTGTTTGAGTGGCGTGTAGAACTGCTTTTAGGATCAAACGTAAGTTGGCAGTGTTTGCGAAGAACAGTTTGGAAGATAAATAGCTGTCTGACGGTAAGGACCTGGCAGAGGGTATATATATATAGAATATCGGTTCGGTTTCCTTGCCAGCACATTAAGGACAGCTCTCTGCGCTCGTTCGACACGTAGCATCATTGTTTTACCGGCACCACCCCAGACCGTTAAGCAATACCCCAGAACAGACTGAGCTAGCGCAAAGTAGATGGTTATTAGACATTTAAAATCGGCCACTCCTCTGAGTTTTTTGAAAATATACATTAATTTTCTCACTCGAGCTACAGTTGAATTTATGTTGCTTCCATTTTAAGTTGCAATCAAGGGTGACGCCTAGATATTTAATAGAAAAGGTATTTTCTAGGGGTTGACAGCCACAGTTTGCGTGTGAGTTTGGGCAGGTGTGGGCACGAATTTCAATCGGTGTCGGCGGCTGACTTGACTTCATAGTAGAGAATGTGATAAATTTGGTCTTGTTGAGATTTACAGTGAGAAGGTTTGTGATCAGCCACCTCATGACGGTGGTCAAGGCTAACTCCGAGTAAAGGCGAGTTTCAGCCCAGTCCCGGCCATGAACAATTAGAGCTGTGTCGTCAGCATAGGCTATGATTTTGCAGTTGCGTAGGGATAATTGACACAGTTAATTTAGGTATATGAGAAAAAGTAGCGATCTGTAAGATAACTCCTGAAAAGATCGTGGGCCGACCCGCGAATACCCAGATGCTCTAGCTTTGAAAGAAGTATGGGAATCGAAACAGTGTCGAAGGCCTTAGATAGGTATTTTCCCAACGGTCAATTATCGTATCTGTAACTTACTCTAACTTACTCTGTAAAGTACAGCATCTTCGGTGGATCTTCCAGTCCTAAAGCCATACTGATTATTAGAAAGAAGGTTAAATTTATATAAGTATTTGGTTAGTCGATTGTTTATTACTTTTTCGAATATCGTCAACACTGAAATGGGTCTGTAATTAGCGACATTGTCCTTTTCTCCCGACTTATAGATAGGACTTATTGTAGGTTAATTAACTTACGGCCCTGCTGGATTTTGGATGGGTTTCCATCATAATATTATAGGTGTTTTTTTATTTAAACGACCTCCTGCACTATTTATAACCTGTATCGCAGAAGCAGTCACCAAACATGTAATTCACTAACACAGAAATGACATCCAGACTCAGAGCAAGTGCCCCTGATTTACACAAAGACACTTGTCCTACCCCGGACCCACTATACAAACAAGGTAGTCAACCTATTCTTATTTCCTGACCTCTGGCGAAATTATCTATATAGTATCTCGGAGTGCAATGTAAGTGCAAGCTTTGGGTTTCTTTGTCCCAATTTCATAGTCAACGTGTCATGGGACTCCAGTTTTTTTTTAGTTTTTTTGGGTCATATTCATTCATTTATATTTTACCCAATTTCCTGTTGACGGATTGATCTGATATTTGATCCAATATGGCCGCCACCACAAAATGGCGGGCTACATGTTTGTTTACTACTCCTACAATATGAGTTATATTAGTCAAATTAAAGGCATTACAGTACACCTAGAAAACCGTTAAATTTTAAATGAGTTTTGAATATTTTATGACATAGAAATATATAAAAAAACTCCATTTCCACTCCAACTCCACTTTTTAACTTGTTGGATGAACTTTGTCATCCAACAAGTTAAAAAGTAATATGTATTTATTTTCTTTTCGCCAGTACCGGGGCCGTGGCGTGGGTACCTGTTCATATCAGCCACTTCCGCGCGGCTGCGCCGGCCCTTTATCAGTTATAGCTCTTATATCTTGCAAAACCTTTCCATATTTCCGTCGGCTCTGCACGCTTAATGGACAAGAAGATGTACCTTTAAACATGATGCCAAAATATAAGGAAGTCAAGTAAGTATATATTTATTATGAAATGGACCATAAAAAGTCAGCTTATTTATTTATTTTATTTACTTCCACTAGCTTCTACATGCGGTTTCGCGTCCCGAAAGTGCTGCGCTTGTAGTCGTTAAAGCCTTGAGAAGGAAAGCATGATATTGGCGCTTTTTTTACTGTCAACATCAACACAATGGCCGCTTACAAATGTTCTTAATAAATAAAATAGTTGTTTCAGCCTATAAATGACTCACTCAATGAGTCCGACCTGCTCAAAATTCATGGAGGGAAATTAGTAAGTGTCGTAAAAGGCGACTAAAGGAACGCAAGAGGCATATAACCTAGCCGTAGACAGTTTGATACAAACTCTGTGCCAACCGTCTCGCCTCGATATACTAAAACGCATGCATAGTATTCGACAGTTTATCACCAGTTCGGAACGCGACCACAGCTAAGAAACACTAGCAACTAGAAACTTAGAGGGCTTGTCACAGTGTGGACGATGCATGTTAAAACTTGAGTGTTGGAAACGTGTGCCAACCCACCTGAATAAAGTAACTAAGTAGGCTAATTAATTTGAGCAGAACATTTTCCGATAGGCCAAATTAGTATTTATAGAAAAATATAGTATTAGGCATGTGTTTACGTTTGTTCCTTTGAACTGGAAATCGAATCGTACACCTTATGAAAGATAAATAGCATTCGTTTATGTTATACATGATTGATTAGCTGCTATCTGCCATTGGTTTTATGTTTGTTGATATGATATCGAATTGCAGTGCTGATGTTTATTCTCATAAAATAATTCATACGTATATTTCGTTTATGAATATTTCGAGCTTCATTATTTATAACGTGATTATGGTAAAAGTCTGGGCTACCACGAAAAGGTTTCTTACTTACTTCTCAGCCCATAAATTACCTACTGCTGAGTCAGGCCTTCTCCGACTACATGGAGGCTAATTAGCCTACTGTGCCATGCTGGCCAGACGGGTTGGGACCGGGTTTAGTATCAAGTTTTCCTTCTATTGCAGCTAAGTTTTCGGCCTTGTCATTTCCTATTGTCGACTTTTACGACACCCTTAGGATGAAATGGGGTGAAGACACAATGTATTCTAAACCCGTCACCATACGGAGTTTCCACATTAAGAAATTGTAAAATGAAGAACAGACGCAGTGAAAACTCAGATAGTTAAAGGCCATAAATGTTTGGCTTTATCCACGTAATCATAAATATTCACGCGGGCTCGCTGAGAGGAGAAGAGCTTTTGTAAGAGTATATTGCATGATGAAAGATCTAATTATTATTTATAACAGCTTTTCCTTTTGACTTCTACCATTTGAATAAGACAAAAAAATGTTCAAAAGAACAATAATCTTTCTGATTGTGATCACATCACTGGTAGGTTTTCTCTATTAAATAAATCTCTCGGTATTATTGCGTAAATCAGTGCGGTATTTAGCAGTTTGGCACGATGAAAGTATAAACGAATCATGTTGCCAGTCCTTTTATAGTCTGTATTATTAATGAAAATCTTAGCCACCAAAACGCCTACATTGTGATAGTAAACTCATTTAAGCTGAAAATAATCTACATATTATGTATTGAAAATCACATTAAGAGTCCCTTAAAGAAAATAAAAAAATATATTTCGTCAACAAATATTTGAAATATGCCTCCACATCGCATATTGCGCCGGGAGTTTTTAATATTTTCAATTTTGTATTTTTGACAAAATTATGCCCGTGTGGTGATTGAATTAGAATACACAAAGCCACTAACCCATACTACCCTGAGGGTGTCGTAAGAGGTCACTAAAGGAACGCATGAAGTAGACCACCTAGCCCCAGCAGAAGACAAACAAAAGGCTTGCCATCCATGAATTTGTAAGACTCGGTAGTATAATTATGATAAAAGTAGATATATACTTCAGTCTTCATTTTTATATTTAGAGTGACCCCATGCAACATAAACAAGGTGAATAAAGCCAAATCCCTTTGTAACAAATTAAAATTTACAAACGTTTGATGTTTCCAACAAGAATAATTTTTAATCTGCACAAAATTACTTCTCTGCACTTACAATTAATTTACTTTATTACGAAATCTCCTTTGACTTATACAATGTCGGAAATACCTACTGTAGCTAGGGCTGTCAACACCAAAATAAAAGGAGAAACCTGTATTATTTAGTTTGATCAGTTTTCTCATGCAAAAATGTTATTATTCCGTTTCAGAATTTATTGATGAATGAGTGTTCAATATAGTAAGTAATATATATAATTGTACTTTATGTTTATTTTGTTCATTGCCACAGTTATGTTTACTGTTATTAATATTGTATAATGATAAATCTAATACATATAAAAATTGCACGCCGTAAGGTAGAATGTAGCTGGATGTACCTGTAATAGTCTGTAATATCTCTTATAATGTACCTACATTGTACGCAATAAATGATTGATTGATTGATATAATCTCATCATAATAATCTCTTAATAGGAAATTGGTTATCCTTCCAGAATTAGCATATGGAGAAGCCGGAGCTCCCCCAAAAATTCCAAAATCTGCAACATTAACATTCCATGTAGATCTAGTGAAGATTGAGAGAAAAGATAAGCTTTAACATTTTTGGTGAATTTTCATAAAAAAAATTATAAACTTTAATACTGAGGAAATATTTTGATGAAATAAATAACTTTTTTTATATCATTCTACATTGACATTGTATTGCATTTCTTATTTTTATCAACTAATATTAAACTACAAATAATAAGTGAATAGATAAAGTGAATCAATAATTTTTAAAAGGTATCGTGGATCACGGGGATACTCACACACGATTTTTGGGCAAAAATAGCAACTAGATCAAATGATGATGTTTTTATATATACTAGTAAATATTTTTATATTTAATTTAGTATATATTATATAGTCATGATTAATTGTATATTTGTTTTAAAGTTTTTATTTTATTAAAGAGCAGACTAGATCAGTATTTGTTGGTCTGAGAGTTGGTGAGCCGCCCTTTGGATCAGGGATGTTAGGCAAGTTTCTGTGCAAAGCAGAGCCACTATGCTCTGGGTATAATTTGTGTTTGAAAATGCATTGTTTGTGATCACAAACTATACGTTGTGTATAAGTTTCGTATCTTCGTACGGCAGTAATTACAACTCTGGTATCAGAAAAGAATAATATATTTATTCTTATTAGAATACACTTAAATATATCAGTCACCAATTGATTCATCTTTAAAAATTACGTGTGGCAACCCTACGTGCAGCTGTCACAGCAAATTACAGACACAGGGCTTCGTGTCCCTTAAAATATTGACAATAATTTTGCATTAATGAAACGTAATCATTGTGACATGGCTTTATTTGTGCAACGTTGCTTCATGGCGACGGACGGATAATATTCATCCTGAAATGGCAAGATGGTAACGTACAGACGTCTTAGATTTTCAGTATCCCTTTACGAATTAACACATCACAAAAACGCCGTCTATGTATGTTAATCCATAAAGGGAATCACTGACAAAGTTTGCAATATTCTTAAACAAAAAGGCGTTATTTTAATGTTACAAACAGACACTCGAATATTATTTATTTTGTAAAGATTAGCAGGGCGCTGAAGCTAACGAAAGGGACGGTGGACGTTTGAAACACCAGAAGCTTCAGTCACGTGTCACCGACCCTGTAAAAAGGAAAGCATGACGCATGACGCTTAACTATGCTTCTTTTGGTAGAGCTCTGGTGACGTCCTCTAACACAGGACCACAAAGGTGATGTTATAGTGTTTCGGCATTCTGTGGAGGTGTTTATTCAGGCAGCTCCAGCGACCGGGTGGTGACGATTTAGAATACACAGTGTCACCACCCCATTTCATCCTGAGGGTATGAGCCGACAAAAGGAAATTACAAGGCAAAAGGCCTAGCCGCAAGAGAAGGGAAACTTGAAATGAAACCCTGTGCCAACCCGTCTGGCCAGCGTGGCACTGGAGACTAATTACCTCCCAGTTATACGTAGGAGGGCCGACTCAACAGTGGGTCATTTATGGGCGGAATGGTAATAATGACCGGGTGCTATATCTGCAATATCTGTTACAAGGAAATACTTTTCATATATATATAACTATATCCTTGGACATTCCACACAACGCCATATCGTCCCAAGCTAAGCAACTTAATGCTTGTGTTATGGTAACGAGATGGATGATAAACTACTTATATAATTTTGTTTTGTAAATACATACATATTATAGATAGAAATGACACCCAGACTCCGAGCCAGTGCCTCTGGTTTGGACAACGACACTTGCCCGAACCCGGAATCGAACCCGGGACCCGTTGATCCAAAGGCGGCACATCTAACCACTAGACCAAAGAAGTAGTCAAATCTCTTTCAAACTCTGTGGTGTCTGTTACTCTTCTCTTGTTTCTCAATACAGCTACATTTATCGTTCATCGGCCCTAAAAACATGTTTATGCAAGCCGCGCCAGATTTACCACGATGTTTTTCATATTTGCAACGTCTAACGTCACCCAATGACGTCGGTGGTGTTATCCGGTAATTTATTCTTTGGCGAATATCCATACGGGTAGCCCTGCCAGACAAACCGACACTTTACATAGAATCACTACACAGAAGGTTCAAGCAGATGTAGGTCAATAAACAGTAATTAAGTTAAAAAAAATACTTTACATTTGCTAGTCGGTAACAATTTGACTTGTTGGTCAAAGCGTGCCATGATCAAAATTCTACTACATAATACAAATATGGTTGATTTTAAATCCATTTATTCAAATCATTTAAATTTGAAATAAAATATTAACGTTATGTTTTGTTAGTTTGTTATTAGCAATAATGATAAAAATCCAAACAAAATATATATTATAAATATTTATAAAAGGTAACTGAAAATAACGGAGTTCACTATAAAATTATCATCAGACCAGTTGGAAATTCCTAGACAATTTGTTAAACATCCGGAGATATTTTGACGAACCATGATTCAACTAACACTGAGGTTTGCTGAGTAGGAAGCCACAGGGCTAAGTCTGATGACAGTATCAGTCTTAACCGTCTTAGAGAGTATTAGAGAGGATGTTAACGGTCAACGTCAGTCCGTCAATCCTAAGATGAAGAATGAGCTTAAAAGTTGTGTAAGCGATTGTAACTACTGGTTAATCGGTTTCTTCGATTTAGTTCCTCTACAAATAATTACTCATCTTCAAAACAAACATACGCACAGACATACACGTGTACCTGTGTCAATAGTACGCTTGTCATCACTGGTGTTGATGTGAAGTTATAGTTTGATAACGTTCCACGGGTGTCGTTTAGAGCGGTCAGATTATTGGCCACCATTTCCGACACGTGTTCAGCCTGGAGAAAATATATTGATATTGTTAGACATTTGTCCGTGTGGTGACGGATTTAGAATACACAATATCACCAACCCATACCGTCTTTAGGGTGTCGTAAGAGGAGACTAAAAGAACGCAAGACGCAGATCTCCTAGCCCAAAGAGAAGGAAATCTTGACACAAACCCTGTGCCAACCCGTCTTGCCAGCGTGGTACAGTAGGCTAACTTCGCTCCATAAATTTGGAGGAGGCCCGACCCAGTAGGTTACCATCACAACATGATCATTGACAGATTAGAGCGGTATGGCTGCTCACCTATTCGTCAACTCATTCATATTCGTAGTAAAACTGTCACGTTGTTGGTGTCGCCAAGTTGAAAAACGAAGTTCTTGTTCAATAACCCGTTAAAAATGCTTTCTTGATACATACTTGAACGTTTCGAATGCTAACTCCAAAAAGGTTCACTCCTAACAATTCGAGAGAAAAATAAATTATAATCATCCAATAAATACTATACAAAACACAGTTAAAAATAAACTACATCTTTAAATAGAATTCGGCGATCCCAAATTATCTTCACCCCCATTCCATCCCTTCTTACCCCTAATTGACAACACCGCTGACAAGTGTCGGGTCGTGTCTTATCATTTCGCAAAGAAATGTGTCTGGAAAATAAAAATAAAGAACCCCATTATTCTGTACTTTTAGCGCGACAAGTGGTCGCTGGTGGAGTGACCCAGTTAAGGGGATAACTAGAAAGTAGTAAGTTATTGTAATCGTCGAAGTGTTTTTCTAAGCAACCTTGAAAGTGACTGGTCATAGACCACGGTTGGTTAATTCTATTTTTTTTTATCAGAGACTTGAATGCCTTTGACCCTAGGCTTGCGTGATGGAAAGCAACGACAGGGTCTAAGATGGAGCAAGCAATTTAAGGAAATGCCTTGTTGGGCACTGTCTCTCACATACACACGACGGAACACAGTAAAACAGCAGTTTTGGCAAGCGGTGTGGAAGTTTTATATTCTGACCCGTCCCCGCATTTACTTGTAACAGATATTGCAGATATAGCACCGGTCACTACTACTACTACTATTGAGCCCATAAATGACCCACTGTTGAGTCGGGCCTCCTCGTATCACTGGGAGGGTAATTAGTCTCCTGTGCCAAGCCTGACGGGTTGGCACAGGGTTTCGTTTCAAGTTTTCCTTCTCTTGCGGCTGGGCTTTTCTTTTTTTTTAAACGAACCCCTCTCACTAGGTATAACCTGTATCGCGGGGGCAGTTTACAAACATGAAATTCACGAACACAAATGACACCCAGACTCAAAGCAAGCGCCTCTGGTTTAAGACACTTGCTCGACCCCGGGGACCCGTGATCCAAAGGATGCACTTCCGACCCCTAGACCAATGAGTCAGTATTTAAACGGGGCGATTACGGTTGGTAGTCTAGACTAATTTCCCAACATTATGCTTTATACCTCAAAATATTCTGTAGTATTGGTATGGTATAGGATAGTCCACAAAAATAATAACCGATCACTAAGCCTTTTGGTGAGAACCAAAAGGCTTAGTGATCGGTCATTATTTGGTTCTCTGCCTTCCGGCAGAGAACCAAAGTCACCGACATAGCTCAGAGAATTAGCAGACTGAAGTGGCAGTGGGCTAGTCGTATCTGTAGAAGAACCGACAACCGCTGGGGTAGACGAGTTCTTGAGTGGAGACCGCGAATCGGCAAGCGTAGTGTGGGACGGCCCTCTGCTAGATGGAGCGACGATCTGCGAAAGGTTGCAGGCAGCAGCTGGATGCGTCAAGCTGAAGACAGGGCGCTATGGCGCTCTTTAGGGGAGGCCTATGTCCAGCAGTGGACTAATGTGGGCTGATGATGATGATGATGATGATGATGATGAAGCCTTTTGGTGGTATGTCTTCATACTTCTCATTATAATAACAGTTTTTAATCAGTCAAATGTTTCTGCTTACAAACTTATCGATAGTATTATCTTGAGAAAGTTAAAGGAATGTTCGACGGAGTGCTTGCAAAGCTTCTACTCGTCCACTGACAATAGTGACTAACTATAGAGTTAGTGTTCCATCAGAATTTAAGACTATCTACTAGACTGTCTTAGGTTTTCACGATCTTTACACATTGCAGGAAATGATGGCTTCACGGAAAATGAGGCTTGACGGGAATAAAATAAAATAAAACGATCATATCCGTGAAGCCATCATTTCCTGCAATATCTACTAGACTACAGTTATGCGTGCAGAACATCTTGGAACATCCTTATAGTATCCACTGACATACAGTTGTACTTACGAGTATGTACTTAACATTAATTAAAATAAATACATTCTTCAGGTAACTCCTTAAAAGCACTCGGCGCTTCACCCATTTCGTCGTCACATTTTGCATTCTGATGACCTTTAAGAGGAAACGATGATTTCCACGTTTCCCACCATTGTTTTGTCAGTATTTACAGACAATTTTCTTTTTCGTGTTTACAGAGTTTATTTCAGCAGAGAAGTAGAACTTGATGGTATTGTTGGACATGGGTTAGTTTCACAAGATCCACCTTATAGCTATAACCTTAGGAATATATAGAAGCAGTCCTACGAGGGATGATCATCAGCTCAGCTCATATATTCAGTCAATTGGATGGAGAAGAATTAGCTATTATAAAACACTGAGAACAAGCAAATTTAAAAATGGTAACATCTATGGCCTTTTAGAATCACGAGGCTAACGAAAGCAATTTGCTGAAAACTGCCAACGTTTACGAAAAATAGGCCGAAACATGCAGTAAATAAACAATTATTGATTGACAGTTGAAGCATGATCAGTAATTACGTTTTGATGTAGAACTGTTTGGTGTTGAACACCAGTCTGCCTGGATTCATAAACAAGTAACAATGGCGCCAGGGCATAGCTGAAAATTCTTCCGAGATGTGTCAGTCAGGTATCACTGTCATGGTTCGATTGGCCGAATTTTGTCCACTGTTGGACATAAGCCTAATGCTTTCAATCATCATCATCCTCAGCATCTATTAGCTGGTCGTCCTCCACTTCGCTTGCTAAGTCGCGGTCTCCACTCAAGAACTCGTCTACGCCGGTTCTTCTACTCATACGATCACCCTACTATCACTACCAAAGCTTGCTATGTTTCATCAAGGTACCAACCCACCTAAAAATAACCATCTTAAACCTAAAAAATTAAAAGGAAATAATTCATTTCCTTATTCTTCTGTTTTGCAGTAGCATCATAGAGAAAAAACAACTCTTGTTTTAAATTAGTGGAAAATTAATTGTGGGACTATTATCGAGATGTGAAGAAACGCTGGTTTCATGTTTCGTTTTATGTTTGCGGTAAGTTCGCATTCGCGGAAGCCGTCTTACGGCAAAAAGAAGACGCGGAGCGGGAGCTGGAGTGTGCCCCCGGCGCCTCGTTACATCGAACCGGGCATGCACTGGGCGCCGACGCTACATTCGAATCCTGCCCTGACACGAGCTCCGGGTGGGGGCCTATTACGGTCCATCCCCCGCCTGCGGTGACTAGGTCCAGAGGCGACTGGAGTCATTCCAGATATCCCGTGCATGACTTCAACGGAGGAGCCATAATTTATTCCGTGAGCAGTTGGCACCTTTCTATAAGAGTTATCTGGGTCGAGAACACAACACCTCCCCAGCGCCCTCAAATGTAAAAGGGAGATCGATTTAAAAACATACCATTTAGATTTGAACGTCCAAATAGTAAATATTGTTATAATTTATTAGCAGCATGATGTCCTTAAAGAAACTTTTTATTTTGTACGGAAACTTATGCGCTATTATGCCCGACATTCCGACACCGAACTGTTTCTTCTTAATATCCACGGGTATCGTAAATATGTTTCAATTGTCTCAATCCCACTGATTACAAACCTTTGTCAGCGTTACAGTACATAATGTTGACAGATCAAGAGTTAAATACCTCGGGCTTCTAGTCAATTATCGCCCTTCTGATCCACTCTAACCGTACTTTGGCGGGAATCCAGAGAACTGTTTTTCGTCCGTCGACGCACGCGCCACTTTCCCGACGTCTAAATTTAGCTATGAGTTACATATCACTGTTCCTAAAAACATTTCGTCGATTTCTCATTTCACATAATTTCTTGATGTTATAATAAAATACTATTTTAAATGAGGTTTTTAATCTGATATCCAGTTATAAATAGGATGAACAGCTTAAATGTAATGTAGTAGGTAGTTTATTAGGTTACATATCATACGACAGCCCAATTTCATCACCTGCATACATCAAAAACCCATGCTGAAATGGGTTTCATCCAATTACATGGAGGGATATAAACCTACTGCTTTACCCTGGCCAGACCTTGTCTAGGCTTTCTTCTCCACCATTCTTGGTTTTAGTTGGCTCTCGATGGAATGGGTAGGTGACATTGAGAATTCATATGAAACTTCACATTGAATCATTTTCAATATCATTAAATTATTGGTACAATGTATTGAGTAGGATTGTCGATATTGTTTTCGAGGAAACGAAATTCTGTAAAAACTTTTTAGTAGTAATGAAAATTCACATCTCTACGTGACCGAACGTTCCTAAAACTATGTGTGATTAACGACAAGATAATAGTTAATTAAACCGTGGTTAACACGTGGTGTTGGATTAATAGTGTTTTTTAGTTTAACGGCTAGTTCCAACGGGATGTGGGGAAGGCCAAACGAGGGAATTTTCCGGAATAAATATCGAACAGTGACAAGATGTTAACATTATAGTGTGGAATATTGGCTCGATCGTTCTAAGATAGTTTTGTGTTTTGTTTTAATAGTGTTCCTTCGTTTAAATTAAGACTATATTACAAATTTGATGGTTTCGTCATTGCCCTATAATTAATAATGATGATTAGTCGAGCCTCTTCCAATTACTTGGAGGGACAGTGGCGTACTGTGCCATGGTTGTACGTGTTGTCATAAGGTTTTCCTTGCTTCGTGGCTAGGTTTTAGCCTAGACCAGCAAGCCAGTCAACAGAGTTATGCCATAATACACACAAACAAACAGTTAAACTGAGAACCCTTTTTATTTTTTACTAGCTGACCCGGCAAACTTCATACCGCCTCAGAATCAATAAATAAAAAAAAACAACTTAAACCTTTCATTGACTTCCACGAACATTTCAAGACCAAATTAAGCCAAATCGGTCCAGACGTTCTTGAGTTTTAGCGAGACTAACGAACAACAATTCATTTTTATTTATAAGAAGAAGAAGATAGATTTTTGATATCTATAGTCTCTCTTCAGATGTAGATAACCTTTTGGCTACACCCAGTACAGCATAAGTTAGTACAGATTTGTTGCTAAGTACCCAGTTTGGCAGCAGTAATGAAATGCACCGAATTGCCAATAAAGTGTTCATGGCCCATTTCACCTCACGTCAGATTTTGGCAACTTTGCAAATTTCTGTTGTAATATTTGCCCTTTTTGGAAAGCCGCTAAACCCACAGCCTATTCACACTACTTTCGACTTTAATCACTTTAAATTAAGGTTAATTATTTTCGGATAAAAATTGTGAGATAATTGGTTATTGTTTGTCAAGATTTTCTTGTGGCCTTTCTTCGGGCACGTGGAGAGAAGAACCTTGAAATGCATTTGCTGGTACTAAATTCTGACTGTGACCCTGTCGTTCAGTATTTGCGTCACTTTCTTTGTGTTGTCACAAGTCCACTGCTGAACATAGGCCTCCCCAAGCATGTATCCATCGATTTCCTCCCACCTTAACCAGATTGGTATAGTGTCGGTTTGAGAACAATTAATGTCACCACCCCATTTCATTCTGAAGGTGTCGATAATAGGAATAGAAAAGGCCGAAAAGCTAGCCGCAAGAGAAGGAAAACTTGATACGACACCATATACCATATGCCCATAAACGACCAGTGTAGCCAGCGTGGCCCAGTACCCTCCATCTAATTTGAGGATGCCCGACTCAGTAGTGGGTCACTCATGGGCTATAGAAATGCAATTATTATGTTCTGTCTGTAATTTTTCTCACGACAAACATTACGTCAAACGAAAATAAACGTCTATCATTATTTATGACGAAGAAAGTCCTTCCATCTCTGTCGGTGGCCATTTTGTTTCGAGATCACTGTAAACATCGACACGTGTAGCTTATTTTGTTTCTTACACGTGTAATATTTATGTACAGAAATTATGTTTTAATGTGAATGGTGTAATACCTGAGTATATACAGTACATTGTTTCATCAGCCCATTCCAGATTAGCGTGTAAGAGCCGACTAAAGGACGGAAATTCATAAAACTTACCACCAATAGAACGGAAACTTGGCACGAAACGCTGTGTTAATCCATCTGGCCAGCATGGCACAGTAGACTACTTACCCTCTATCACATTAGAAGTTTCAAAGGTGACGAATTTAGAATACACAGTGCCTCCACCCCATTCCATCCTGTGGGTGTCGTAAAGCCGACAAAAGGAAATGACAAGGCTGAAAACCTACCGCGGGAGAAGGAAAACTTGATACGAAACCCTGTGCTAACCGGTCTGGCCAGCGTGGCATAGTAGGCTAATTACCCTCCCTGTGATGAAAGGAGGTCCGACAGCAGGGGACATTTATGGGCTTAGTAGTAGTACATTAGAGGAGCTTTGACTCAACAGGTAGATTATTTATGGCCTGAAATGATGATGGCGATGATTAATGCAACATTGTAAGATTTGGCAGCAACGTTGTTTGTCTGATCAGATTGTACGAGCGCATTTAAATTTATGACTCTAGTTAGCCACAGTAAATTTAAACTAAACAGTATCATAGCGTATTTTCTGCTCCGATAGAGAAAACAAAATATGAAATGTTCTTTGCGCAGTCGTGTGGTGACGGATTTAGAATACACAATGTCACCAACCCACACTATCCTGAGGGTTTCGTAAGAGGCGAGTAATGGATCGTAAGAGGCAGATCACCCAGCCGTATGAAAAGGAAAACTTGATACAAACCCTATGCCAACGTCTTGCCAGCTTATTACCCTCCATGAATTTGGAGGAGGCCCGACTCAGTAGTGGGTCATTTATGGGCTGAAACGACAACGACGACGACGAATCTTTTCTGATTTTTGGGTGCTTTGGTATTATGTAATTTACTTCTGTGATGTAGTAAGGCGAGCACTCATTTGACCCTGTGTTTGTGAGAATATGCTACCTGAAACAACAAAACAATCGGATAATTTAGTTACAAAATAGATTTAAATGTTTCAGTATACCAATTTGGTCTTTAAATAATTTGTTGTAGATAATGCAATTCGCAATGCCATCAAAATTGCTTGAGGCATGTCTGTGTGATTTTATCTATACAGGTAGTACGTCTAACGAGGCAATGTAAAGTTGTTTTACTGCATCTATTCACTATGTGTACCCACTAGACGTAACAATTGATTCTTACGCACACTCTTGTTAGATAACAGATGACAAATACAGCGATTGTGATTGTGATGAATCTTTGAGTTGTATTTACCTACAATCTTTTATTAACGGGTGGGTCTTGAGTATGCAATTTGATTCCAGCGTCAAGTATATTTTTGACTCCCTTTTATTTTTTACCTGTATTATTATTTTAAAAGGAATAACAGAGGGGGCCAGACTGTGATAGTAGACTACCCACTCACTGCAGCCGTTTTTTTTGGCTCAATTGCTTAGGAGCTACCCTGCCCCCTTTTTAACGAGGTTGAAATACTTATTTAGGAATCACTCCGCCCAGCTGTTCGTGCAAATATGAGCCAACCCGAAAGGCCTCCTTCGAATAACACTTTCGATTCAATAGAAAACGTCAATTTGCACCTGCCTATGCTGAATTTATGTTTAATTCCGAATAACTCAATGTCTACGTGTTGTTTTTCTCGCTTATCGCTTAACCTTGATCTCTAATGGTAACGGGCATGGCCGATGCCTGTTTGTTGCTGTGCTGAAACCACAGTAGATACGCAACTATAGTAAAACTAGCTCTTGTGAGCTGCTTTGTCCGCTGAGTTTTTAACCGATAAAATAATACTAGAAATATAATCACCTCACTTTAATCTCCAGCAGGGAAGTTTTGATTCTCAACAATAAACAGGTCATCAGCCACTCAAGTCCAGTGCTGGACATAGGCCTCCCCTAAACAGCTCCATAACGCCCTGCTTGCTTGCTGCGCGCAACCTTTCGCCGATCGTCGCTCCATCTAGTAGAGGGCCGTCCTACACTACGCTTGCTGATTCGCGGTGTCCACTCAAGAACTCTACTAACCCCGCGGATGTCGGTTCGGTTACAAATATGACCAGCCCACTGCCACTTCAGTCGGTTGAATCTCAGAGTTATGTTGGTTACTTTGGAAACTAGAAGCTCTAAGCATAGCTCACTCCATAGCACGCTGAGCGACTTTTAACTGGCAACTAGTCGGAATGACAGGTGCTTACTACTTACATAAATAGCCAATGCACGTGTCTTCGCCTACCGGCCATGGCGGTCGGATTTACATTGCATCCAATTTACATCGATTTAAAGACATAGACAAATCGATCTTTTCATCAAATCACAAATCATAGGGTTCATGAAATTCAATCGCTGTGTGTAGGATCTAATGGTCCCCCCGAGCCAAGCAGTTTTTTTTTTGTGTTTCGTCTTGTGTTTGTGAGAGCCGGTGCCCTACAGAGAATTTCCCCGAATTGTCTGCTCCATCTTAGACCCTGGCGTTGCTTACCATCACGCAAGCCTAGGGTCAAAGGCATTCAAGTCTTCGACCCTAGGCTAGTAAACAGTGTCACCAACCCATTCCATCCTGAGGGTGCCGTAATAGTCGACAAGGAAATCACAAGGCCGATCATCTACCTACGAAAACTTAACGAAAGCCTACGCCGTCTGGCCACATTGGATCAGTAGACCAATTACCCTCCATGTAACTAGAGGACGCCCGGCCCGACCCGGCAGTGGGTCATATATGGGCTGAGTAGAGAAACAGTTATATTTTGATACATACTGTACAAGGTCATACGGTAGCCAGTGCGATAACAGGTCAATAAGTAACTGAACAACTGTTTGTTTGAAAAGCCAATGTATTAAAAATAATTCCTTCGACACTTACATTAATGAATGAGCAAAACCATATCGCCATCTAAATTGAACTTAGCGTCATCTAGTTGAAACTTATGAACTAAACTATACTTTAAGGGCTTTGACTTAAACATTCCGCCCACCAAGAACGTAATGAGCGTTCTTAAATAACCGCCCACCGTGAGGTCAAGGGGGTTGCGGTAACAAATTAAATGGACTGTATAATTGTATGATGATAACTGTATAATTAAACATAAATCATGGTTGCAATGGAAAAACATAAAGATAACATGCTTATTATTATTACAAAATTTCATTATTGCTATAATATAATTGAATATATTATAATTTCAGGTGATAATGGTTATTGTATAATTGATAACATAAAAAAATTATTGAATAATTGATAACATGAATATATTAAAATCATTTTACTCAGTTGTAGGTAAAACACACAATTTGTGTATGGGTCTTTTAATCAGAGAACCATTACATTTCAGGGTAACCACTCTAGTAACTTTGTCCAAACCGGGATGTTTCTCTGTGATTCGACCTAAAAGCCACCGTGCTGGAGGCAAATTGTCCTCTTTGACAAGAACCACATCGCCAATGTTTGGTTCGGGAGTTAGTTTTGACCACTTGTATCTTTGCAAGCAATATGCCAAATATTCTGATGACCATCTGCGCCAAAAATTTTGCAACATTTTTTGGGTAATTTGCCACCGTCTCAAGGAGCTGACATTGCAATTTTCGTAGTTTTGATCGGGAACAGTAATTAGAGGTTCACCGACGAGGAAGTGTCCTGGTGTTAAAGGTGTAGGATCATTGCTGTCGCTGGGAAGTACAGACAAAGGTCGCGAGTTTAGACATGCTTCTATTTGATTGAGAATAGTAGACATTTCCTCGTATGTGAGAGTAGATTCGCCAATTATTCTTTTTAAATGATACTTGGTCGACTTCACCCCTGCCTCCCAAATACCGCCAAAGTTTGGTGCATGCGGTGGAATGAAATGCCATGTAACACTGTTAGCGTTCAGCCACTCTCGGATTTCCTCTGCGACCGATGACTGTTCGGCACTTACTAGTTTGACCAGCTCTTTGGAAGCGCCAACGAAATTAGTGCCATTGTCGCTCCAAATGTCACTAACATGACCCCGTCTGGCAACGAACCGTTTAAATCCTGCAATGAAACCTTGAGAAGTTAAGTCACTAATAACTTCTAAGTGTATAGCCTTCGTAGCCATACATACGAAAAGGCAAATGTACCCTTTATATGACTTATTACCACGACCCTTGGACATTCGTAAATTGATGGGCCCAGCCATGTCTACGCCGCTGTGCAGAAACGGTCTAGCTGGTGTAACTCTGCTGGAAGGTAACTGCCCCATCAACTGATTTCTTGTGGCCGCTGTCTGACGTACACAAGTTACGCATTTTCGTACATGTGCTCTAACCAAAGTTTTCGCCTTGACTATCCAATATTTTGTGCGCAAATAATTCAGCATAAGCGATGGACCTCCGTGCAGTGTCTTTAGGTGAGCTTCATTGATGACTAGGTGGGTAAAATGATCTTTACATGGCAAAATTATTGGATGTTTCATGGTTTCATCCAAATCCGCATTATCGATTCGTCCGCCAACTCGCATTATTCCCTTCTGGTCAGATATTGGACATAAAGCCTTCAGTTTTCGTTGGCTATTCTGATCTTGAAGACAACGTGCTTGACACTGTTTTATGCAGACTTCGAGTGCTTCAGCTATTTCATTTGCAGTGAGGTAAGTACAAGATCTCATTTTACTAATATGATTATTTTTTAGTTTCAGGAACCGCCTACAATATGCCACTACACGAACTAGTTTATTGAGGTTCGAATATTTCGACCACAATGGATCAGGGTCAACGCCAGAGCCAATGGATAAATGAACCTTTATTTTACGTTCTTCGAGATTAGTAAACGTTGGTTTTGGCTTTGTGTATTTAATACTTTTACCTTTAAGCCAAGATGGACCATGCAACCATTGATCATTCTGCATTAGTTCAGTCGGCGACAGACCCCTGGAAGCGATATCTGCCGGGTTGTGAACACCTTGCACGTGAGCCCAGTGAGCGTTCTCTATTCTAGAGAGAATATCGGAAGTCCTGTTACCGATAAACGTCGACCAACGACTGGGATGGCTGCTCAACCACGCCAGTACTACTAACGAATCTGTCCATGCATGGATCATGGAACGATTGATTTCAAGTACCTTAGCAACTTCTGTCACTAGCTTGGCCAGTAATACAGCACCCATTAATTCCAGTCGAGGGATGGACACTTGCATAACTGGTGCTACCCTTGTTTTTGCCGTGACCAAACTAGTATGAACGTTCTCTTGAGAATCGATGACTCGAAGATATACCACTGCTGCATACGCCATATTGGAGGCGTCACAGAAGCCGTGAAGTTCTACATGCTTTTTATCAGCCTTCGTGAAGTGCCATCTCGGTATGTGAAAAGTTTGACATTTTAACAGTTGTGTTCTGTATGATAACCACTCGTTCAGTAGTTCGGGGGGCAATTTCTCGTCCCAGTCAATTCCAACAAGCCATAATTTCTGAATCATAACCTTTGCAGTGATCACGAATGGTGCTAACCAGCCCAATGGATCGAAGAGCTTGGCTACATCTGAAACTACCTTTCTTTTAGTGATAGGTTCCTGAGGAAGAGGAAGCTGTACGACATACTGAAAAGTATCCGAGTCTCGGTCCCAAGTAAGTCCCAATATTTTTATTAATTCATCCATTTTTATACTTACTTTATTTTCTGGTTCATCCTCCTGTAACTCTATTGCTAACTCCTTGCTATTGGTTACCCATTTTTGCAATTGAAAACCACCCTTGGCAAGTATATCCTTCATTTCCTTATATATTTCCTTACCCTCTTCTACCGTCTCACAACCTGTCATTAGATCATCAACATAAAAATCAGTTTTTATTTTTTCAGCCACGTGCGGACAATTCGCGCTTTCGTCGATTGCTACTTGTTGTAGCGACTTCACAGCAAGGTAAGGAGCAGATGCTGTGCCAAATGTCACTGTTAATAATTTATAATCTCCTATTTCAGATTCGGGATCATCTCGCCACACCAGCCTCTGAAAATCAGTGTCCCTTTCAGCAACCAACACCTGCCTGTACATCTTCACAATATCTGCGCTGAGACAAATGGGGTGAGTTCGCCACCTCATGACGATATGGCGAAGATCTTGTTGCAATGTGGGACCTATCAACAGCGCATCATTGAGAGAAGCATTATTACTTCCTTTGCAAGAAGCGTCAAATACCACTCGCACCTTGGTTGTGGATTTGTCTTCGCGTATAACGGGGTGGTGAGGTAAGTAGACAGCTTCCGATCGCTTATTGTCATCCTTTTGTGTACGTTCCATGTGACCGAGTCTCAGGTAGTCATGGATGACCTCTGCATATCTTTTTTGAACCTCCGGATCTTTCTTGAAGCGCCTTTCCAGGATCTTAAATCTTCTTAGTGCGATGTCCCTTGAGTTACCGTACTTGCATTTAGGATCTACTTCGCGAAAAGGAAGATTAACGATGTATCGGCCGCATGAATTTCTTCGGGTAGTTCGACTATATATTTTTTCACAAAGTTCTTCTTCCTTTGACAACATTTTAACGTCGGATGGATCCGATTCTAATTCCCAAAATTTGCGCAGTAAATCATTGTCAACCGCATTTAAGTGCATGCTGACTATTAAGTTGTGATTGCATTCCAGCACCCGTTCTTGATCGTCCTCAACTCGATGCGTCGGACCTGATAAAATCCAACCAAACGCTGTGTTCTGAGCAGTAGGTGCTCCTTCAGTGCCTCTGACTAATCCTTCTTTAATGACGCGCCCATAGACGTCGGCGCCTAGCAAAACATCTATTTTGTTAGGTGTGTGAAATTCCGGGTCGGCTAAGGTAATATTTGCAAATTCAATTTTCTCTGGGTATTTGATCCTTTGAGAGGGTATGAGATTAGTAATTGATTTGATTATATGTGCGTTGACTTGAACTCTGTATTGCGGGTCAAGACGTGATTGCATGTTCATTGTAATCATGAACCGTGAGCCTATATTTTTGTCACCTCCTAAACCTTGAATGATTGTCCTAGTGGACGTCCGTTTCAGTCCAAGTAACTGCGCTGCTGATTCCGTAATAAAGGAGGCTTGCGAGCCTTGGTCTAACAATGCTCTCAACACTTGTGTTGAGCCATTGCTCGTCTGTACTGACACAAGAGCTGTTGCTAAAAGAATTTGCGTTGATTTGGATGCACATTGTTGTGAAAAATGTGTTGTCACATTTGTCACCGCTTCGGACGTTGATGACGTCGGTTGTACAGCTGAAATAGCCGAACCTGTTTCTACCTCTATATTGGACGAGACAGGTTCCGAGACTACCTTGGGATGTAGTAGGGAGTGGTGTTTGTGTTTGCAAACACGACATCTTGTGACTGTACGGCAAACATCGGCAGAATGGTTAAAGCCTAAGCAATTGAAAC
This sequence comes from Clostera curtula, assembly GCA_905475355.2. Lineage (NCBI taxonomy): Eukaryota > Metazoa > Arthropoda > Insecta > Lepidoptera > Notodontidae > Clostera > Clostera curtula. The sequence goes on along the minus strand of FR997809.1, from coordinate 16,562,416 downwards.
ATAAACGGTTGGTTTGCACAAAGTTACGTCGGTCAATGGAGTCTAAATTACAGAATGCCTTGCAATTGTAAATTTTATGATCACTATTTGAGCAGAACGGACAAGGCCTTCGCTCGACATTATTATTGTTATTGGATACTACATGCATTACCCTTGGTTTATAATTTGAAATATGTTTGACCTTTTGGCTTGTATCTAAGAATTCAAGTGACCTAAATCTCGACTCTAAAAAGTCCTTAAAAGATGAAATATTGGGCAAATCGTCCGATGTACTTATTCTCGATTCCCAATGCTTTCGCGATTCAGTATCTAGCTTAGAAGACAAAATATAAATAATTATAACGTCCCAAGTATCGACATTGATGCCTAAATTTTTTAGACCGTTTAAAGTGTCGGTCATGGTATCTAACATATCCTTCAAAGCTTTACTTGACTCGCAGGCAAGGCTAGGTTGATCCATGAATCGTTTTATGAGGCAGTTGGATAAGTACTTTTTATTATCGTACCTGTTGTTTAACGTCTGCCATGATTCCAGATAATTCACAGCCGACACTGGAACTTGCCGAAGAAGCTGTTCCGCTTCACCAGACAGATGAGCCTTTAAGTAGTGCATTTTTTGAACACTGTCGAGCGAATCATTCCTATGAACTAGTGATAAGAATAAGTCCCTAAACGTTGTCCATTCCGCATACTGCCCCGAGAAAATGGGGATTGCAATTTTCGGCAGCTTGACATTACAACCTCTTATAACACTGGGAGCCGATGAGGAACTGTTAGGTTGAACGGAAAATTTATCTAAGGCATCTTTCAAATCAGTTTTATAATCGAAGTAATTTTCTTCAACATTTTCATATACGTCCGTCATGAAATAATCATTTCGCAACATTTTGTCATCAGCTTCCTGTGTGATTTTATTATGATTATCAACAAATTGCTTAAATTGGTTGTCTAATGTTTCAAGCCTTACCAACATATATGAGGCTTTACTAAGACGTTCCTTAGGTGCTTTCTTAAAGTTCTTATAAGACTTTTCTATGATCTCTTGGATGGCAAACTGACCTTTTAACAATGATTCCATCTTAAATTAAAGTAGACTTACAAAATTGTAACAATTATTTCATAAAAATTTCTAAGTGTTTAAAGTTGAAATTTAATTTGGATATGCAATCGGGCGTAGGTTCCCCGTCGTAACCGTTTTTACTTAAAATTAGGCTAAGTCTAAATTAGCATCTACTAAATAACTCTAAAGTCTAAATCACTGCATCAATTCGTCTAAGTCTCAGAATTTCTTGTAAAATCAGCCAGACGTGTGAAACGACCATGAGTAATGATTTGAATTCTTCTTGCACTGAACCCCTAATTTTGCACATAAAATATGAACTTAAGTACTCACATTCGCACTGGTGAACCACTGACACAAACACTGACACGTACGTGGGATCTGGGTTTGACTGTTGTCTCCACGCCACAACAGGTTCTGACGGCGCTGCTGTTGTCTTGTTGCTGCGCCCCGCATCTGCTTCCTCGGCTGAATTCTTCACGGAATTCCACCAACCGGCTGAGTTTCCTCGGAGACACCTCCGGTGGGCACTCTCAGTGATAACGATCACTGATAACTAGCGCCTTATAGCAAAAATCTTATGGCGGCAACTTCAAAAGCGTCCGACTCGTAAAGGACCATGTACAAGGTCATACGGTAGCCAGTGCGATAACAGGTCAATAAGTAACTGAACAACTGTTTGTTTGAAAAGCCAATGTATTAAAAATAATTCCTTCGACACTTACATTAATGAATGAGCAAAACCATATCGCCATCTAAATTGAACTTAGCGTCATCTAGTTGAAACTTATGAACTAAACTATACTTTAAGGGCTTTGACTTAAACACATACGAAAATACTTATATGTATATTTATATACATACTTAGTCGGGCCTCCTCCGGCAATATATAACATTCAATATATGTATTATATAATGGTTGCCCATCTAATATCCTGCTGAGGCAAACGTTGCTGAACCAGGAGATTGATGACCTGGCCTGTTCTGTTCCGCACTACTCTGTTCTCGACATGTTCTGCGCCAATTCCATTGCTAGGAAACGACACCTCAAGTTAAGTCATTAGGTTCAAAAATAATGTTCTGCGAAAATACCAAGAACATTTTATTTTGTTAAATAATAGATGAGTCACGCGTATATGGTGAGGCCAAAAAGGTTTGACAATAAAATTCATGATAGCATAACACCACGAAAATGTAAACATGTTTATGTTATGGAAGGTACCAACTCGTAATTAATAGAATCTCACTTCCGTCATTTGCATATTTTACTGATCAAAACAACATGTGATGGTAGAAATCATGACGTAAATCTGAGGTGGGGAACATCTGCGGCTAGATGGTCGAACGACGTATTAAGACCGCTGTGCGTTGGTCTACGGTCTATGGGGGAGGCCTATGTTCAGCAGTGGACGTCTGTGGCTGAAAGAAATGAGAAAGCTACGAGTGCCTATTTATACGTCTTACCGTTTTACACTAATATTTTCCGTGTGGTGAAGGATTTAGAATACAAAATGTCACCAACCCATACTATCCTTATGGTGTCGTAGTGACTAAAGGAACGCAAGAGGCAGATCACGTAGCCGCAAGAGAAGGAAATCTTGATACAAAGCCTGTGTCAATCGGTCTTACCAGCGTAGCACAGTAGGTAATTTTCCTCCGATTTTTTTATTTTATCGGCTGATATGATGATGAAGTCTAATATGGAGTAAACTTCGAAACTATGGAAACGTAACGTAGTTAGCCAAATCAAACCCCCAATGAAATTGAGAAAATCACGAGGAAGAAGAATAATATTCTTCTTCCTCGTGATGTAATATTGTAAACAGTGTATCTTTTTATACGTTTTACATAATTTAACTATAGCCTTCACACATAAATAGCGCGAAAATAACGCTTCACTTTTTATGTGACCTTTCTCTCTGCCATTTGCAATAAATCGCTTATCTTCATAGTTGAAAGCACATTTTACTATTTTGTTTACCCACTTTCATATCAGCCAATTTGATCTTAAGAGCCACAATTATAGAGTTTATTTTTAAACGCCTTTAGATTTAATGGAATTATTACGCTTTGTACGGAATACTGACCAACACAACACTCATATTTCAATAGTGAGTCATTATTAGTAAATGTTTAAAGTTTGTGACTGCAAGTGATTAAGTCAATTCAGCACTATTGAATGGATCGACTTTGTTCAATAGTATTGTCTCGCTTGCGACACGTGACTTCAGAATCAGACGAAACAGACGACTTAAAAATATATTTAATGAATAAACAATTCATAAATTTTAAAAATATAGCCTAACAGTAATACCATGAATTTTGACTAAAAACACTAAATAAAAGATAAAAATATTAATAAAAATATAATACTGATTTCCTAGGGGTTGTGCCCAGAATGCTGGCAACATTGCCTCGCTAGAATAAGCGCTGGCCAAAATATGCGCCAGCTCTCTGGTCACTTTATGAGCTATAAAAGCATTATGTAGCATTATCTCTAAAAGCAATCTCTTTCAGGCAACTAAAATTTTACAGTAATAGAACTATACCTAAGTATCGATGGGGTGGTTTTCAAGTTAACACTATAATATGCAGGTATATGACGTACACGTCCTGTATAAATACAAAATAATAACTATTTAACAAACAGCGACATACTTAAATATACGATCAATCTTTATCTATGATATTTAATTAATACATACAATCATCAATTACATTTTTTTAAATCCTTCGAGACACATTACAACATCAACATTTAATTTGAAAAAATAAATCGTCTATTATGATTTTTTTCCAAAAAAGCCAAAGGCGGGTTGGTTTGTTGCACATATTTTAAAATATCAAGTATCAAATCCCCATTTAGCAGCTATTAAAAAACGATTTGGAGTCTAGGATAGTATCCAGTTTATGGCGGTGTGAGTTTAGATTGGCACTGACGTCAAATTGTTTAAAATTAAATAAATATACATGTAGCGAACAAGAACTCATCAACCCTGACGGAGTCCTTTAGAATCCGTAAAAGGTAGCCGAAAGTGAAGGAACACAAACCCAGTGTCAGCCCGTCTGGCCAACGAGACACAGTAGGCTGAATTGGAGGTCTACAACCATAGGTTATTTTAATGTGGGTTGAGATGATTGCTATTCCGCAGAGCTCCCAGGTCGGTGACATTTGCTATATGTCGAAACTACTTAGCTGGTGTCAATCAGTTCATAGATCACAACTAGTCGGCCTTAAAAATATTTTCAACTCTGTAAGGCGTTGCAAATGCATATATTGGCTTCTTTATAAAACCTACTTTGTCGTACATGGCGAATGCATCCGCCATTTTATATTATGTCCATATGTCAAAGTGTTTTTACATCGCCACAGAACAACCTAGAAAATAGATGTGATTCCATGAACCGCTACCAATGTAGCTCAGTCACACGATAGTTTTACGTTTGAAGTACATTGCGTGTTCCATTCTAGAGATTGCATTTTGTTCGAAATGTAACCGTCAGTGAATTTTAGAAACGAGATATTGGAATCGTAACTAAATATGAGTGAGTAAAAGGCAGTGCTGTAGATCTTTCTGCCTTCACTTCGGTTGCTATGCGAGAGTTTTGTATGTGTGCATGAGTGCAGTGCCCGAAACTAGGGCTGCCTCGCTGAATTTCAATTATAACGTTATTTTATAATATTGTATAGATTACTGAAAGGGTAATAAATAAAATAATACATTTAGGGCACAAATCGGATCTAAAAGTTATGTTATCTTTCTACATTGATATTTTCATTTAATCTGAGATTTTTTACTTAATAGTTTATGGCAATTTTTTTGATACGAGACAGACGACATTAAGTAAAATGCTCGCGTTAAGAAACTTGAATGAACACAAAATTAAACCATAGCTTAAATAATATAGAATTCAAATTTGAAAGAATGTTTAAAATCAATCCAGTACTTTTTGAGCCGATTCGTTACAAACATACTTACATACAAATCTTTCCTCTTTAAAATATTGGTATAGATAATGATACATAAACCAATCAGTAATTAGGTATATATCAAATTATCTAAGTTATGGCATCCATAACCAATAAAGAATGGCAAACCTAATTTACAAAACAAACCCAATTAAAAGTACCTAATGTTTCTATTGCAGACTGCCACTCTATACAACCAATCCACGAAGCCGAAGTAATAAACACAACTAAGAAATTGAAATTTGAAAAAAGCCCGGCTTCGGATAACATCACAAACGAATCACTAAAATATGCACACCAAACGTTGGCAAAACCATTAACTGAATTGTTTAATTCTATACTTTTAACATCGGAAACACCCATAGAATGGTCTGAGGCAGATATCATACTTATATATAAAAAAGGGCGATCCAAAGAATATCAGCAATTACAGACCAATTAGTTTGTTACCAAATATCTATAAACTTTTCTCATCGATTATAAATAACAGAATAAGTCCGATAATAGAAGCAAAACAACCTATAGAACAAGCAGGCTTCAGAAAAGGGTACTCTACTATCGACCATATCCACACCATCGAGTTAATTATAGAGAAATACCAAGAGCTCCAGAGACCCCTTTACATAACTTTCATTGACTACCAAAAAGCCTTCGACTCGGTCACACACTCAAGTATATGGGAAAGTTTAAAGGAACAAGAGGTGCCAGATCAATACATAAAGGTGATTAAAAGTATATACAATAACAACAAAGGAAGAATAAAGCTCGAAACCTTAGGCCCAGCCTTCCACATAGAAAGAGGGGTAAGACAAGGAGATCCGCTCTCACCTACTATTTTCATAGCCATTCTTGAAAACATCATGAACAAGTTGGTTTGGAGTAAAACAGGACTCTACATAAAAGGCGCCTATCTCAGTCATCTGAGGTTTGCCGATGACCTGATACTGCTGTCAGAGACAGCTAACGAGACTCAAACCATGATAGAATCTCTACAACAAGCGAGCGCGAAAGTTGGATTGGAAATGAATCTAACGAAGACTAAGGTAATGACCAATACACGAATAATACCTATAACTATTAACGGCAACCCCTTAGAATACGTGGAAAATTATATCTACCTGGGAAAAAGAATAAGTTTCGAGAAAAATAGCAACATCAACGAAATAGAGAGAAGGATTCAACAAACCTGGAATAAATACTGGAGCCTAAAAGAAATATTTAAAAACAACTTACCAGTAACTCTCAAAGCTAAAGTTATGAACATATGTTTAATACCAAGTTTAACATATGGAAGCCAGACTTGGAAATTCTCTACACAAGTTAAGAATAAAATCAATACATGTCAAAGAGGTTTAGAGCGAAGCATGTTAAACATAAGGAAAATGGACAAAATAAGACATACAAAAATAAGAGCCATCACTAAAGCTACAAACGCTTTAACCGTTGCTCAAAAACTGAAATGGCATTGGGCTGGACATGTAGCGAGAATGTCCGACAGAAGGTGGACTGCACGAGTTACCAATTGGAAAGGTCCACCAGGCAAGAGGGGAAAGGGGAGACCCTTAGCCCGCTGGAAAGACGATCTGAAAAGATTGGTCGGCATAAACTGGCGCTCCATAGCACAAGACCGACAAAAATGGGCATCTTTGGAGGAGGCCTTTACCCAAACCGGGATTCCTTTTAATTAATTAATATTTAAAGCACATACTTATATTATTACTAACATAATGCCTCGTTGGTCTAGTGGTCAGATGTGCCGCCTTTGGATCAACGGGTCCCGGGTTCGATTCCGGGGTCGGGCCAGTGTCTTTGTCTAAACCAGAGGCACTGGCTCGGAGTCTGGGTGTCATTTCTATCTATAATATGTATGTATTTACAAAAAAAAAATGTATATAAGTAGTTTATCATCCATCTCGTCACCATAACACAAGCATTAAGTTGCTTAACTTGGGACGAGATGGCGTTGTGTGAAATGTCCAAGGATATTTATTTATTATTTATTTATTTAATCTAAGTCAACTTACTAACACAAATGTAATTTGCGTTCACTGTAATCCAACTACCAAATACTGTAAAAAGGAATAAATAAGGCTTATTATTATTATTATTATTATTATTATTATATAATGTTTCATAAGGCCAACCTCTCTGGCCCAATCTAATACAATCTACGCTATACCTAATATCTTATTAGCCGTTTCGACAGTATTTCGCAATCATTGCACAACCCTATTATTATCTTTCGAACGGCACTCACACACGCACACATTGCATTCGATTATGACAAAATACCAACATAGAGAAAACACTTCGAAAACGGAATGCCAAACGAATATAAACTCTGTACCTTCATATTTTCCGATTTGAGGTTAGTAAACAATTTAGAAGGTAAATTGGTCGGTTTATAAAAGTGAAGCTGTGTATGTGTGCGTTCGCTGTGTAAAGTCATCGACTCGAATCCGAATGAACCTACCCCAACTAAAAATATGAGTGTTTCTAAGTGATTTTTCTGGCGATGACCACTTTGCGTCATTTTAGAAAGTGACGTTACGTCGTTCGTTCGTTTCGTTTCAGCCCGTAAATGACCCACTACTGAATCGGGCCTTCTCCAAATTCATGGCTGGAAATTAGCCAACTGTGCCACGCTGGCAAGACGGGGTTTGTATCAAGTTTTCCTTCTCTTGCGGCTAGGTGATCTGCCTCTTGCGTTCTTTTAGTCGTCTCTTACGACACCCTTAAGATGGTATGGGTTGGTCACATTATGTTCTTAAACCGTCATGACGTAAATTTTTAAACGTCAAAAATTCATGAAGTTTTTCCAAAGTTTTGTAATCAGTTGGTTAGTTTTAATTTAAGTGTATTTAAAGTACAAACCCCTTTTTTTTTGTTCGCCCGGGGTAAAATCCTTTATGGACTTCCTCGCCGGCCACGGGGATGGCCAGCGAGAGGAGTGTGGGACCCGCCCCCATAGTGGGGGCCTACCCACTAAACCTCCCCGGGGTGCTCCAACTCGCGTCCTGTTGCGGCATTGTGGGATCTAAAGTACAAACCCCTACTTTATCATTGTGTTCTACGTTTTCCCCTTGCCCCTTCCAATTTCTTGGAGGGCAATAAGGGCTATTCTGCCACGGTAGCCACACAAAGTTTGTCACACAGCACGGTCATTGAGATTTGCTTGCTCTTGCGGCTAAGTTATCTGCCTGTTGCGTTCCGTTAGTCGCTTCTAACGACACGCTTGAGGAAGAAATGGATTGGAGACATTTTTTTTTTAAATCCGTCTCCATACGGACATTGTATGCATCCAAAAAAATCTGTACTAAACCTCTGTGTGAACGACCGCTTAGGATTAGCCTGCTCAAAATCGATAGACCAGCTGACAGATTTGAAGTTACTAAGTTCGTGGTGCCCTCCGAACTCAGCTTATAGACGACCCACTGTTGAGTTGCGCCTGAGGTAATTAGGCTTTTGTTGGGGGCACTCCATTCCATCTTCGTAGTAAGACAGCCTCAGGATGGAAGTCCGTCACCTCCGTTGCTTAACCATCATGTGTAAGGAGGAGGCCTGTCTTAGCAGTAGGTAGAATAGGTCGCAGAGCCCCCATTGAAGAGCGCAACCCACGGCCCTGAAGCGGGCAGTAGAGGAACGCTGTTGGTTTTAGTAGATAGGTCAGGATGCTAATTTTCAGCACCTCAGAATCCCATATACGGCGGATAGTGAATTTTTGGGGCACTGGGCTGATATAATTTAGGGGCCTACCAAATTACTGAAAACTTTTGTTAAGAAAACTGATTTCTATAGTGACCTCTAAACAAGAAATAGTACAATAAAATAATTTGATTTATTTGGTGATTGGCAAAGTTAAAAAAATCTTTATGATGGTATAGCAATTTGGGAAGCATCAACAAGGGGCTGGGGGCCTTTGTATCCACGGGGCCCTGGGGTACAGCCTAAAAAGCCCTAAGTTAGATCCGCCCCTAGGTAGACCCCAACGACTGTGTACCCACCCTTCTGGGTACATAAAAAGTATTATGTAAGTCCAGTGAAAGTTAAATAATCACCTTCACACCCGTTGGTGTTAAGCCCTTCCAGTAACAGTGCAACTGCTATTTGGCAATAGCACAAGTCTTGTCATACAAATGAGTAGCTCAGTTGCGCTAGATTTGAATCGTAGATTCCGGTCACGTAGCGAGTTCAACATCTGTGGTATCTAAACACGACTTGCAGGTCGTAGAACTTTCGTTCTAGTATATCATCTAGATAACGTCGCCGACCCATTCCGTACTGAGGCGTGTCGTTAGAGGCGACTAACGGAAGGACAATTAGTAAGCATCAGCAATGGTCTTTTCTGGGATGAAATGGTGATAATGATGAAATTAATTTAGAAGATACTAAAATATCAATGTAGAACCATAATGATACCATAACCCTAATGTATCAAGAAAAAAATGTAGTCTCACAATTTTTTTTTAAACACTTCTCTTGCGGCTAGGTTTTCGGCCTGGTCGATTCCATTTGTCTGCTCTTACGACACCCTCAAGATTGAATGGTCCTGAGTCGCCAGCGTCCATTGCTTTCCTGCTACCTTAACCAGGTCGTCGGTCCACCTTGTGAGAACCAGCACTGCGCTTTTTGGTACGTGGTCGCTACTGGAGGACTTTTCTGCTCCATAGCCGTCAGTCCTGCGAGCTGTACCCTGCCAACTGTGTCGTAAATTTGGAAATTCTGTGTGCTGTGTCGGTAACTCTGGTTCTTCTGCGTGGCTCTTCATTTCTGATTCGATCTCGCTGGGAAACTCCGAGCATAGCTCTCTCCATTGTCATTTGGGTAACTTTGAGCTTTGTAACGGCGTCCATAATGTGTGGTGGTGTCTTCACCACATTATTATCCGAGTGAAAATCATCATCATCATCAGGCTATAGCCCTGTCTTCAGCTTGACGCATGAGTGAAAATAAAACTATGTAATTTTAGTCCGTTCTTCTCCGTAAAACAATCGAACATGTTTTATGATCCAAAAGTCTTGTATTGTACTGAATGTATGGTATATCATGCTACTTGATTTCAAGCAGTTCTTATTCAAATGTCACTTGTTAAATACATCACGCTTCACTCCTCACGGGGTCAGCAGAACGCGACCTGGTAACAATGTTGCAAATGACGTTTGAACATAATTTATCTAAGCGTTTATCTATTCGTTTAACGTCATGCCGTTCAGATGGGAAGAGCTTTTGTGGTATGATGCAGTGGATGCCTCTAATAACACTTGATAGTCTAAGGTTCAATTCCCGAGACGATTCTGGGGTCATTCATTCCTTTATCTACACAGCGCTCGAGATACAGAGGTAACAAATAATGTAGGGCATCGTTTAAAACAAAATACATACAAACTAAAGTGATGGATGAGATAATCTAATGTGTAACGTGTATCCTCCCGCCTTGCCGGTAAGTTACGGAATATTGACATATATTTTTTGCATTAAATCATTAAATCTTCTTGTTCTTGGCATTGGCAAATGGTACGGTCGAAAACCTAGACGCAAGAGAAGTAATAATTTATACAAAACCCTGTGCCAACCCGTCTGACCAGCGTTTATATTATTTAGTAATCTGTGCCAGCGTGGTAAGGGCATGGCACACAGGGTAATTATACCCTCCATGTAATGGGAGGAGGCCCGAACCAGCAGTGAGCTGACTGGTTACCTTGGCTGGTTACCATACGTATGTTTATGGGTGGATAATATGTAATAATTGTAAAATAAGAAAACATGTATAAATTTTCTTTATGTTTTCTCACATTTTTAAACCATCAATAGACTTCTACAAAAACTTCAAAACCAAAATTAGCCTAATCGGTCTAGCAGTTCTCGTGTCTTTGCGAGACTAACAAACATTAATTCATTTTAATATATACTAGCGACCCGCCCCGGCTTCGCACGGGTACAATGATTAACATCAAAATTTATCAGTGTTTCTCTACAACATTATGGATGTATTATACTTAAAAACCTTCCTCTTGAATCACTCTATCTATTTAAAAAACCGCTCCATCTCCTTTCTTTATTCTTTATTGCACACAGATACATAAAATAAAAAACATGATATTTGGAAACAAAATGTACACAGGCGAGCTTAACTCTATAAGAGTTTTCTTCCAGCAAACCTTTGGCAGAGTGAGACCTGTAGAAGATGGGTATGGGCAGTGCACAACAAATTAAAAACTAAAAGTAAATAAAAATAAAAGTAATTTATCATTAAATTATCGCTAACTATATACTACATAGACCTACATACTAATAATACATACTATATACTTAAATAATTACAAAATACATAGGTAACTAAAAATATATATTATAATTATATACATATGCCTTATAGCTGTCTGCCTATTAGCTTACACACGTTACGATGAAAGGAAGTTTGTTTTAACTCTTTTCTTAAAAACTTCAAGAGAAGAGCTAGCACGAACATAATGTGGAAGAGAATTCCACAAACGCACTGCATGCACAGTGAAGGAACCGTCATACCGACTGGAGGTGTGGAGAGGCATCTGAAGAAGAAGGGACGTTGCTGAGCGACAGGGTTTATCCCGCGGTACCAAAAACTCAAAGCGTTCACGAAGATAGATAGGAGCATTAGGGTTATGAAGAATAGAATAGAGGAGAGAGAGGATGTGACAATCTCGACGCCGCCGAATTGGTAACCATTTCAAACGCAACCGAAATTCTGAGACATGGTCATACTTCCGGAGGCCGAAAATGAATCGGATACACAAGTTCTGCAGACGTTCGAGCTTGTCGAGAAGATCTTCCCTTGCATCAAGATAGCATACATCAGCATAGTCGAGAAGAGGGAGCAAAAGAGATTGTGCAAGAGAGATTTTCGTATGGAAAGGCAAGAACTTTTGAAGACGTTTAAGAGACTGAAAGGAACAGTAAACCCTCCTGCTTACCTCTGCAACATGGTAACTCCACGATAGGTTACAATCTATGAACACCCCAAGGTTTTTAGCGTGTTCCGAATAGGCTACAGGGACATTATCATAGAGAACTGGGGGCAGCGAGTCGTTAGGTACTTGGTTGACAGTATACCGGCCACCAATAATGAGTGCTTGTGACTTAGATGGGTTAACCAGGAGACCAAAAGATTTGGCCCAGTCGCTAATGTTTCCAAGATCACTATTGATGGCGTCAATGGCAAGATCCGTATCCTCAACTTTAAAATGTCGATATAACTGTAAGTCATCAGCATAGAGATGGTATTGAGAGGAAATTATTTTAGTGATAGCATTAATAAAAACAGAGAAGAGAAGAGGAGAGAGAACGCCACCTTGAGGCACACCCGCAGCAAGATTACACCATTCAGAGGAAGCCTCTTCGTAGCGCACCGACTGCGAGCGCCCTCGAAGGTAAGAATTAAACCATGCAATCACCGAAGACGAGATATTTAGAGAGGAAAGGATACCAAGAAGGATGTCGAAATCGATGGAGTTAAAAGCAAAGTCCAGTAGGACTAACACGGTAAGCAATTTCCGCTCCATGGCCAAACGAATATCGTCTGTGATTTTAACCAAAGCAGTAACGGTGCTATGGCCAGGGCGAACATCTCCGTTGCATAGTTTAAAAGATTTAAGCATACATAGGGACGGACACACGACAGCGACTTTGTTTTATAATATGTAGTGATAGTGATGATGTAGTGATATTGATAGTGATAGTGAAGTGATAGTGATAGTAATATAATAATAATACATCAACAACTAAACTTATCTTATATTTAACCTGATATGTTTCGCAAGCTAGTTCTGACATAACTGTTTAATGTTACTCGTAGGCTTTTTTGGTGAATGATTCTGTTGATATTTTCCTCCAAAATGGGGCGTAAGCACTTAACATCTGTGTCAACAAGCTGTCTTACGAGGTGACTTACGAAAATACATAAGTTACAATGTGCCAAGAAAGGAAAGAAAACTTGACAGCAAAACACACTATTCGTTTTCTATATCTCGTATATTAATGGAAAAGGAAATGGTTTTAGAGATATAGTTATTTTACGATATGCAAACGTGATATATCGAGTATTATTATGTTAAATAGATACAACATTGTAATATTGTGGCAACTATGTTAAGTTTCCGCTCAATGACCAGAATAACTAAACAGATTTTGATCTCAGATCTTTAGGTTTCACTTCTGATCTTTTGTGGTAAATATCAGGCTGTCAGGAGCATAATTATGATAACCAACGTCATCACTGACATCACCATAATCATGATTATCATTGTTGTCGGCATCATCATCGTCTCATTACATAAACTACCCGCTGTCCAGTCGTCTCCAGGATATATCAGACCTATATAGTTATTATAAGTCACTTGCAGCGCGTCACTAAAAATGGACCGACTGGGGAAGGTTACCTCTACATGAGAAAATACCTAGCCAAATAAAATCATGGTTAGGTTAGGTTAGTCGCCAGAGCTCTACCTTTTTTTTTTTTTTTTTGGGCGGAGGAGAAACCCTTTTTACGGGTCCCCGGTCTGAAGATGGAAGGCGACCGGGGTATGTGGGGCTCCAGGGCGCACAGATGTTCGTGCACCCCGCCTACCCACTAAAACTCCTCCGATCTCGCGTCCCAGTGGAGGGGCGTTTGGGACCAATTTCTCCAGCTGCCCCTACCACCTGGCTTGGCCATTTTTTGGCCTGGGGAACCATGGTACTGGCAGCTGATGGAATCTCTTTTACTTCTGCTGTGCAGCATCATGCTTTCTCTTTTTACAGCATTGGCAACATCCATAGGCAATGGTGACCGCTTACGATTAGGCAAGCCGTATGGTTGCACTCCTTCTACTACTCTTCTTCTTCTGCCTGGCGTTAATCTCGGATATTGCTAGGATCCGTTACCATACAGACCTTATGCTGGAAGGCCAGCTGTGACCGTATGCAAAAATTAAGATTATCATGATGATATGAGTCGGTGAGGTGCGTATTCTATAATACCGGGCCCCCTTTCGAGTCCGGGGCAGCAATAAGTAAGTCGGGGATATTTTCTCTGGGTCCGAGTGTCATTCCATGAATGATGTGTTTGAACAGATCCCACGATACAGATCATTTTCATGGGAAATCCGGGAAAATAGCAATATAGCCGGGTAATGTGAACTCAACTGCCCGCTTCAGGTTACCTAGAACAGAATAGAAAAATGATTTATCGTATAAAACAATTATGGCGTTCAAAATCGTCATCGGATACATCACTTTTATAATACTACTACCAGGTCGGAACGCGGCACTAACCGAGAAGACCTGGCGGAAGAAACTCGGTGGGATTGTCTTATTTTTTACAACAATTTTTTACTACTAATTTGTTTTCTAACTATACAGGACAGACGTCTTTCACCTCAACCGTGCCATGGTAAGGGGCCTTGCGTGCTTTTAAGATCTGTTGAGACCATACTGGCTCTCACCCATGCTGAGCGAGCTCCCGTGAAGGTCAGGCGAAGTGGCAGCGGTTTCGGCCTCCGGGAACTCCGCTATTATCAAAGTTGCCCTACGAGTAAATTCACACCATAGCGTCATTGGGTTGGCGCTTAACCTAGTCGGTCGCTAAGTCCAGGGTTGGGAAGGTCATTACGTTGTAAAACTGTGCCGAACCCGCGTCGCAAGCGGGTGCTGCATGGGCGGGGGCGTAACGTGATGCCCGCCCTAAGTGCCCGCCGAAAAAGGTCCCTTGACTGAGGGCGTCCCGGTTACCCGAGATACTGTCCGATAGTCGCTTATCCGCCTAGCAGGCAACCCTTCGAGACACCACAGCAGACTGCGTCCTCGTGAACCTGTGCCTGTGCCGTCAAATTTCCCCACTGTACCTAAAAAAACACGAGCACTGATTGTTTTGACTGCATAACACTTCCGTCTCAAAAAATAAACGAAGCGCCTGACATTATTTCGCGTTAATATCTCATTATAACTAAATAACATCACATGTCTTATCAGTTATAGCCCAAAGGCATAACTCGTTGGTACCGTTCGCTGGTTCGAGGTCCGTGGCTGAGTTAGCGGGTTGGGCCCACGTCTCCACCGTTGGCGCCGTTGCTAGGCGCACCCAATGCTTGTCCTACTGCTTGTACATTCACGCACGTAACTGGTTAGTGGCAAATAAAAAAAGGGCTTTAAAACACACTCCTGTATGTTGGGCATGCACACACATCGTGGGAAATTAGCCTGCTGTTCCACGTTGGGTTGGATCGGTTTACTACCAAGTAATTTTTTTGAGAACCCACTACTGAGTCGATCCTCCTCCAAATTCCTGGAAGAAATCAAGCCTAGGGTGCTTAGTTGCCCTTTTCTTGCGGATAGGTGATCTGCCTCTTGCGTTGTTGTACCTACTATTTTTTTTATTACCTCTAGAAGGAAAAATATAGGTAAACAATCCTCTTGTTTAAACCCGTCTGTTCAACGCGACACAGTAAGCCACTTTCCCTATATTAATGATGGGGGATCAGATATAGTTCGGACACCAGCTCCTCAGAAAAAAATATTTAACCTAGATGTTTGGATGTATTATTAATTAAGCAGGAATAAAAAAAATATTATTTTTATTTCTGGCTTGAGATGATAATATGTTATTAGGGTGGATGCTCCAGGGTAGCCCGCGAAATTCAAAGTTTCTTACGTTTTTTGCAATTTGCAGGGCGGTGCTAGGTTGTATGATGATGAACATTTGATTCGCGGCTTTAAGACGTATGTAGTTACATAGTTTTAATCATCAAACTCATCAATACAACCCTCCAAGCTCATAGAGGTGCAAGAATGACTTTGACGTTGAAAAAGTTTTTCTTGCACCTTTCTAAGCTTTGAGGGTTGTATTGATGATTTTGATGATTATAATTTTTTTTTTTTTTACGTTTTTATAGTATAATATACTAGTGTATATTTTAGTTTAATGATTAAAATTCTATAACTACATACGTCTTACAGCCGCGAATAACATTTTAATCAACATACAACCTAACACTGACCTGCAAATTGCAAAAAACGTAAGAAAATTTGAATTTCGCGGGCTACCCTGGAGCATCCACCTTATGAATGCCTCGCAATGAATAGGCTCGTTTCTAGTTTACCTAAATTGTAAGGGCAATAATTAGATATCGCTTTCCTTCTCAGCAGTACTCAGCCGATATTAGAAAGCGATTTGGCGCCAGCTCGGTCGCTTCCACTCTTTACTTTAATTATACCAATCTCGACGCCGATATATGAAAGTTGTCTGTCGGTCTGTGTTGGGTCTCTGCTAGAGCTAGCGGGTCGTTCACATTAACCGCGTGTCACAGTTGTATAATCTGATCGGGTAAGCAGATATATATAATGGTAGGCAATTTTGGATAAACTCTTACGATATGACTCAGAGAAGCACACTACAGTGGTTAGTCTGTAGCAGAATCGAGAACGAGAACTTAGTCGAGACCGTGACTTGGCAAGTGTAGTGGTTGCGATGGGGATCTGGGCGCGTAAAGCTGAGAACAAACACTATAGAGCTCATTGGTTCAAGCCTATGACCAACACAATGACCATGGCTGAAGTGCATAATGCTGACAGTGATTTGTATTCTAGTACCTTTGACTGGGTGATAAAATATTGAAGAAAAAAAGGGTCATTTCAATCCAAAGCTTTTATCGCAGTACGGTGACCAGAGTTTTAGAGGAATATAGTTTCAGCAGCAAAAGAAATCTAGTTTTTATAAAAGTGTCATGCTTACGATGAGCACAGGTTAAAAATGCATGTGAGTAGTCTTAAACACGCGCGAGCTTAGCCACGGATCCCAACTATCTTCATCACAGTCAATTAAGGACCCAATGTTATAGCCACTGGTTTAACTACACGGCAGTTAACGCAGGGTTCCGTATCAACCCGCTGACAGGCGGGCCAAGGCCCGTCAGGGTCGCAAAGCATTGGGGAGTGGAACCCGTGGCCCAGTATCGGGCAGTTGAGAGATACCGTTGGTTTTAGTGAGTAGATTGGGGCGTAATTGCCATCTTTCCGCGGCCTGGAGTCCCACATAACCTGGCGCTTAGCGGTAATCGACCGCTTTTCATTCATGAGGATTTCCAACGTAAAAAAAGGGTTCTGTGTCAAGGCTAGGTTATGGCTACTCTCCACACCCCAGAACGAAATAGGGTGATGTCACTATGTATCTCCCTACTGTATATTCAAAGTAGGTAACTAGTTACAATTAACGACATTTCATACTCCTTTAGTTCAAGATTCCGTAGGCTATAAACTGGGAACTGTCATCCATAAAGTTAGTGTAAAGTGACCTTAATGGCCGTGGAAATTAAATTATAGCACCTTTATAACTTAATTACAACTTTGTAGATAACTGAGTTTTAGTATAACTTTGTGTTACCAGAGATGATTTTCGTATTTACATTTTGGACTTTAAAGTACTTGTGTCGTTTCATAAGCATGAAGCCCAAGATATGATTGCACAATTCGGGTAGATGCTTTAAGCGCGCAAAAGGCATGTCCAATGCTTTTCTTTTATAATCTGAACATAGAGATGATGAGAATCCGGATTACCATAAGTTTGGCGGAGCTGCCCAATCTCCGCCATAGAGAATGATATGTGGATGGTGTTGTGTTCCTACGTGAGTCAATTTTCCAGAGGTTTATCTGGAGAAGCATGGTATTGGCAGCTTAAGGAATCCACCAACTCTCTGCTGCCAACTTCATGCTATAAATGTTTGACACCTCCTGTAATACGTTCAGGGTTGTGAACGACTATTGGCGACGGTTACCATCAAACAGCCCGTATACCTCAAGCTCAAGCCTCAAGCTATAAAACAAGAAGACCTGGCTGATTAGCGCTTAAAGTTGGTTTATCCCTGCTGTCCCTCATACAGACTCTGACGTGTTCTGAGATTATATTCTAGGAGAAGTATTGAAGAAGTTTTCGTCCTGCTTATACAGAAGTTCCAAAACCCGCCAGAATGGCGCTAGATTCATCGCAACTTTACTATGTTGCGCGGAAAGCAGAAAGTGCTTTATAATGTTGGGATTCCGGATATGTGGGACTCCTAACGCTTAAAAATATTAGCGCGCCGATCTACCCACAAAATCGAACGGAGTTCGTCGACCAACCGACCCAGGGTCAACGGTTTCACTCCCCAGTTGGGGAGCATGCACCAGGATATAGGGGCCTTTGGCCTGCAGGTAGAGAGCGCCAACGAAATCACCAATACTTTCAACGTGACTATTTGCGCAAATTTATATTAGTTATATAAACTTTGATTCAGTCCAGTCCGCCGATCTTCTCATTTGTTCTATCAACCTATGATGATCTATTTCCGACCTATTTTCCCTATAAAAATAAAAGCGATAAATTAACAATAAATTTATATCGTACCAATAATAAATCCTTGAATACATTGTAAATATAGTTGTAAGTCAATGTTTATTTCCGACCACACTGGCCACGGAAATAGGACGTTATTTTATATATTGTGTATTTATTTAGCTCAGCCGTATAAATAAATGTGTAAATAAACTAGACGTGTGGAGAGACGCGCGTGTTTTGACAGCTAAATATATTCTAGCTCCAGTCTGCGGGTTCGCTCGCGCAGATAAAGAGTGTTTCCTCATCATTATCTTAGCCAACGCAAAAGTAGAAAATATTGACACAAACCCAGTGCGTTGTCGTAGTGCGTGCCTTCAAGATCAGTTGAGGCCACACTGGCTTAGGGTACAGGAAAGTGCGGCACCCAGCGTTGTAACGTGTTCGGGCTCCGGGGACATCTTTTGAGTCAGTGTTGTCTTGCGAGCTATAAGCCGCTGCGTGCACCATAGTTTCCTCGGATTGGTGGTTGGTGTGCAAAGCCGAGGGCCAGACTGTGTTTCTTCTGCGAGGCCATTATGTCGCCGAAGGTGACTTCCCGGGATAGTCGCAATCCGTCGGGGAGCCACAGTAGAATGCTTCCTCGCAAACCTGTGCCGTCCCAAACGGGACGTGTAAGGGTATGCCGCGTGGATTTTGTGGGTAGTTGACTGTTCCGGAGCCCCACATTAGTGCCGCGGTTTTTGTAACCGCCTGTATCTATCTATACGGCTTTTCGTAAAATTATGCTCTACATAAAACGGTGGCGTTTAGCGCAGGCATCGAAAGATATATTATGGTTGTGCAACGATACTCGTGTAACTGTATTTTGTCAAATCTCCCATTTACCTACAAATGTCCCATTAAACAAAATTAATTTGTCAAAGAAAAACATGGCGAAAATAAATTTTAATTCAGTAATAAACTTGTTTAAGGAGATATCTATAAATGTGTCTTCTAGCAAAATCGACGAGACCATATTGTAGAGGACACAGTGAAATGCAATTAATTCATAATGTTAAGCAGGGATGTTGCCCGGCCGAATGTTGGATGGATCTAGACAGGCTTTTACCAGTAATCCCCATAAATAAGCCCCAAGACGAGCAATGACTCCGTGTAAATGCTGTGTATGAATACATAGTGTCACCTCCCCATTCCATCCTGAGAGTGTCGTAACCGTCAACGAAGGGAAATGACAAGGCCGATAAACTAGCCACAAGGGAAAGAAAACTTGATACGAAACCTTTTGCGAACCCGTCTGGCTCGCGTGGCACAGTAGGCTAATTACCCTCCATGTAACTGGAGGAGGCCCGACTCAGCATTGGGTAATGTATGTACTGAGTAGTAGAATAGGAAAAAAGCCAACTGTGCCACGCTGGCCAGAGACATTGGCACTAGGACTTTTGTTTATCACATCTCAAGACACTGAGGAAGGCTGTGGGTCATCACTACATAGTATAAAACAAAGTCGCATTCTTCTGTCCGTCCCTATGTATGCATAAATCTTTAAAACTACGCAACGGATTTTGAAGCGGTTTTTTTTAATAGATAGAGTGATTCAAGGGGAATGTTTATATATGGGGGTTTTACATGTATGGGGCTATGCACGGGCGAAGCCGGGGCGGGCCACTAGTTGTACTATAAATCCATCATCGTACTTGTAACTGTAATAAATAAAAACCATTATATTGAGCTGAACTTATCTCTCCATTACATGCAATGAAGGTTTTGAACAATAATTCACGCAATCAAACTACTCCAAACTTATAATGAACTTTCTTTTCTCGTAGGCCCTTAGTGCATAGAAGGTTCGTATCACTTCGGCCCGTTCGGGTGAGCTCGGCGCGGGTCATCGCACCGACCCAGTTTCGGTGCGCAAGCGCAAAGAAGCGGCACAACTGTTGCTAACCAAACTGCTAGGGCAAACTGTCGATAGGTGCAGAGGTCAAACGATGCAGTAGTGTTTACTGCCTACACTTTCACTACTACATATAGGCTTATGTGTTAAGCTTGACCATATGTGGGATTTATGTATGTTACTTAACAAAATGAATAAATTCAAAAATAATTAATTCTATATTGTAGCATAGAAGAAGCCTGGGATGTTCTTGAATCTCTTCAGCGATGCTAAGACTATAATTACATCCAAATGTTGAGATATCTGTACGATGAGATCTGTATGTGTGTCCAAGTACCAGCGTACTAAACAAATCCAACTGTGTCGAGGAGTGAGACAAGGGGATGTAATATCCCCGAAACAGTTCGCAAGCTGGAGGTTGGACCGGAAAGATTATCATAAATGGCCAGTACATCTCACACTTGAGATTTGCAGATGACATAGTCCTTATGGCGGAGTCGCTGGAGGAGCTGCAACAGATGCTAAACAGCTTAGCAACAGCTTTCAACATATAAAAAAAATAAAAATCCTTTAATAGATTACATGATAACACTATAGTTTGAAAAGAGGAATGTAGGTAGGAACCACTGCACTTCTGTGCATGAGTCATCTGTGGCAACAGGCCATATTATTCTATTATTTCTCTTAAATAGAAGAGCGTTGCGTGTCCGCGATAGTTTGTTATAAAAATACATGTAACTACATGTAACTGGTTATTTTATGGCCATAACAAATAGTAGAAAACGGATGTTTAAAAGTAAAAAATAAACATGAATCTTATGAGTTGCCATCAAATTTTCGTTGTATTTTGAATATTATGGTAGTTGTTACACGAAATCGGGCACCTGAAATCTGACGACTGGCCTAACCAAATGATGACCGGTAACAGATAATAGATTACATATGGATTACGGAGAGCAGACGGTAATTGCTAACTGCAAGGAGGTATTGGTAATTTAATAGTCTAACGGTTGTATACGCTGCTTTTGGATCACTGTTCAAACTTTCCTGAACCCGGAATCGAACCAGGGGGATGGATGGCAGGGTCAGCATGGATGTCATTTGTGCTGCATCAGATAAAAATCTGTATCGTGGAGGCATGTCTCCCAGGCTCAGAGCAAGTATATCTGGTTTACACAAAGACACTGCTCGACCCTGGATACAAAGGCAAGACATCCAACTCTCACATCAACATGGGGTCAGGTAGAATTATGTAGGTTAGAGCAATTGGCCGTAAAGTTTTGTGACCCTATGTCAACCCGTATGACCAGTGTGGTTCGTCCACGTATCACATTCTAAATGGAGGAGGTGCAAGTAAGTATTGGGTATTACGGGTGCTAAAATCATGAAGTGCCACTCCGGCCAAGCGAATTGGCAAAGGGTTTCATGTCTTCTTCTTCTTACGATACTCTCAGGGAAAAAATGAAAATACCACTTGGTTGACATTGACATTTAGAAGGAGGAAAAAGGTAGATTTATTTGGCAGTGATTAATAATTGGTGATGGAGATATCGTTTACCTTTTTGTTATGGTTGCCACGGACATATGGACATGTTTTGAGATTATTTTTCCTGATAGCAACAACATAAATTGGTCTTACATATATATACTGTAAGCTTAGACTAAACATACACAACCGCATTTGATCCTGTGAGTGGCGTCGGAGTAAACGGTGGCCAGACGGGTTGGCATTGGGTTCCGTATCCAGTTTTACTACTTCTGCGGCTAGGTTATCGACCTTGTCATTTCCTTTTGTCAGCTTTTACGACACCCTTAGGATGAAATGAGGTGGTGACACTGTGTATTCCAAATCTCCAAATATTTTATAGGTAAAATTGAATATCTTGTTTTTTTTTCGTTTTCCATTTGATGGCGGTCGATCCCAGTCAAATATAAAACATCCCCACCGCACGCACGATTAGTGGTAGAATCGAATGGGGCTAGCGACCACCCTCACATCTAAGTCCGGCGCCAAGCAGTTTTACTGTGTTCCGTTGTATGTTTGTGAGAGCCGGGAATTGCCTGCCCCATCTTAGACCCTGGCGTTGCTTTCCATCACGCAAGCCTAGGGTCAAAGGCATTCAAGTAATGGGTAAAGAAAAAAAAAACAAATTTGATTAAATAAGTACCAGGATTTACACAGAACGATTGCCGTGTGCCCTTCACGACCCACCAAGTGGGACAACCGAAGAGAACCGAACTTTTAGAGACGGTAATTATTTGGTTATTTTCACGCTGCTGACTACGTGTACCGACCGCCACATTTGGTAGAATGGCAGCCGGGTCCACGACGTGCCCTCAGACGCACAGATATGGACACACATCTGACATCCAGCAAGTCCAGAACCTCCTTAACCTGCAAATCATTGCATTCCGCACTGTTCCGCCTCCCCGTAGAGACCCAGTCGGGACCCACGAGGCAGGCAGCGCTGTAATGCAACAGGGGTATGTTTAGTGGGTTTGGAGACGCCGTTAATATTAGTGATTGGCGGACCAGAGCCACACACACCATTGTAAATAGTCAATAAAATACTTAACTACTAGCAAAAAAGAAAAGTATCAAAGGAGGTCCCTTTGATGCATCTATATCAACAATAACCTACAAATACTTCAACCAAGCTCGCACAGTAGTTTGTATTACAAAGACAGTCATTAAGCGCCTAGTAGACGGCAAAACCTTTCTAACGCGACAACGAAGAACCATTAGCGGACAACCAGATACGTACCGTGTTACGTACAACTTTGTTCTGGACATTGTGACCATGGCTTTCGCAGTTTTAGAGACAGTATTTCTTCTCATATCGGCCCATTAAAGACCCACTGCTGAGTCTTACCTCCTCCAAATTAATTGAGGGTTCAGTCCCTCGCTGACCGAGGTTTTGCATCAAGTATTCATTCCCTTGCGGCTAGGACTGCTTTTTACGTTCCTTTAGTAGCCTCCTGTGACTTCCTTAGTGCAATGGCTTGGTGACAATGTATATTCTAAATCCATCACAACACAGACATAATATTTACTGAGCTACTAAGGTTTTGGAACCTACGCTGAATACCAATGTTCACAACGTTAAAGCTTCTTAAGGGCGAAATTTTGAGTATCATTGAGACTCGTGAACATTTTTATTTATAATCAATTAAAACTTTAAAACTGAAGAATTTCTTCTTCTTCTCAAAAAGATGAACAAAACATGTAAGATGTAGAGAAGATGGCGATCTAGACACAAAAGAAGGAAACTTAGACTGTAAGCTCGATTCCCTGCAATGAGTTGAAACAGGCCCTTAAAAACTCTGATCATTATACCACTTAGCTAAATAATTTTCGACTCATCGTTCTAATAAAAATGCTCATTAAAACGTGAAACCATTTTCAATAGCCCCAAAATAAACTCGCATCTTAATTAAAAAAATACACCGACACCCAAAATTAAACGATATATACACTCAGAAGACGCCGTAAAACTTTACTATTTCCTACTGTGACTATTTTTAAGCCATCACAGCAATTAATGTGTCCATATTTTATTCTTCACTTCATTACATTACCCAAAATATAGGCTATTTATGACACACCTTTTTAGTTTTGAAATTAATTGCACGGTTCAAAGTAAATCATGGCCACCCTAGTGGAATTAAGGGCCATTAATATAATTACTTTTTCGTTTTATGTTGCCCTACTGCGGCCTAATATGATATTTTTAAGTGTTGCATGTCTTGGCAACAGTGATACTCGTTCGTGCCATTACTCCGTGCTGTTATTATGCTGGCACATAACATGGCTACTCGTATTCGCTATTCGTGTACGGCCTGTTTGACAAATATACATAGTTCAATACTACTAATATCCTTCACTGAAATTAACTGATAGGAAACAACAACCATTTGAATGCGGTGTATTAGGTATACGTTGGCAATAATTGTAAAGGGTTGTTTATTTAAAAAAATTCGACTCGCATAACTAAATCATTGAAATAATACAAAAGATCTCTGCCAAACTACTGAACCGAATTCGATGAAATTTACATTAAATATATGAAACCGATACCTCATTATGCGACACGTGAGACACATATAAATCCGGCTTTACACTGTCGAACATGAACAACTGTAACGCCATAAATTAGAAAAAGCTATAAATAATATCCGCTAATGTTGTTTTTGTATAACCATTGGACTATTGCCGGAAACACTAATAGGGTATTGACTCTCAAAGTACAAATCAAAATAACATAATTAAAATTGTTGCGATTTCTAAAAAAACGTCATGCTTGTGAACAGGTTTTGGGCCAACGCGCACCATCCGTTTATAGCTCACTCCTTAGATTTGGCGTATCACTTCTCAATTCGTATACGAAAGAAAGTCCGCCCACGGAATGGCCACATTTCTAAATTACTCCCGATGTCATTGACCTCTTTATTTTTGTTCAGTCAAATGAAACTAGTGCTACACTATGTCCGAAATAGAAATGCCATGTTGGAAAAATAGATAAGTCATGGTCAAAACAAAAAATAATGCTTTAAAAAAAATAGAGGATCTAACCGCTGTCTAACAATTAAATGTTACAAAATTAAACAAAAGAAAATGTTTCCCACAGAGCCCGTATATTTTCCCTTCACATATACATTCACATATTCAAATTCAAATTCAAAAATGTTTTATTCAATAATTTGTTACAACAAGACTAAGTGGGTAATTGTGTTTGGGGACTCCTTTTAAGCAATATTTGCCTGTGTTAGGAGGCCCCGCTCTTCCATAGCAAAGTAATTATAATAGTAACAAATATTTAACTAATACGTAATTACTTATTTCTAATATGTACATATCTTTATTATTTTTAATTTAAAGAAAAATAGGGTAAGTGTTTGTATAGTGTGTGTGTCTGTGTGTGTGTGTGTGTGAGAGAGTGTGTGTGTTTGTAAGATAGTATATTTAAGGGTGATAGTTGAGTAACATATTGTTATTTTGTATCAGTATATATATATATATATACTAAAACATAATCTCTATCCGGATTCATCTAGATACGTTCAGCCTTTCTGGCGTAAATAAGTAATACATCAATAGTTTTTTTTTAAATAAACGAAACCCATGCTTTAGGCAACAAATCTATTTCACATACAAATGACACCCATACTCAGAGTAAGTACCTCTTGTTTACACAAATACACTTGCCCGACCCCGGAATCGAACTGGCGCATCCAACCTCTAGACCCACTCTCTTCGCACTATGTATATGCAAATAGAAAATGAAATGTACGTTCCTTGGGCTATAAAAATTGCTTATGTTAGCCTAAGTAATGAACTCCTGACGGAAGGCAAAAGCAAAAGTTACTCCCGTTCAACGAAATGAACAGTGTAACTGTATACATTACACGCGTACATCCAATTATATGTTCCAGGCTTACTTACAAGTTAACATGTGTTAAAATAAACGTGTTAAAATTTCTTATTCTTCTGTCATCAGATTTATTCGTTGAAGGTATTTTTTACAAATGGCAAACTTGCTAATATCTGCGGCTTCATCTACGTACATCTACGCCTTCTTACGTAGTCTATTTTAGTTATAACGACGAATTTATAACCCAAAGGGAAAAACAATCTAACTTCGTAAGAAGAAAACTTGACAAAGGATCTGGGGCCCATGTCTTTATCATAATCTGACATTACATCGCGACGCGATACCGATCGTGTCAAAATTATCCGTTGACGATTGTCCCGTTTTGTACCTATAAATGACACGATTATTTCGCGGATATGGAACTAATCGTGTTGCAATCGTGCCGAACTGACACTATTGTATTAATTGATTACCAAAACTGAAATGACCATAGTGGGATTGATCGACGATTTAGACTCGATTGAATTAGCCGAGGTCTTTTGCCGGTGTAACACCATCAACTAATTTTAGTCCATAAACATAGATATGACGTCACTATGAGATTTGACTAATGCCTTAGAGACACACGAGATTGTTCTGTAAATAAAGCCCTGTGTACTTACACGTAGGCAGCACAAAGGAAGAGACCGCGAAGGTCGGCCCTTGTTTATGTGCACTCGACCTTAGAGCCCATGGAGTTTAGGGCCACAGGGCCATGGGTGCCCTTCCGGTTCCGTGTTAATGTTTGGACAAAGGTTTATTTTAGCCATTTTCGAGTTTGTCTAGGGCTTAGCCAATGCTGGGCAGATGGGGTCTGGTGTATACTCTGTCATCATCAGTCATATTAAATGATTCTTAAAATATGTCTATAGTCTTTTTATATTGGTACCCTTGGTTGGTCCAGGAGCTGCAGGCGTCTTTGAAACACGGGTCACTGGTTCGAATCAGGGGGTGGGCAAGCGTCTTTGAATAAGCTAGTAACATTTGCTCTAAATATCATTTGTGTTCGTGAATTGTGTGTATGTTTGTTACGAGTCCCCGCTATACAGGTGTATAAAGTATTTTATATATACTATTGTGTCCTGTAGCAATTTTCGGAACCAATAAGAATATATTATATTCGTAAAATTCTGTTTTCGTAGGATAAACAAACGTTATTTTTTATTTCCTAAAATTTGGCTTTGTTTCCGGCGGAATCGCTCCGAGGGTATTTTTATAATTTTCCTCTCAGGCGCTTATGCAAATTTGATAGTCTTCGTTAATGAGTATAGACAGTCAACACTCCAGATTTCTATCAAGGGATGTCGTTCCTACAAAATCTACGCCACGATAGCTTTAAAAAAACGAATTTCACCTCAGCCCATAAACGAGGGACCTCTTGAGGCTTCTCGAAAATTACTACTGTATCACGCTGGTCAGAAAGGTTTGCTAAGGTTCCTTATCAGGTATGACTTCAGTAGGTGCTGTCACTGAATGTCGAAATAAACACAAGCGAAGCGGCCTGGAAAGCTGCTCCTGTCACGGAGGGCATGATGTCACGCCGACGATCGCCGCATGAGGGCAAAGGAATAGTGAACTCCCCTCGTTTATGAGGGATGATATTTCCACTTCTTATACCTATACTTATACCTTATATTACGAGAAGGGACGTGTCAAAATTGATTTACCAGTTTTTAAAAAATAAGGGAAAACGTTGCTAATCTTGTTGCCTTAGACGCCTCCAGCTCCCTCCGCTTAGAATGGACGTTACGTGTCAGAACACATCATAGTGACATTATGTATTCTTAATCCGTCATAAACTCTGAGTGAGGTAAAATATTTCTTTCTAACCCAAGCTCCTTCACTCAACGTTTTATGAACAGTGAACCCAAAGCGATACGCCGCTCACTCTGTGCCACAACCTTAAATTTCCGCTTCAGTCAAGAAGTCCTTAGGAAAGTATTTCCCGTATCTTTAATTGGCGAAATATGCAAAGCAGAGCCACTTGGCCTCATAACGATCTCAGATTTTATCTCGCAAACAAACAAAATGGTCCTCCCCTGTTTCCAGTATTACAGAACTTTCGGGATAAAGTTTCGAGAATCTTATGAGTTTTCTAATTACTTTAGAGGCTTAAATAACGCTAATGAGTAGCTTATTCGGCGGTGGAATTTGTGATTTCTCTAATACCCGTACAGTGGTGTTCAGGCGTAACTTTCACGTAATGATACGCCTATGAAGCAGGTACCCTGTAGACATTTGCAAGACCATAAAACGGGAAAGCATGACGGTATTAGGTTGTATAGGCTTTGTTGTATAAGCAGATACCGTTCATCTCCTACACAGTGATTCCTCTGATAAAGGTCTGATAATTGCGCGCAGGGGTGATGTTACTTGGATGCCCTCTTTTATAAGGTGGCCATTGATGAAAGAATTAATCACTCAAGCTGGAGCAGGTCGACTGGCAAAGGACTACTGCCAACCCGTCTGGCCAGCTTGGCACAGTAGGCTAATTACCCTCCCTGTGATGAGAGGCGGCCTGACTCAGCAGCGGGTCATTTATGGCCTCCTTAGTAGTATCAGAGGAATCACTGTGTGGGAAGTGAAAAGTATGATTTCTTGATGAGTATGAGTCGGCAATGGGTGATTTACAAGCTGATTAGCTCCACCCCGTGGTTTTATCCGCGTAGTGATGGAAAATAATCCAAACTATATCTTTAAAAATATAGCCTTTGTGTTATTATGGTGTAAGCTAAATTATTGTAAAGTTTCATCAAAATCCATTCTGGTTTTTTTTTGGGTAAGAATGAAAGCATACTTCCATATTTCCATACATTCTTACAAACTTTCGCGATTATAATATTAATAATATATTATAATTATGAGTTAAATAATATTTTTCGGTTAAAATATTATACCAACAAGTCGCTTTCATTGATAACCCGGTTATCGCAAATTGTAAATTAAATAACTTGTTACAGTATCTGTATTCATGATTATTCATTGTTGCTCAAGTTTATTAAAATATTCAAAGTCATCGTTGGTTTTGTTTGTCCCAAGTTTGTTGTTCCCAAGCCTTCCGTGGATACATCAACATTATTTCAACCCCTCTAACCAATTCTATCATATATGGCAGTGAAACGTAGTCGGCCGCGTGAAAACTGACAGCCGTGTAACCATACAATTTAATCTAACTGATTCTAGTTAGTTTAGGGGGGGGAGTACACTCCACTATGAGCCGGGCCGAGGCCCCCAGGGACACGGAGCATGCTCTCTGCAATGGGAGTGAATCCCGTGGCCCTGGCTTGGGCAGGTAAGGATCGCCGTCGGTTTTAGTGGGTAGGTCGGGGCGCAATTTACCATCTATACGCGCCCCGGAGTCCCTCATACCCCGGCCATTTCCCACAGGCCGGGTCACCATGAGGATCTCAGACGTAAAAAACAAAAAAAAAACAAAAAAAGGGGGACTTCACAGGCAAAATCAACTTTACCCGGTGCCAATTCCAATGGCAAATTGGGAAAAAAGCCAGGAAGAACCTACTTTTTGAAAAGTTGGCGGTAAAACCTCAGGCAGATCGATTTATTGTCTTTTTGTCACGCTCCGAAACCATCATAGCACATAAACGGAAATATAATTTATGTATTTATGTAAAATAGAAGTTGCTTCATCAATCAATGACATTTAAAATTGGTTTGATCCAGTTAAACCAAAATAAAAATACGCCTCGGCCTCACTATTTGCTGAATTTTAGACATTTCAGTCGTTTATTAAGTCTTAATGTATGACATCCATCACTGTTGACGTCAGTTCTACAGGGTGACGAATTTAGAAAACAAACTTTTGTCTAGTAACTCGCTCCAGAGCGTGTCGTATGATGTGATTAAAGGAGGGTGTAAATATTTTACAGCCTTTGGATCCACGGGTCCCGGGTTCGATTCCGGGGTCAGGCAATTGTCTTTGTCGAAGCCAAAGGCACTTGCTCAGTCTGGGTGTCATTTGTGCTCGTGAATTACATGTTTGTAAACTGCCCCTGAGATACGGGTTATACCTAAAGAAGGGGTTTCGTTTTTTGTTAAAAAAAAAACTACGTCTAACACTAGATAAACTAATGACGAAACAAGTCAGATAATAGGACTAGTAAAATAAAAAAAAAACGAGGTTTATTTTTCTTACCAAAAATAACCTTTGCTTTATTAAACATCCTGACAGATATAAAGCTATATCTATTTTAAAATATGTAATGATGATCGAAAGATATTAAAATTCTAGGCCAACGACTGCCGGTACGTCTAGTGAATTATTTGTAGGTATTTATTATTGTTACAACTTCACTGCTCCTGCGTTTCATGCGCCACAGATTATATACACGTAGATAGGCGACTCCATGGCTTGGCCATTTCTGTGCAATATCAGTGTATGCAATTTTTTGTATACAATTTTTTGGTTGCAGTTGTTCCATCCCTCATTCCGTGTGGTGACGGATTTAGAATACATAGTGACACCACCACCATTCTAACCTGGGAGTGTCATTAGAGCCGACAATAAGAAATTACGAGGCCGAAAATCTAGCCACAGAAGAAGGAAAACCCGTCAGGCCAGCGTGGCATAGTAGACTAATTACGCTCCATATAGATGGAGAAGGCCCGACTCAGAAGTGGGGGATTCGCGGGTTGAGAAGTGGTTCCATCTCTTAATGTCAAACATGACAGGTACACGCATAGCAGTAGCCATATAAAGTGCCAGTATTAAGCTGAAACCGAAAATCCTATCAGTTAGTAATGGAAAACTTTTACTCGACGACGACGATAAGGTGTCCAGCGATGAGTTGCATGGGTCAGCGGTGCTCAGAATCTCCAGTCAGAAAACTATTAGAATAGGAACGTGGAATGCAAGGAGTTTCAAGCAGTAAGCTTGATATAATCTGCTTCAGCTAATCATGATGGACCAGATAGGCAAGCGACGAGTGGGAAGACGAAAAAAGTCATGGTTAGGTCAGGGAGTGGACTGGAATAAACAATGCAGAACAGATATTCCAGATGGTCATGGATAGGAAGAAATTTTCAGAACTGACGGCCAACCTCTAAGGATGGTGAGGTTGTACCTAATTGTTTCTAAGCTTGTTTTTTATGTAAGACCAGAATACTGACAGAACGTTTTTCTGTTGGCGTTCCCAAGTCAACTAAAAACGGGTACGATCAGCGACATCGACTCAAATTCTTATCATGAATAGCAATCATGGATCTACGAGTGGTGCACATTGGAATACTCCAGTGGTTGCTAAATCTGCCCGAATGAGGATAAAATTTACACTATGTACGTGTTTAAGTAATGTCATCCATGTATCTTAGTTTTTAAATGCCTCCCTGTTGGGTGGTGCCTTTTAGAAGTTCTGCTACTTGGTTTTTATCACATTTTCTTTCTCTATAGGCAAGGTTATCTACCTCTTGAGTTCCTTTATTCGCCCGTCAGGATTTAATGAATTGGTGACTTTGTGTATTTTAAATTCGGCACAAAGAAATTGAAAATGTCCACACAAAGTCAAGTCTCGCACCTAGTCTACGAATGCAATAAATAATGTCGCCTTAACGTCTACCATTAACATTTTTATTAAACACAAATTATGATTTAAACATATTTTGCTTATTTCGGAACGCGCCGTGTATGTATAATTGTGTAATATGTTTTAATTTATAGCGGAGATTTCATTAGGACTAATGATTGGGCGCCGTTGAGACTATAGTCACAGTAAATTTTATGCTAAAGGAGTACAAACACTTCATATCTATGGCGATACGAACACAGTCAGATGCTGATCGTTTGGTCGTCAATCGTTTTATTAACATCATAACCCTACAAATACCAATTTCACTAAGTACACGTGGCTCATTTACCCACACTAAATAAGAGGAAGTCTTTAACTAATAGGTTTCACACGTAGCTGCTGCTTTGACCTGATGAAAGAATACTAATGAAGCTGCTGCCTTAAGTTTGGATATTTACTGTGCCAAGCCCGAAGTTTTATAAACGATTGAGCAACTGATTCGAAGGAAGCTTTCGTTAGGGCTCTTTAGACATTTCCTGTTGCTACAACTATTAAATGACACACATTAACTGCGTTGCTTACTAGGACAAGTGAACAGATCAAATGCCAGTGAATGCCTATAATCATTTGGTAATCCATAGCCCTTCATATAGCATGCCTGTTCATAGCCCGACTGTCTGTCTGTCTACATGTTTTGTTTAGCTAATTTCTGAAATGGCTGGACTGATTTTGACGGAACTTTCAATGGCAGATTAGCTGATGTAACAATGAGTAACTTAGGCAACATTTTTGACGAAACACTTTTCAGATAGTTGCCAAGTTTTCCACATTGTTAAATACCACGCGGGCAACAGCTACTCTGCCATAAATTAGGTGTGATTGTGAACACACAAAGTCACCAACACATTTCACACGGAGGATGTAACACAGACTCTCTATCCTCGTGAGAAGGAGAACTTGAAACAATTCCTGGGATAACCCCCCTGGCCAGCGTGGCACATTACACTATTAATAGATATGAGGAGGCCGGACTCGGCGTTGGGCCATTAACTGGCCAAAATGTTGAAAGAAATGTTACCTCTGTTGCGTAATCTTTGGTGGGATTTAATCCAGAGCGCGGGAAAATAGGTCGCGTCGATCGTGAGCGTAGGCATGCCGAATTACTTCTTTTATCATAAACCTCACTTGGTGAACACGATAATTCGAGAATTACGAGAATTTCTGAAACATTAGCTAGTACCTGCCAGTGGCTTCCCCCGGGATTTTTTCAGCAAACATCCAGCCATAAATATTTCATATCGCTGTTGTATTTTTTAACCACTGGAGTGACGGTCAAAGCCATAGCTCATCTGATGCTAAGCAGTCATCATTTCCTCTATTATCATCATCATCGTTTCAGCCAAAAGACGACACACCTTACCCCATCAGGCGTTGGTCCTGCCAGCTATGTGCCCAGCCCACTGCCACCTATGTTTGGCAATCCTATGGGCTATGTCGGTAACTCTGGTTTGCCTGCGTATCTCCTTATTTCTGTGTAGAACAGAGGGCTACGGTCGGAGTTTCGATCTCGCAGGGAAACTCCGACCTCTGCATTGCTCTTTGGGTGACTGAGCCTTCCAATGGAGCCCATACCATTGCCTCTCTATCAGATTGCAAGACCCGAAGTGTCACTCACGAGTTCTACTTGTAAAAAGCGTTGCTGACAGCAGAGGGAAATTGAGAACCTTCCACTGTCAACATCAGCTTTAGGGGTATGATCAGGAATGCCACACCTGGAGCTGTAGTTCTCTAGTCTATTATTAAAACTACTCCGAGTAATGTACTTTAAATAATTAAGTTATTAATTAATTAAAGTCTCGCGTATAATATAAATAATATGAAATGCGAAGTTCAATTCAAAGTAGGTCAATTTTAGGAGAAAAAATACAAAACTTATTTTTTTAAAACACCGAACTCGTTCGAACATTCAAAAACAGAATGCCGGAACACTTTCAATGCGTGGGCTAATACTAGACAGTAGTCGTTTCTTTTTTTAAATGTGCAAATAAAAACCGGTTGTAACTGGTTTGGAACAGCGAAAATTTAAAAATTCACAGACGGTTGTGTTTACCGCGGTGTTTTTTATTTAAATATAGACTAGATCTTGCTTGCGGTTTGGCACGCATATATTTTTATAGCGTTGGGCTTGCAGATGACAGATTAACATTATCACGTGAGCTCATACATGGCCCTCGGCACTCTTTGAAGTTCTAGAGGGAATCAGTATACATTTAATGATTATGAAAATAAGTAGGAAAATAAATAAGGTCTATGTCCAGCAGTGGACGTCTTTTGGCTGAAATGATGATGATGATGATGAAAATAAGAAGATTTGTTTATTTGATAGCGTACATCTTAATACATTTAAATTACGCATCACGTTGTTTATCCGCGATGGCCTCCTAAACTATTTAACCGATTTTAAACAAATTGTAACACCGTGTGCAGTTTGATCCAACTTGAAAGATAGGATAGCTTAAATGTCAATTTATAGTCGCAATATTATGTCATTGCAAATTATTTGTCTATTATTTGACAATCAAAATTATATGCTGGCTGTTGTTATCGGCTCGGATATCTGTTGACTGGATTGAGTAAGTATTCAATAGATGGCGCTATCTTAAAAGTAATATTAATATAATGTTAATGTAATAATAACAAAAACCTTAGCCACAGCAACGCGTGGCCGGGTCTGCTAGTTTAATTACCTATATAATATTGGTGAAAATCCACTTAAAATCGGGTCAGATTTAACAGACAGACAGACAGAGAAAAAAATTGTATCTATGAGATCTTTATTATCAGCAGCGCATTTCATATGCTCTCAGAAATAATATTTGATTGTACAAACGGACAATTCAATTGCATTTCATCTAAATAAAATATATTACCTAAAATTTACGTTGCAGCTAAAGAAATTAACCTAGTAAAAACCGGACTGTCTTGTATTTAATGTTCTTGTTAAGATAAATCCGTTATGACTATGATGACTTCAAATTTACTTTATATTTAACTAGCGACCCGCCTCGGCTTAGCCCGGGTGCAATAATGAACCTCTACATTTGTCAGTGTTGTTCTCCAATATTATGGATGTATTATACTTAGAAACCTTCCTCTTGAAGCACTCTATCTATGAAAAAAAACCGCTTCTAAATCCGTTGCGTAGTTTTAAAGATTTAAGCATACATGGGGACGGACAGACGAAAGCGACTTTGTTTTATACTATGTAGTGATAGTGATTAAAAATATGTACGTTTACTAGATTACACGTGTCAATTCTATGCCATTCTGGGTCATTGTGCCATACTAAAGTAAGGTATTCCGAGTGGTGACAGATTAAGAATACACAATGTCACCAATCAATACCAAACTAAAGATTTCGTAAGGAATGCAAGAGACAGATCACTAAGCCGCAAGGGTAGGAAACCTAGCAGAGTAGCCTATTTCCCTCCATGAAGTTGGAGGAGGCCCGACTAACCAGGGAGTCATATAAGAACTGAAACGACGCCATATTGAATAGTCAAGTGAGAATCTACCACCAGTTAGTAATGTTCTACAGACAATGGCCGGGATAGCTATGTAGTTTTAATATTTAAAATGTCATCCAAGTCGTATTAAAAAATATCTAATACATGTCATTACTGATAAAAACACTTAAACCAGCTGGACCATCTAAAATATCATAATCATAACTGACATAGTCAATAATTGAATATTCCCCATATTGACAGAGAGAATTCGGCGTAGCTGGTTAATGTGGTGCTTACTTTAGTTGTTGGCCTTTACGACATCCTCATGATGGAATGCACTGTTGACACTATTTAAACAAACAAAAAAATATTGTTCCAAATATAACATACGTAAGAGAAAACAATAAATAAACATGTAATGCTGGCTCTTCACGTTCGCTGTTCCTATACGGTATTTATGTGCGCCTCATTTGTTTAATGTTTTATGGACAATTGTTTAATCCACACATGGCTCTTGTACTACTACTACTCAGTCCATATATGACCCACTACTGAGTCGGGCCTCCTCCAGTCACATGGAATGTAATTAGCCTACTGTGCCACACAGTCCAGATGGATTGCTTACGGCTAAGTTATCAGCCTTGGCAGTTCCTTTTGGCGGCTCTTGCGACACCCTCACGATGGATTGGGGTGGTGACGCTATTTTATGATAAATATGACAGTTATGCGAATACGAATAGCGAAGTGAAGTGCCACCATAAGGTGATGACGCATTCGAGTTTCTGTGACACTAGTGCTTACGCCTAGGTCTGACCGTGAACACTTAATTTATTGTTTGGATGAAAAATCAACAGAAGGTGGAGTTTACACTAGCTGGTTGAAAAATAACTGAACAAGAACTACTATGTAATGATTTTCCTTGGTAAAGATTTGAGGTCTAATAAAGTGAATGTTGTGGTTGGTCTTGTTGAATGTGTATTGAATGTCTGCAGACTTGGTCGAGCGTCTGTTTTTCAAGTCAGTTATAGGTTATTTTATGCTCCAAATGGTTATTATCATAGGTTTGTCTTCGGTAGCCAACTGACATGGACGGTGGTGCGAATTTCCATTGAGATACTTGTCTGTAAGGGTAGGTTTCCTATACACAATGGGAACTAACGAGTTGTCAGGATTTCTGCAATTAATATGTCAAGAAAAGCTAATGAATTACTACCCTGGTTCCATAGTGAACAGGATATAGCTAAAACGTGTTTAATTTTAAGTAATAATCGCAAAAACCTAAGACATAATTATAGTTTACTAGCTGACCCGGCAAACGGAGTTTTGCGATATAAATATCGCTATTAAAAAATCGTTGATCGTTGATCGAGGTTGATCGTAGAAGGGTGAAAAATAGATGTTCTCCGATTCCCATACCTACCAAATGTGAATATAAAAAATCTGTCGAGCCATTTCGGAGGAGTTTATTAACAAAAAACGTGACAAGGGAATTTTATATCTCTAAATATAAAAAACAATGCCACTTTTCGTTGTAATTTTATAACTCAAGAACGGCTGAAACGATTTTATTACTTTTTTCTATATGCGTTTGAGTGGCACCGAGGATGGTTTAGATTCACAAATCAGCCCGACAGATGGCGCTGCAGTCGGTCGGTATTTTTCCAAGCTGATAAAAGGTTTGAGAATATCAGATAAAAGAAAGAGTACGAGCGAGAATATGAGTCGAAATTACGTAGCCTTGACAAAATGCGTACGTAATGAGCGGGCCGGTATTCTTGAGCCAAGATCTTGATGTGCAGGTGTAGCCCTGTGAGCGTGGTACAGGAGGCTAATTTCCCTATATGCAAGGATCTTTGAGCTGAAATCTTAATGGTATTGATGATTGAGGAGGATTGTTATAAATTCTAATTAAAATAATGCTATGAAGCTTTTGAAATTAACATTTTCATCGAATCGATAAAGTCCCGCATGTGCAAGCGCTCTTATGAAGCAGGAAAGCGTTCATAAATATCACTATGTTTTTCAACATTCCAATATTTATATTGGTTCTCTGTGATAACTACTAATAAAATTTTACGTTTGTACGTGCGTGTGGTTTATTTTGAAATAACAAACCCAGTTTTCTTGACCGGTATCTTATTTAATCAGAAATCCTTTTAAAACGTTTGGCGAAATAATGAAATGTTTATAACTGCGTAAATAAACTAAAACAAATTTACCATGTAATTTGGCCTACTTCACCAATTTAATAATAAATAATAATAAATAATAATAAATAAATATTCTTGGACATTTCACACAACGCCATCTCGTCCCAAGTTAAGCAACTCAATGCTTGTGTTATGGTAACGAGATGGATGATAAACTACTTATATACATTTTTTTTTGTAAATACATACATATTATAGATAGAAATGACACCCAGACTCCGAGCCAGTGCCTCTGGTTTAGACAAAGACACTGGCCCGACCCCGGAATCGAACCCGGGACCCGTTGATCCAAAGGCGGCACATCTGACCACTAGACCAACTGGAAGGATTTAAGCCACTCTGGCCAGACTAGTTGAGACAGGATTTCGTAGAAAGCATTCCTACTCTTGTATCTAGGTTTTCTGCTTTGTTAATTTCTTTAGTCAGCTGTTACGACGCTCTCGGGTTAGAAGGGAGTAGCGACAATATATTATATTCTAAAGCTACACAAACACACGCGCGCGCGCTACTTCTTACAAGTTATCATCATCATCATAATCGTTTGAGACAAAAGAAACTCACTGCTGGACCTACTTCTTAAGCCTCCCCCAGGGAATGGTACAGAGGCCGGCAACCTTAACCAGGTCATCAGTCCACGGTGTAGGATCCTTAATAGCCTTTCCAGTACCCCGCCGCTACGCGTGGAACTTTCTGCCCCATCGGTCATACTTTCGAACTGTGTGCCCTGCCCATTGATTAAGTTTAGCAATCCTGTTACTCTGGTAACCTAGTGTTTACTTATAGGTTAACCATACAATAATCTAGCTAGCGTTCTGTTTAAATCGTTCATAAATATTAGTTCACCCATGTTTCTGACCGATAAGAACGCGATTACAAGACATTTTATTAAAATGTTGAATATAATCGATTTCGTCCAATCATGTTAGAATGGCCAGCAATCAGTTCTTATCTTTTTAATATGACGGACCCAACATATTAGGCGAATTGCATATTTCCCAACTCAATAATGATTAACATGATTACCATGATGAGTCGGTTATAGCACACTTTTACAGGTCCTGATGTCGATCAACAAGCATCAGTTTCATGGCTGAGATTCGGAAACCTCTTCACTGAAACCGAAGGTTTTATCTGTGCAATCATGGACGAAGTGGTTATGACGGCCGGAGGTTAACAACTACCGGAGACATATTATAAAAGATGGCACCTTTGACATCTGTCGGGCTTGTCGTTTGCACAGGCATAATTAAGTAGCCAAAATAATTCACCAGCAACTTGCTCTGAAATATGGCCTTATTAATAGTGAAATTCCGTATTACCAGTATCAGCCTGCACCAGTTTTGGATAATGGTCTTATAACATTATACTGGGATCGATCTATTATTACTGATAGGACTATTGTAGCTAATAGGCCTTGTTCTGGAACCAGAACACGATGTATCTTAGATGAGTTGGGTATGCCAGATTCCCAGGTAATAAAAAATGTTGTTCACTCGCGTAGGATGAGCCTAACGGTTAATTAATTACTGATACATGATCCAGATGTTTTTCTGATGATTTGACCCCAACATTTGTGAAATGTTTTGGGAATTATCGCAGTAATAAGACACAAGGACTTATACCAAGCAAGTTTAATCACGGAATGGCCTACCCACATACAAGTGACAATTATGATTATCTCAGTACCTTACACCCTCACCCTTAATTTTAACTTAATACATAAACTTAAATGTTAAACACGATTATTAACTATGATGACTATGCTAACAATTCTACAAAAATAAATATATATTATTATCCACATCATTCAATAGCGAACCTAATCACAGGTTTGCGCGTTCTCCTGGGACGTTGTACAGGTGACACCGGTGCTGTGGTGTCAGCTGGTGTAACTCGAAGCTCCGATGAAATATCTGCCCTTGGGACGGGTGTGGGGGTACTGAATACTTCCTCGGGACCTCGAGCCTCACCACCCGGTGAGGAACTGAACTCATCTCCTTCCTCCCTATTTCCACCGGGGTCAGTGAATTCACCTGATGCACCGAGCACCGGTTCATCCCTTTCGGCACCGTTTACTGACTCTGTGTCATCACTAGGACACGTAACATTAGACATACGGGACCTACGACGAATCTGATCTATATGTCTTGTGTGTTGTCGACCGTTATCGCTATTCTCACGAATCGAGACCCTTCGAGACCCTTCCTGCCGTTCTATGTATCCCTTTTCCCACTTTTGCTGGCCACGATAATTTCTAAACCAAATCGGTTCCCCTGGTGCGAGTTCCCTCAGTTTACCCCCGGAATATTCAACCTGACGCCGCTGGGCCTCGCTGACCCTATCCAGTACAGCCCTGTCGCTGCGTATTAAATCTAAACGAGAACGCAGCGAA
Organism: Clostera curtula; assembly: GCA_905475355.2. Taxonomy (NCBI): domain Eukaryota; kingdom Metazoa; phylum Arthropoda; class Insecta; order Lepidoptera; family Notodontidae; genus Clostera; species Clostera curtula. Next base: position 16,523,127 of record FR997809.1, on the reverse strand, counting down.
CGTTTTTGTAAAATTTGTGCAGGCGTTTCCCCTGTCGTACTGTGAATACTGTTTCGGTACGAAAGCAAGAAGGTCTGTAAAGCCGCATCAATATCCTTGCCATCCGTAAAAGCCTTTTTAATTGCATTTTTACACAGCTTAACTGCATTTTCCGCCGCGCCATTCGATGCCGGATGATAAATTGGCGAAAAGGACTGCCTGATACCATTGTTTTTTAAAAAATAGCTGAACTCTAAACTAGTAAAAGGTGGTCCCTGATCCGATACTACTTCGACTGGTAGTCCGAACCTTGCAAACAGCCCTCTTAAACATTTAATGACATAGCTAGCAGTGGTTCGCGACATTTCAAAAATTTCAATCCATTTGGATGTGGAATCTACGACCACTAAAAAAGTTAGTCCTCTAATTGGACCTAAAAAATCTATGTGAAGTCGCGACCAGGGCTGAGCGGCGTACGGCCACGGTCGTGGCGGTGCTCGAGAGGGCGCCGGTAATTCTACCGCACATGTAGAACATTGTCGACACATGTCTTCAATCTCCGCATCCAGTTTAGGCCACCATACATAACTACGAGCCCATGATTTCGTTTTTACGATTCCTAAATGACTACTGTGAAGTTGTTTAAGAATTGTAGGACGTAGCGACGAAGGTATTACCATTCTATATCCCCACATTACGCAGTTTCCCTCTGAATAAATTTCGTTGCGCCGAATATAGTATGGCTTAATAGCCTCGTCGTCACAATGTGCCGGCCACCCCGTTTGGGTGTAGAGAAGCACCTTGCTAACCACTGGGTCTGCAGCAGTCGCCTTTTTTATATCTGAGTGATTCACTGGTAAAAAATCCTCAACGAAATTTAAATAGGTCACCTCACTATGCGAGTCTTCGGTAATTGTTTTCGATGGTAATCTAGATAACGCATCTGCACTATTCCTTGAAGAGGAAACATATTCAATATCGTAATGATACCCTGATAATAAAACCCCCCAGCGTTGCATCCGGCTTGCAGCCATTACCGGTATGCCCGTCTTATTTCCGAAAATCGCTGTTAATGGCTTATGGTCTGTCCTTAACGTGAACCGCCTACCATAGAGGTACTGGTGAAATTTCTTCACGCTGTACACGATGGCTAGAGCCTCCCTCTCTATTTGCGAGTAATGACGTTCAGCGTTGGTAAGAGCTCGCGATGCGTAAGCGATAGGTCGTTCTCCACTAGGCGTGACATGCGCGATTACTCCGCTTACGCCTACGCTACTCGCGTCCGTGGTTAAAACTATGTCTAAATCTGGAGAGTAATGTACTAGCACTTCACTTGAAGTCAGTAAATGTTTAACTTTTTGAAAAGCCTGGTCACATTCTTCCGACCATTCGAATCTGGTGCCCTTTTTTAACAACCGATATAGGGGTGCTAAAATAAAACTAATGTTTTTAACAAATTTTGCGTAATACATCACCATGCCTAGAAACGACCGTAGCTCACTAACCGTCGTCGGTGTGGGGGTGTCATTAACGGCTTTAACTTTATCTGGGCACGTGTGTACCCCGTCTTTGGATATCGTGTACCCTAAATATGTTATAGATTCTTGGAAGAAACAACACTTTTCTTTCTTGACCTTGAGTCCGTTAGATTCTAATATACTAAATACCTTATTTAAATTATTTAAATGTGATGTTGTGTCTTTTCCACTTATGATTATATCGTCTAGAAACACCCCAACATATGGCAGGTTCCCGAATAATTGTTCCAGAGTTCTCTGAAATATCCCTGGACTGGATGCGAGGCCGTAAACTAAACGGTTGTATTTAAATAATCCCTTATGTGTATTTATCACCGTATATTTACTAGTCTCGTCTAACTCAATTTGGGCATAGGCCTGGGACAAATCGATTTTTGAAAATCGCTCCCCCCCATGGAGGCGGGCCAGCAAGTCTTCAACCCTAGGTAACGGATAACGGTCGACTTCCAACACTTTGTTCAAGGAAAGTTTATAGTCAGCGCATATTCTAATGTTACCGTCCTTTTTGATGACTGGCACAATGGGCGTGGCCCAGTCCGAGCGCTCCACCGGCGTCAGCACGCCGTCCCGCACCAGCTGCTCCAGCGCGCGCTCCACCGGCTCGCGCAGCGCGTACGCCAGCGGGCGCGCGCGCAGGAACACCGGCCGCGCGTCGGGGCGCACGTGAATACTGCCCTTGCCACCCGTAAAACGTCCCAAGCCGTCCGCGAATACATTATAGTATCTGGAAATGAAATCATTTACATCAAAACTCGCACTTGACACCTTGTACATTGCTGACTTTAAATCATTGGTCGCTTTCAACGTAATACCTAACTCTGTCATCCATTGCCGTCCTAGTAATATTGTTTTTCCGTTATCAATAACAAAGAGGTCCAAATGTTTACACATGTTTTTAAACTTTACTAGCGGCCTAATTACACCCAAAGGTCGGATCATTTCCCCAGTGTAATATCTTAAAATTAGATTACATTTAGATAATTTTATATGTCTATAATGTTGTTTATAATAATCAGCGCTAATGCATGACACCGCGCTCCCCGTGTCACACTCCATTTGTATAATTTTATTCCCAACATTCAACGTCACGACTATGGGTGGATAATTAGATATTGATAACTGATTTATGGTAATTACCTCTTCGTCGATATCATAACCACTCGAATTAACCACCTCCACTAGATTGTTATGTCCATTATTCCTTACGATCGGGCACATTCGTCGCAGGTGTCCCGGTTGATTGCAGACCCGACACACGTACTGGCGAAACTTGCACGCGGCTGGTTCGTGGTCACCTCCGCATACTCGACACTGCCTGCGCTCGCCCCGCCGCCAGCCGTGCTCGGCGACAATCCCCGTGCCGCTGCGGCGCGCGCCCGTGTCCCGCTGCGCTCGAACCCCCGTATCCTTGCGTATGCCGTTTGTTGATGAAACTTGAGATCGCTCCCTGTTATTTGTTCGAGCCAACATTACCATTTGGCAATCGCTCGTTGTTGGAAGGCCGTTTCGCGGTTCCACCAAAGCGGCATTCTTCTCTGCATTGTCCATACTCTGCGCCAAACTGCAAGCCTTATGGAAATCGAGCTTGTCTTCCGCGAATAACCGCTGGCGAATCGCCTCGTTTGTCAGTCCGCATACCAGCTGATCTCTTAAACATTCGTTCAGCCCTTGGCCAAACTCACACGTCCTTGACATCTTCTTTAAGTCTGCGATATAATCCGATATTTTCTCTCCAACACCTTGATTTCTGTGGTGAAACTTGTAACGCTCCGCTAGTATGCTCGGGCGTGGCTGCAGATGTCGCTCCAAAATGTCGGTTAGCTCGTTGAATTTTTTTGCAACGGGCTTATCTGGCGTACACAAATTCACGAGCAATTCGTAACTTCTAGCGCCCATCACTGTCACTAATGTTGGTACTTTCAAATCATCCTTGATATTGTTCACAATAAAGTACTGCTCCAACCTTTCTACATACAAACGCCAGTTATCACTTTCAATGTTAAATTCCGCAATTTTGCCGACCGACATATTTGTAGGAATCGTTTCTTTTTATTTAATCACTCCTGTTATTTACACACGCGTTCTTTGACTTTGTTTTCCTCGTCGCCAATGAAATGTTTTGGGAATTATCGCAGTAATAAGACACAAGGACTTATACCAAGCAAGTTTAATCACGGAATGGCCTACCCACATACAAGTGACAATTATGATTATCTCAGTACCTTACAATTTGTTATCGGGAATTATATAAATGTTGTGTACCTCCGAACTTGCCTTGTCAGTCATCGTCCCGAAGTCGCGTACGTGGTAAGTTATTTATTTATTGCTTTTTATTTTTTATACGTATAACCTGTATCGCGGCAGGTTACGAAGATGAAATTCCCAAATGACTCCCAGACTCAGGAATCGAACCGGGGAGCCGTGATTTCCAACACCTTTTTTTACCTTGGTAATGGATAACCTACCGCTAAACACCGGCCGGGGTATGTGGGACTCCGAGGCGTGGAAAGATGTTGATTGCGCCCCAACCTACCCTCTAAAACCAACGGAACATGGGACCGACGCCCGATGAGGCAGAAAAGTCCTCGAGTGGCGAGTATTTTGTATTGTCACTTTCTTTGTAAAGATACTGAGACCAAAGACAGACTCTTGCACATTGGCCAAGTTGTTTAGCTTTGACTGTAATCATTCGCTTACTTTACTTGTACGTGTAGACAACAGCTTGGCGTGGACTGACAGCTTGGCGTTTCTTCCGAAGCGGAGAGCAATCTTTTAAGTGATGACTACACATAAAATATTTGGAGAGTCAGACATTATTAATCCTGTTTATCACTTGGAGACCAGATCACATTATAACATCGAAAACTTTAGTAAACCGCGATAATTTAAAAAAACATGTTTTTAAGGAGTGATATCTTATCTTCGATATGACTAATGTAATCAAAACTACTACACATAAACATCTTATGGTGCGACAAAAAAGGTAATGGATATGAAGTTAGGGAAGAATTTCGGTAGTTACATCGGCACCGGATCATATGACAGTCATCGCTCTCAACCGATTAACAGAAAAAAATCATAACGCTTTAGAATGATCTCACATACGATGTGGTACATTACATCAGAATGTTTTAGAAATCCTGTCTTTTTTTAGTAAGAACATCGGACTATAACAGCAACGGAGAGTTAGGTAGTAAATTACCTTACTGTAACTTGACTGTCTTGTTGGTCTTTGGGTCGTTGAATCACAGATCCCCAGTTGGATTCCGTGGTCGGGCAAGTGTCTTTGTTTAAACCCGAGTTTCCGAGTCTGAGGGTCATTTGTGTTCGTGAATTTCATGTTTGTAAACTACGACTTGCCTAGAGCAGGTATCCTTTGCATAAAAATAATGCATCCTTTGAGAATTAAAGCTAAAATTAATGTTGGGTCAATTTGGCTCACAGCGTTTTCATCAGTGGTCCTATCGTTATATACCCACATTGTAACATCCTGTATAGTGTTGAAATAGATTTTAATATAGTCAAGCTAACATTCGATTTCTTTTCAATATTAGCCTACACACTCCATCATGCCCCGCCCATTGCTGTACAAAATCGACGGTAGTCCCCCATCGACTGCCGTCAGGATGCTGGCCCAGATCATCGGCTTGGAGTTGGACTTCCAAGACTTGGACTTCTTCAAATTGGAGCACAAATCTCCTGAATTCCTGAAGGTAAGCTGGTCCTCATTCTAATTTCTTTATACAGGCTTATCTACACCTACATTGATTTGTATGATCCTGGCAGTATCGACAGCTAATTCCAGGGTGTGATTATCATTGTATTAATTTTTGTTTGCAGCTCAATGCTATGGGAACCGTGCCAACTCTTAAGGATGGCGCCTTCGTCATTTCTGAAAGGTGAGTTCGTCAAACACTGATCATGGCAGCATAGATTTATTGAAACTACGATCCTCGTTTATCTGTTCGACCTTATCTTCTTTACTACATAGTATAAAACAAAGTTGCTGTCATCTGTCCGTCCTTGTATGCTTAAATCTTTAAAACTACGCAACGGATTTGGAAGCGGTTTTTTAGTGATTTATGAGGAAGGTTTATAAGTATATTACATGCATAATTAAACGCGTGCGAAGCCGGGAAGGGTCGCTAGTCTTATTATATAAAAATGAATCGCAAAATGTGTTGGTAACCGCATAACTCAACAACGCCTGGACCAATTTAGCCAATTCTTTTTTTTAAATTTTCGTTCTAGTTCAAGGATGGTTTTTCCGGCGAGAAAAAATCGAATAATTGCGGGAAAACTCCTAAAAACAGCCTTTTTCTTTTTCCCATACAAACGTTTTCTAACTAAAATGTAGAGACAATTTGAGCTTTATTGCAATTTTATAAATTTCATATTAAATGACAACCACTCACTGTTGTCTAAGCAATGTAGGTGTGTTGCTAATGTCAAAGAGTCAAATTGCACTTTAATACACATTGTCAGGACGAAGTCTGTCGGGTCCGCTAGTAATATTATAAAAGTATTCAATGTGTACTATTAACGAGCCGTTACCTTCAGTCCTCGTTGACTACACATTCGATTAGTTCTAGCGGCCCCCATTGAATCCTGAGGGTGTCGTAGGAGCCAACAATTACAAGGCCGATCTCTTGCAGCTAGGTTAGCTGCAAGAGAAGGAAAATTGAACCCGAAACCCTATGCACAGTAGGCTAATGACTTGTCATGTAGTTGGAGGAAGCCCAACTTAGTAGCGAGTCATTTATGGTCAGGTGGATTGGCGCAGAGTGCCGCATCAAGGTTTCCTTCTCTTGTGGCTAGGTTTTCAGCTCATTTCCTATTCCGCTCAAAGTTATTTTTCGGCCAAGCCAGGTGAGCTACAGGTGGTACAGTACAACAAGTACAGTAGGTACAGGTACAGTGACAGGTGAGCTGATAAGTAACCTATATCTCTTTTCTCCAGTCACACCATTCTTCAGTACCTGCTCTCTAAGTACGCTACCAAGGAACAACAAGAGGAGCTATACCCCAGCGACCTGGAAACGCGCGCTCTCATCAACCAATACCTGTTCTTCGACACCGGCATCTTCTTCATCAGATTCAAGAACGTTATTGTGAGTAATAAAGGCAATATATGCAATATTCACCGCTAATTAAGCTGTGGTAAATGTTAACTAAATCAAATTTCCAAAGAAAAGAGGGTAATATACCCAAAGAGGGATTTATAGGCTCTTTGGTTAACACAATAATTGCGATATATTACTTTGGCTTGAAATTTGCGAATTTGAAATGCGCCTTCTGACTTGTGAGGTTATCGATGGGTGATCTAGAGGTTGCAAGCGTTAACTGTGGTTCAGGAGTCTTTGATTCAATTCTATGATCGATACTTGTGCAAACTGATCCTAGAACTGAATGTAGACAAAGAGTTACATAGATCGGGGAGTCGGATAAGTCAGGAATCAGATAAACATGATTTTTGAGTGCATATACAAACTTTATCTTTTAGTTGCCAATTCTCTTCGAAGGCGTCAAGGGACCCACTGAAAAGGGACTGGCAGGCATCGATGAAGCATTCGGTATCCTTGAAGCGTACCTCGGAAACAAGACGTACATGATTGGAGACAGGCTGACCATCGCTGACTTATCTCTTTCTGCTACTGCTGCATGCATGCGCTCCGTACACACTCTTAACCCTGACAAGTAAGAAAATACTAATGACACTATCACAAATACTAATGGTACAAATGGTGAAATATTTTGTTACCAGTATTGGGCCAAAATTATCCAGAACCAAAACTGCACTATTTCTTGGTGAATTTCATTTTTTAGACTTATCACTGACCTTTTTTCCAATTTCAAAAAGTTTTATAACAAACATGGAGCAATATCTGTTCACGAACCATCTTATTTGCCAGAAAGACGTCACTCTTGCGTCTCTGAAGCACCAAACACTGTATTATTTTTAAGTTGTAATATTATAGAAATGTTAAAATATGTCGCTTTTTCAGGTTCCCCCGTGTCGCAAAGTGGTTGTCCCGTATGGAACAGAAGCCTTACTTCAAGACCATGCTGAACACCGTCGAGGTCATCAAAAGCCACATTAGCTAGATCATATGATTGTTTGATGAAAGAAGAATGACTGTATAAACTGTTGCCTAATTTATACCTGTTGGTTAATAATATGTGCAAAATAAATTATTTTTATGAAATGTTCTTTTTTCCTATTAATAGTACTTTTCGTAAACTTCCTCCTAAAATAAATAAAACCTTTTTCTGGTCCCGATGATAAAAAATATCTATCAACATTTTCAAAAGCCTAAAACCGGTTTTGCAGGAATAAAATATCATGAGCTCAGGTGAGCTAAGATAGATAATTATCAGAAGTTCAGTAAGTACTGTTTTAGTGTAAGGTTCATAGGAAACAACGCTGGACCAAAAACAGTACCTTGTCGGGTCACAACAACATAGCAATGAATGCAAAAGATATCACAATAATACATTAATCCTATATGAATTTGGAGGAGGCCCGACTCAGTAGTGGGTCACTTAAGGGTTGAAACGACGACGACGACATTAATCCTTGCCAATGCCGCAACTTTTCACTTGTTGAAACTGTTCATGAATAGATGTTATTAATCTAAAGAGAAGCAATTGCATTTATTTAAAACTGACATAACTAGTTGTTAATAACCGCCAAATTTGACAAAATTACTATAACTGTAGATACATGATTTTTAATTTCGAAGAAGAATGTAATTTAATACAAACACAAACATATTTTAGTGTAGTACTATGCAGGATTTGGTGTAGTGTTTAAAAAGTGATAAAATTCCGAAGATGTGTGGCTATCACATTAAGACTTTATGATCCGATAAACATTGCATGATGATTATGCATTTTATAGATATTGTTGTGACATTAATTATCTTTTTTTTAACTGATAAAATTTAATTATGGTTATGATTTGGCAATTTTAAGAAGTAATACTATTATGCCTAATCATCTTTAGGATAGCTACTAACGATCAAATAACCTAATAATAGTTAATAATTAATTCAGTTGTTACGTGTGTCTCCAGAGCCTCGTGTTATCTGCCACTACAAAATTTCCTGGAGAGTCACCCTGCCGGCTCGCACTAACTATGCCTATTCACGCTTCGTTTGAAAGACCCCAAATGTTGTCAATCTTGATCAACTCCTCTCGTATATTCTTCCTTGAATATTTTTTGTTAAATCTCATATTTATGCATGTACCACTACTATGCCCGATTTCTTTGTACCATCTTTAATGTAACTTTAATTATTGAGAAGAGTGGCGTAAAGAAAAAATAAATTTTGAAAGCACTACTTTCTTCGAAATAAAGACGTATTGGATGTACCAAAGTCTGTTCTGACTAGTGTCATAGTGTATGTAGGGTACAGTGTCTTATTAACATCAAGCCAACTCCGTTAAATTTCCCTTTTATGTTAATATTTCTATAACACGAAGATTATTACTTTTATTTCTTAACATGATTGCAAAACGGAAACATTTATTTGGATCTTTGACCTCTCGTGTGAGGCGAGCTTAATCGTTACCGATAACGCAAACCTGACACTTTTTGTTGTTTTGAACTTGAATACCGTTATCATCCAACTTTATTATAAACTACCATTTATTCATGACATTACAGTTAGTGTTATAGAAGACGTATGAAAGGTATGTAGACAAATTGAAAATTGGTCTGAATAAATAAAGCAAACTAACTATATTGTGGCTTGCACTAGGACTGTCAAAATCAGAAATTGGTTCTCTATCTCAACGAAACCAAAACCATCAACCATTCAGCTTACAATTTTATTTACAAAACTCCTAATTAACTTCAGATCTCGCCATGTCTCGCCCGTTCCTGTATAAGACCAAGAGTAGCCCTCCAGCGGCGGCTGTCAGAATGCTGGCCCAGATCATCGGCTTGGAATTGGACTATAAGGACTTGGAGCTGTTGAAGATGGAGCACAAAGCTCCAGAGTACCTAAAGGTAACAATTCTTCAATTCGAGACAATACGTACCTACTTAGAATAAAATAGTTTATTACCAATTAATGAACTTGAAATTAATATTGTACAGTAATTTGTCAGTGGTCCGTAGCTATCCCTAACCTAACATATTACCTAACCTAACAATTAATTCAACATAAAAGAAACTGTTTATTACACTATTAGTCAGATAGACGAGAATACATCGATATATTCTTCATTAACGAATATAACGTTGTTAAGTTTTGTGATATTGTGTTGCGTGTAACCAAATGTAGCATAAAATTGCCTAAAACACCAAGCCCACAAGTCCACAAAATGCCCACGAGCCTGATCCAAATTAAATTTGGTTTACAGCTGAACCCAATGGGCACGGTACCAACACTAAAGGATGGCAATTTCATCGTTTCTGACAGGTAAATAAAAAAAACATAATTTATTTTTACACATTTTAAAAAGTAGGTACATATCGATTTCTGATATCTATCTAGCCAATAGCAGTTTGCCATCGGTGACTGCATACAATGGCTCCATTGTTAAGTACCAAAGAAGGCTTACACTATAACTCTCCGTAGAAAACCAACACATAAGTCATTTTCATCCTCAGCCACACAATAATGCAGTACCTGCTCTCCAAGTACGCGACCAAACAACAGCAGGAGGAGCTGTACCCGAGCGACCTCCAGACACGCGCGCTCATCAACCAATATTTGTTCTTCGACACTGGAATATTCTTCATCAGATTTAAAAACGTGGTCGTAAGTATCAGTCCAACTAGGTTTGGTTTTCTCGTCTACCAATATTTTCACGGAGTCGTTGCTTGGTCACACTAACTGACGGTTGTGTGATGTCATAGCCATATTTGTCAGAATTACGGAAACTCACACTTTATCAGCAATCTAACGCATGGAACAGTTACTGTTCCATTCGCTAAACAAGTTGTCGAATATCTTTTTTTTTTATATCCAGTAATTCTAAGGTATGCATGAGACCATATCAAAGAATCAACTGGCATTTGTTTTTTTTTTTACTTACATACCACAGTATTTTGGTAAAGTCACGATTATTAATTTTAAACACCCTTACGTGAACATGTCAACGTCGCATTTTCTTAACTTCAATTAATGTGAATGATGGGTTTGAATGACTCTTATTTAACAATGAAACTTTACCTTCAGTAGCTGCTAAAATTTTTGATCTAAATGATATAATGATATATGATGAGATGATTGATATCTTCAAAACTATGCATATTTAAATCACATATTTTAGGACATTTTTTATTATTTTCACTTTTAGAATATAAATCTAGAGTTATAGGTTGGTAGGCTTCGAGCTGTCTGAGCATCACCAAGAATTCATTAGATCTCATTTCACTTAACTTTGTTTATTATATTCCAGTTACCGATTCTCTTCGAAGGTGCTAAAGGCCCCGCAGAAAAAGCATTAGCAGACATCGACGAAGCGTTTGGCATTCTTGAAGCTTACATTGGGGACAAAGAGTACATGATCGGAGACAGAGTCACGATAGCTGATATTTCGCTTGGAGCCACTGCCGCATGCATGCGAGGAATTCACACTTTGGACCCTGTTAAGTAAGTACCATAGAATAGGTAATGGATTCAGATTATAAAATGTCACTAAATCATTCAATTTTGCGGGTACCGCAAGAGGTGACTAGAGAAGCACAAGAAGTAGACAGCTTAGCGTTAAGTAACGGAGACCTCGATAGAAATCTGTCAGGCTAAGGGGATACAAACTTGTTGATGGGAAATTGAGTCATGATGGCATGCCGTCTATATAGTTTCCACACCCAGAGGATGAAACTGTTTGAGCTGTTTTCGATTTGAGCAGTAAAACTCAACATAGACTTCCACCTAGCAAACTACCAGGACCACAGCTATACAGCCAGGTGCTCCATGCTGAATAATATCTGCTATAGTTTATTGAAAGTGCTACACATTCAAATTGGAAAACCATTGGCCGTCTCCTGTTTTCAATAACAAACAGTGAGCTCTACCAACATCTGGTAGCTTATATTGTTTGTTTCCTGCACTTTAAACTCTGATGCTTCTTCCCAGGTTCTCAAGAGTCACAAAATGGATGTCCCGCCTCGAGCAGAAGCCTTTCTTCAAAATCATGTTGGACGCTGTCGAAATCCTCAAAAGTCGCCTCAAAAAATAATATAATGTTAAATGAGTTATTGGAACCAGAGCGTGCCGGAAATGTTAATGGATATTTTAAGTTACGGTCTCGTTATTATTTATCGTAATTAACATCGATATGCCTTTATTTATTAAATATCTACGACTATTAAATGTCTATGCCAAAGATTGTTATTACCATTTCCTTTCTAAAATTTCACAGTAGTAATACTGACCTAAAGGGATAGTGGGCCACTAGCTTGCAGCCTCACTTCCTATTCAATATCCAATAAAAAATGGCTAAAGGGCCATTTTTGATTCATCAGCATTTAAAACATGCTGCTGCATGCCTGGAACCTGAATAGAAGCATAACACATGTGACAGCTTTCACCCTCCTCAACCATATTTCAGGGAGGAGGTATACAACTTAAAAAAGTCCAAAAGATTGCCGACTGCCTCGTTGGTCTAGTGGTTAGATGTGCCGCCTTTGGATCAATGGGTCCCGGGTTCGATTCCGGGGTCGGGCAAGTGTCTTTGTCTAAACCAGAGGCACTGACTCGGAGTCTGGGTGTCATTTCTATCTATAATATGTATATATTTACAAAAAAAATGTATATAAGTAGTTTATCATCCATCTCGTTACCATAACACAAGCATTAGCTTAGCTTGGGACGAGATGGCGTTGTGTGAAATGTCCAAGGATATTTATTATTTATTTAAATGATCACAAAGTACCGTGGTAAGTGCAGACATGTCATCAACCAATGTGACACAAAAATCAACATTTGCGCATTGCACAAGTATCTTTAACTGCATGAAGTTTTCTTTAGTCACTTTCTTTAGAAAGAAAAAATGAAAGTGTTAATTAAAAATAATAATCGTTGTTTTACAATAAAACTGGAGATAAGATATAGATATTGAATACGAATACTTACTTATTCACAGTAAAGCAAAAAAAATATTTCTATGAAGAGAACTTAATTTATGAAAATCCACCTTCTTAAAGGATCGCGAAATAATTTATTTCCACACGTGACGTAAATCTTGTTCCGTTTGTAGCGATTGCAGTAACAATATGTTTGGACCGCTCATTTAATATTTATAAGAAAGCACGCGCATCAAGCGTGAGAAAAACAATTAAAGAGCCGTAACGGTAACTCGGAATAAACAAAAAGACTACTAATTAGTACATAATAATTAATGCTAATCACTTTATAACACGTTCTAGTTGGGGTTACTGAATTTATTATTTCTTTATTTGGAGTCGTTCTATTGAGGGCCCATCCCACCCACGGTTCTCTTAAGGGCCCATAAAAGTCTATGAACGTCATAAACATCACAGAAATATGGTGGAATTATACTGTAACTGGTTGGCCGGGGTTCCGAAAAAATATGTACATTGCATTCGTTAGGTAACTAATATTTTTATGGGCTTTTGTTGACGAAATTTTACGAAAAGGTTTTAAGAAACATACCACGGATATAGAATTTGTCTTCGCCAGCTCCAGCCAACGGGAGTGTTTTAGTTCAGGAGAGATTAGTCCGGTATGCTATTGATCTGCAGTTAAGCAACGTCTGGCTCAGCCGGATATTGGATGGGTGTCAATCACATTAACCTTTGACTACCCCCGTGCTTCGGAAGGTATAGCCGTCGCCGGTCACGGCTGTCAATTTAAGAACCTGTACTGCTTAATTGGAAACTAGCCGTCACTTAAGTTATTCTACATCTCCTACTATTCTGTCCATTCTACTATACTACCCACTGCTGAGTCGGGCCTACTCCCATCACAGAGAACCCTCTGGTCAGACGGGTTCTCAGGAATTCGTATGAAGTTGTCCTTCTCTTGCGACTAGGTTTTCAGCCTTGTCAGCTACTACGACACCCTAAGGATGGAATGGGGTGGTGTAAAACCGTCACCACACGAAATTTGATACCACTCTACACAAATCTACAAAACCATACTAAAACCGATAAATATAGTTAAAGAACTGAACAATTTTGATTTTCTACTGATTGTATTAGTCCTAACTTATTGTCTTTCCAAAGTTAGTTCCCAAGATCCTACTCTCCAAATTTTTAAACGAAAGAGTTCTGAAGTTCAGTACTGCCATGCATACAGCCACCTATTATCCTAGTCATTTTAAGCCAGTGGACGCAGTCAGTATAGAAGACTGTACCTAGTGATGATGAGTGAGGCAAGGTTATTTTACCTTGAAAACTCTAACAGAGAGTTCCTCTCAATCCTCACTCCATCTTATAAGCTTCCTCTGATAATTCTGGAAAGGTAAACCATAAATAAAACATACCAAAATTAGAAGTATTTCGAAAGCGATAGATGCTCTAATCCATGCCCAAAGACTTAAATGGAAATGGGCAGGCCACGTAGGGCAGCTACAAGACGAGAGATGGACCAAAAAAATAACCTCATGGAATGGTCCGCCTGGTACACGGTGCAGAGGAAGACCCCATGCGAGATGGCAAGACGACATCACAAAAATCGCCGGCCCGAACTGGCTGCAAATAGCAAAAGATAGGGACAAATGGATTTCTTTGGAGGAGGCCTTCACCCGAGGACGGGTTCTTACAAACCCTATAATTAAATAAATAAACATAAACATATGTAAAACAATCGTCATAAATTTTATTTGTTATTGGAAATTTAAAAAGATAATTTAAAGTTTGTATGTAAAAAGCTTTTCTTATACATATATAGGAACGTATCAGATATGTATAAATCTTAGGTTAGTTAGATAGTACTCAACTTTTACTTATCACTTTTTTATGTTTGTTTGTAAGGAATAAAAGGCTTTTTTATTTTATTATTATAAACCATAAATAAGGTAGATCGAGACTTGTAGTCCTATGTATTTGAGACATTTGCCATAATATACCCAATATAGCATTGTGTATATTATGGTGTCTACACGCGCCGGGTTGCACAATGAGTACAGAAATGTTTGCTCTAAACGAGGTCATCTCTTTGGGACCTTTGCTAGGCAAATATTAAGATACAGAAGGCACAATTCATTATTGCCTACATTTTAACCTACCTTGATGTAACCCGCGGATTTACTCGCGTTTTTGTTCTTATATATTTTTTGCTACATCATCATTTAAAATGGGTTTTCCTGCAATAGTGCACACGGTACGTTTATCAATAGAAATTACTATCAATTGATTTGCTTAAAGGGTTTTATTCCACCGTGAATAATGAGATAGGGCTTGAGTTTTTGATAATCTAAGAAACTATTGATCCGATCGGGAACATATTTTTGTATCGGATAGCTAATGCATTGATGAAGGTTTTAAAGCTCATGGCCCCGTATAATTGATACGGCGGTAGCTACGCCCCTCTCCTGTAGACATCCTTATGACATTCTCGAGAAAGTAAAGGTTGGTGATATTTTAAATCCGACGGAATGTCTCCTTACCATTAAATCGACTTTGCCTCACGAGTCACAGTGCATCAGATATTATAAATAGTTTAAAGAAACGGTTGACTTACTTTTCAGCAACACAGTCTGTTGGTTGATGTTCGCGAATGCGAATATTGAAATTGAACGATTGCCAATGACATTAAATAAAGAAAATATATATTGTTTTTAGATCGACAATAAATTAAACGCTTCCGCGTTGCAAGTTTGATTTGAAAGTCTTTATCCAGGTGGTAAGGAGGCGGGGAGATATTATATAATTAACAATGAATGTACACGTACAAAACAAAAGTCGAACACATGGAAATATAGGACACATACAAAGGCATCCTTCATCTTTCTATTGTATGCGAAAGTATTATGGTTTTACTTCACCGCTCGTCATGGTCTCATAACTGACCCACAGCTTCCTGGGGCAGGGTGTACCTTCTCAATAAAAGCTTTTTTTGGAAAACGAGCTCGAGGTCGATCCCCAACAAGATGGACCGATCAAATGAAAGACACTTAGGTACTCCTCCAACTTTTTTGTATTGCAAGGGAAGCCATGGCCAGGACTCGATGGAGGCACATCATCTACTCCAAATGTAACGCATCTACTGATGACCACGATCCTCAATCATGAGGGACCGACTAGAGAGAGAGAGAAAAGCTTTTTGCTCATGATTACAGGAGGCGGAACTAAGAGGCATTATCTACCTGTCGTGTGGCGGGTCGTTCCCTTGCCTGCAATATGGTTGAGGAGGGCGATCGCTGCCACATGCGTCAAGCATGTAAATGGGTGCCATTGCTGGGGGCAGCACGTCTGCTGTTGCTGGGGATGTTGCTGAAGTTTAGCTCTGTGCGACTATTGCGCAAGTTTGCTCTCACAAACCTGCCCGATTCCTGCTATTTACCTACAGGCGATCTAAAAAAGCAACTGCACAGTTTCTTATCAGTTCTTCTCTGTAGAGCTGCATTCGGAACTTATGGTAAAATGGTAAATGTTAAATTAATTTTATTGTCAACCAGTAGATGAAACAAAGAACAACGAGAATTTTTCTCTCTCTCTTTAGCAATGTAAACTTTATGAGTGCGAAATTTCATGATTGCTCCAACCGCGTAGGTATTTATTGTAAAAACGTGACAAGATGTTGCTTTACGTGCTTATGATAAAAACCGCTTCTTACACCATGAGAAATCTATACTGCACGACGGCGACGGCTGAACTAATCTTATTAAGTACGTTAACCATCATAAAATTAACATAAACTTCACTTATGTTATGACATAGGTCTAACGCCATTATATAATTTTAATTGAATGTACTAGTATAATGGAATTGTACTAGTTTTTTATCCGTGCAGTAACGCATTTAGATTACCCTAGCGGCCCGTCCCGGCTTCGCACCGGTGCGATGTTACCCGCGGGTTACGCCGCGGGGCGAAGCTAGCCAAAAAAAGTAGCCTCATCATCATCATCATCATTTAGTTACTCTCAAGTTACTCCTTATATCATCAGCTACCTATTGTCCCGTCAAATTCGGTCCAGCCGTTCTAGAGATTAGCCGAAACAAACAGACAGACACACAAAAAATAAAAATAAATTATTTTGGTCTACGTACTGTGTACATGTAGATAGTTAGGCATTTAGTAAAAAGTGGTTATATTATTATTACAAACAGACACTCAAACAGATTTGTATATATAGTGTCATCACCCTATTCCATTCTGAGGGTGTAGTAAGAGCAGGCAAAAGCCCAAAATCACGAAATGAATCTCCACACGGATTAATAAATAGTATTTCATTGTCCCAGATTTATTTTTTCGCTATTAGCCTGCCAATACCCTTCGGTTGACTAGAGCTGTTGACTACGAATTCTAAATCTGTGGTACGTAGTACTATAATGAAATGTTCCTACAAATATTGTGTAAGTATATACATTTTAGTCCAACCCATGCAAACACGGATGGCCTTGTAATGACTTTGGTAATGATTGGCGCCAATATTGGTATGTTTCTGATGATTGACAAACCTTATAGATACGCTAATATTGGAACGGGCGGTTTGCATGAGGCAAATATTTTTTTTTGTGGTTTCAATGTTTCGTAAAGTTCACAATCCTCCAGCCTCGTTGGTCTAGGGCTTGAATGTGCCGCCTTTGGGTCAACGGGTCCCGGGTTCGACCCCGAGGTCGGTCAAGTATCTTTGTCTAAACCAGAGGCACTTGTTCTGAGCCTGGGTGTCATTTGTGTTTGTGAATTACATGTTTGTAAACATATACCCAGTGCAGGGATTTCGATTTAAAAAATAAATTAAAGAAACCGCAAATTTGCCTCCCATGAATTTGGTGGAGGCCCGACTCAGTAGTCGGTAATTTTAGGGCTAAAACGACGACGACGACCTTAGGTTTCACAATTTCAATAGGACAGCAGTATTCATTTTTGAGTGCCTACTCGTATTAGTGTTTTTGCAGCATGATATACGCCTACGTTTTGAGACGTATCTAGCGGGACTACCGGTAACCATTTTGTTAGACCATTTATGGGCTTTGCATTGCCGTAGATATTATAATAGTAGTGTGGTGACGGATTTATACACAACTAGTTGCCCGCCCCGGCTTCGCCCGTGCAAAGCGGGGGTGGGTTATACATATAAACCTTCCCCTTGAATCACTCTATCTATTAAAAAAAGCCGCTTCAAAATCCGTTGCGTAGTTTTGAAGATTTATGCATACATAGGGACGGACAGAAGAATGCGAATTTGTTTTATACTATGTAGTGATGTAACCTATCCGCAATATTCTGAGGGTGTCGTAAGAGGCGACTAAAGAAGCTCAAGAGGCATACCACTCAAGCTTCAAGAGAAGGAAAACTTGATACATGCTCTGTGCCAACAATGTTGCCAGTGAGCTTCAGTAGGCTGATTTCCCTCCATGAACAGCGAGGTGCAGTAGATTCCCCCCCATGAATATTGAGGAGACCCGACTCAGTATCGGGTCATTTATGGGCTTAAAAAATAATAATGATGATGAGATATTAGAATGACAGCGTCATGAAGCTGCCTTGCAGAAAAGCAATTTTAAATTAAAATTATATTTTCTTTATTCACCCTATGTGTGTGGTAACGGATTCAGAATACGTAGCGTCACCAGCTCATTCCTTCCTGATGGTGT
Organism: Clostera curtula; assembly: GCA_905475355.2. Classification (NCBI taxonomy): domain Eukaryota; kingdom Metazoa; phylum Arthropoda; class Insecta; order Lepidoptera; family Notodontidae; genus Clostera; species Clostera curtula. The sequence goes on along the minus strand of FR997809.1, from coordinate 16,504,866 downwards.
CGTAAGAGCCGATAAACGAAATGATAACGCCCGTCTCGTCAGCGCAGTGGCACAGTAGGCTCATTTCCCCTCCATATGACAGGGGGAGGCCCGTCTCAACAGTGGGTCATCTATGGGCTAAGTTGTAGTACTGATTCACCCAATAAAACACGTGTTTCCGTCACGCACCGCAAGTCACGTGATAACAAATAAATAATAACTAAATCTTACTAAAAAATATCGTCATCCTTCAAAACGTCCATTATTTCAAAACAAACGTTCAAACCACTAAATTAGTTAAATGGCGCGCGTAAAATATATTATCCTATTTGCGATTACTATCACCCACTTACATCAAGAATTCACATGGATATCAAAAATAAGAACCATACAAGCGCGTGGTGGCCAAGCACGTTTCGGGTTCTGTACATTTTCAACAGCATTTATTAAAATACACACACACTACTACTCATCCCATATAATACACGACCCATGGCCCGACGGGTTGACACAGGGTTGCGTATCAAGTTGTTCTTCTCTTGCAGTATCGTTTCCTTGTACGATAAAATTTCAGTTTCTTGCGTAATTTATCGTAGATTCGTTTGGTTTTTCATTGTAAGTCTTGCATTATTGCATTGCTCTAACTGTGATGATAAATGTTTAGTATATTAAAATAAATAAATAAAAATGCCACTGGGTGTAGCGCTGGTTTTCAGTTGGAACTCTTCTGGGATCGCGAAGGACACTCTTCCAACCAGGCTATCTAGCCCCCAACGGCTGCATACTTATGACGCATTTAAAAGAACATTGCGCTTCTTACATTCCATGAGTCGCCTTTTACGACAATCTCAGTATTTGTGACATTGTGGAAAGTGTGACAAAAGTATTAATAAAACCCAGGAAGTCCTGGTCTCCAGGTAGCTACGGAACCCCAAGAAGGTGCACAATCTGGCAAACCGTCAAAACAGATCTAACCTCGTTCCATTTTAGATAGAGAATATTATAAATAAACACCTTTGGTATGTACGCGGAAGCTACTGACCGATGTAAAAAGACCTCTACAAAGGTACACTAGCTAAGGAAAATGTGTGTTTATCTCGGTTCAGTGGAAAATGGATCTACGTGTGATAGCCTGCCGTAAACACCAGTGAAAAGACATTGCTCTGTGAAAGTTGGTTTAAGATATCAGAAATTATGTTACCAACCTTTTTTCCAGATTATTAGATTCCTCGTCTTTCCTCAATTTATTTGGGTTCGGCAATTAGCTAACTACCGGTATTTGCATTAAGTAATTGCTGTCTCCCCTCTGCGACCAGTAATTGCATCGCGGGGGCAGTTTACAAACACGAAAATTCACGAACACAAATGTTACCCAGACTCAGAGCAAATGCCTCTGGTTTATCCAAAGACGGACGACCCCGGAATCGAACCAAGAATCCATGATCCAGAGGCGACACATCTAACTCCTTGGCCAACAAGGTTGATGTTCCACAATACTGATAACGCGTTACAACTTCCATAAGACTTACATGCTCTTTGAACCACAGAAGAGGTCAGATAAGTTGACCTCCCATCTTCTGCTGGTAGATCTCAGAAGACCTTACTCACGCGTTCATAACACCTTCTGAAAATAAGTAAATAATAATCAGGTCAACTGTTCAGGATCCCCAGACACACAAGCCTTTATATTTATAACGCCGTCTCTCTTTGTCATAAAAGCGCAATTGTATTACAACAATACTTCTAAAACACGCAGTGGGAATAAATGAAATCATTTACCTGTTATTTACTACTAATTAGCATACAAATGTACCATTACTATTCAAATGCTAACTTATATTTAGAAATCTAGTCGTTTCGTTGATTTGAAAATTTTGAGCGGACCAAATTAATATTTTAATTATATGATTAAAAATTATTCCATGCGATAAGGTGAACTTGTAAGTCTACTAAATGTTCTCACATATTTCACAATATAATTGGGGTCGGTACACAAACGCGGTTTAGCTATACCAGTATTTACAAAACCAAAATGTTGTTTTATTCGAATAAAATGCTTGCGAATGCTTTCAAATAGTCGAAAAAAAATATAACAAAACATCAAACATAAAAATAAATTTATCATTTAGTTTTTACCACCGGTTCGGAATGCCAATCCACACAGAAGAGCCGGCAAGAAACTCCATGATTGCTCTTTTAAATAAAAGGGTTACAATGATGGTGGTACAAACAAGTCGGACAGATTAGTGAAAGCAATAACACGCATAAACAAAAATTAAAAATTAGAAAAAAAAATTAGGATATAAAAATATGTGAAATTACGAGAAGCAATTGCCAACCCTCCGCTTCCCAAGCATTTTATATGTGCCCAGGGTTGGGATTTAAGGGAGGATATGTGGGAGATGGAAAGGTGCGCCCGGGTTACCCACTAAAATTTACCCCGCAAAGTCCATACTCTTGCCTTATACCGCCCGGGAAACTTCTATACATTCTCCGGTCAACCTGGAGGGTCATTACTAACTTAATTTTCAGCCCATAGATGACCCACTGTTGAGTCGGGCCTCCTTCAACTACATGGAGGGAAATTAGCCTACTGTACCACTCTGGCAAGACGGCTTGGCACAGGGTTTGCATCAAGTTTTCCTTCTGTTGTGGCTAGGTGGTCTGTCTCTTGCGTATCTTTAGTCGCCTCATACGACACCCTCAGGATGGTGTGGGTTGGTGACATTGCGTATCTAAATCCATCACCACACGGACATGGGTTTAGTAGTAGTTAATATATGGGGAACCTTGTTCTTGTAAGAAATACTAACAAAAACAAAACACAATTCGAAACCTTCCATTATCAAATATCAGCCGTACCGCAACACGTTGTAACAACTTATCGTCCTAATCATTTGCCCCACCCCTCACTTTCGCGGTATATCTCACAGTATTATCTTTGTACACACTATCTCATTTCCCTAGGGCTATGCCCTGGCAGAAAGGGACTTAGAATACATAGTGTCACCACCCCATTACACCGCGAGGGTGTCGCACGAGCCAACTTAAGCAACGCAAGACGATTAGGTCAGCTGTTAATATGATGGATACCCATCCAACATCCAGGAGAGCCAGACGTTGCTTAACGCGCTAGGGAATGATAAACGCAGATCCGTGTTTAAAGTTATAAATAAAATTAACAAACCGCGAAATACACTTAATAGTGGGCAATAGTATAACTATTTCATTACAAGTGCGGAAAGGCTGTCATTGCAAAGAGTTCCGACAAATGTCTACCCGAGCCGAGGCGAGGGTTGACAGTCGGAACAAGTTGCAATGACGGTTCCACACGTGTACTGAACGACTATTTTTAATACAGTTGCGAAAAAATGAAGCAATTTAATAAAATATTTGACATTAAATGAAAATGAAATTTAATGAGATGAAATGAAATGAAACCTAACCTAACTCATTCAATCAAATAATTAAATCTGATATTGAAACGAATTAGTGAGTAGTTTCCATTTAGAACTATACGTATTTGCATGAATCATAAAAACTTCTATGGTTTTTTTAGTAAAAACTTCATGGTTGGTTTTTATTTTTATTAGACATTATTTTGACAGTTGGGAAAGAGAACGCACGAGTGCGGGAAAGGTAAAAAAAAAGCACGAGTGTGTACTAGCCCACTTCCCGAACGCTATACGTCCCTGCAATACGCCACTTTTTGAGCAACTGTATTAAAAAAATATAATATTTGTCTATGGCAAAAAAAAACTCGTCTCCTAATATCATCAAAATTATACGCAGAAAAGAATTGATGTTATCGAATTAAATAACTAACGGGTTATAGCTGTGTAGTAATAAATTCAAGAAAACGATTTCGAGTTAATATTAAGAAAATATCAGCCATCTGAACCTTTTTTAATAGTCAAAGAAGTGAGCTTAGCGGATATTGTGAAAAACAATTAACCTGCAGGTCAACGTCTGCTTGTCGGTCATTGAATGGGAGACCATCATCATAATAACATCTGACCTCCTCCATATTTGAGGGGGCACGGAAAGCCTTCGATCGCGGCTGACGTTCTAACATTTATGACAGGCTACACTCTAAACCACTCGAAATCATCATTTCAGCCAAAAGACGTCCACTGCTGGACATAAGCCTCCAACAAGGATTTCCACAAAGGCCGGTCCTGGGCCGCCTGTAACCATATTTTTCCGGCGACCTTAACCAAGTCGTCGGTCCACCGTGTGGGAGTCCTACCAGCACTGCGCCTTCGGTGACGCGGTCGTCACTCGAGGACTTTTCTGCCCCAGAATAAAATTAAAATTAGGTTACCCACTATCTAAATGGAGGAGGCCAGATTCAGCATGTACGGGGTGAGGAATAGTAGTACCAAATTGTTCTGCGCTCCTTGACTGTCAAATAAATAAATCATTCATTCAATGTCATGTTTTACAAAACAACTCGAACTGTTTTGATTGTCAATTCCTTAAACTGCAAAGAAACACATCAGTTACTCGGCGACCTTAAAGCACTGGAGTACATGGCAACGAATAAGTGAAGGCTGATTAGCATTCTGGTTCCACTCTCTCCGGCGACACGATCAGAATCAAAACACCAACTCGGTACTAAGTAGACGATAGTATCTTTTGAATTTCTAAATTCGAATCGTTTTATTACTTTTTTATAACTCTGTTTGTGTTTATGGTAAGTGGTGGAAGGCGTTATGCATTCCATCATTGTAAATCGATTCTACGAACGCCTACACTAATTAAGTCGATTACGTTACGAGTTTAAAATACAGCCTTATGGCCATTTCGGACTTCAAACTCACTACACAGACAAACAAATATTCATCACCACAGCCCACTGCTAAGACGGGCCTCCTCCAATTACAGGACTGAAAGTAGGCCTACCGTGCCACGCTGGCAAAAGGCAACACGTCAAGGTAAGTTTTCCTTCTCTAGGAAAACTACAAACGAAACCCTCAGTAGTGGGTCACTCATGGGCTGAAACGATGGAACGTGTGGTGACGGATTTAGAATATATAGTGTCACCACCCTATTCCGTCCTGAGGGTGTCGTAAGAGCCGACAAAAGGAAATGTCAAGGCCGATAACCTAGCCGCAGGAGAAGGAAAACTTGATACGAAACCCTGTAGCAACACGTCTGGCCAGCAGGGCATAATAGGCTAATTACCGTCCATACAACTGGAGGAGGTCCGACTCAACAGTGGGTCAGTTATGGGCTGGGTAGTAGTAGTGGTCCCCAAAGGCCGAGTATCCATGAGGGTTTCCAACGAAAAAAGTTTCCAGCCTTGTTAGTTCTTTTCGTCAGCCTTACGACCATTACGAAACAGAGTTCTAATTCCGTCAGAATGCGGATAACAAAACATTCGTAAAACTATAAAATCTTGACTATATCCTCACATAATTATACACTGAAGTGCACATAAAGACTGGGTATATATCGTGACAAAGGGCTTTTTACGGGGCCCGATGGCCACAAATCATGGAGTAACGTTTTAATTCCGCCTTCGTGTTTTGGGACATGCAAATTGAGGAGCTCGCTGCCGTGCTGCTGGCTTGTGCCTACGCTGTGCCGTGAAATGCTTTTTAAATTAACCTTATAGATAGACAGATAGATTACGCTTGATTGTATATTTATGACATAAATAACGATATACAGATAAAATAACAACAACAAGTATTATTTGCCGGCCACATCATTAATATTGCATTATCTTACGAGCAACCATTAAATTTATAAATTAATATTTAGTTCAATACATTTAATACGTTTAAAGTAAATTTAAGTGCAAATTCATTTTTAAGTTCATATTTACTTTACTGAGATTAACTTTAGTCATGCATGTGGTATAAAGTACACTCTTAAAACCAAAATTCAAAATCAAAACTATTTCTTTTTTCATTTCAAAAATCAAGTTGGCTCATTAGAGTTCTTTTGACAAGTCAAACAATAAAACAAAATTTTGAATTTACCATCTACCACCGGTTCGGAATGCACCTCTACAGAGAAGAGCCGGCAACAAATCGCTATTTTTGGTTACAATACTGTATAAAAGACAGATTTGTGAGAGAAAACTCGCGCAATAGTCGCAAAGGGCCAAACATCAGCCAGATCTAGTCAAAAATTAACTAGTAATTATTATTTTCGACACCTTTCGTAATGTTTGCAAGCTCAAAGAGATATCCCCTTAATTGGTAGAGGAAGCGACAACAGCGGAGGTAGATTAGTTTTTGAGTGGAGACTGCTACTCAGCAAGCGTAGCGTAGGACGTCTTTCTGCTGGACGAAAATATGACACCAGCTTACTCCCCAAGTCAAGCGAGCGTAAACAAGTTTCACTACAAAAGTATGAACAGAGCATCTAGGGTACATCTAGGGTACGAAGGTGGATTCCTCATGAAGGGTCCACCAGCGTAACGTATTTTTAATTCATTAGCTGTGAATCGTACTTATATGAAATAAACAAGCCGTATTTTATTACAACGTACATAAATATTGAGGAGCAATAACACGTGAGTTAATGTGGTTAATGTTAACTGCCATGTTAGTATTGAAGGGTCAAGGGTTAGGCATCGCGCCCGCTAATACAGGAGCTACGGGTTCATTTTCAGAAACCACATTAGGTATTGCTATTAGGTGCTTCAGTAGGAAAAGCAGAGTAAAGTTACCGGCTTTAACGGGTTTCAATAGCATTGAATTACCAAAACCTCAAAGTTGCTAATTCAATAGAATTTAAATCGACTATAGTGTCAGTGTCAGAACTATTGATACCATGCACCCCACGCTTTTACAATAAAATCATTTTTTCTGACACTATTTTTAATTCAAATTTATTTTTACACAAGTACTTGGCAGAAACCTTTGGATTTAGCAGATTAATGCTACCTATATCGTGTAGGTTGGCCAATTCCATAGAAAATAGGGTGTTTGAGTGCCTAGTATTGTTTTTAAACGATACCTGTGTCGCGGGGTCCGTTTACAAATGACAACCAGAGTTGTAACACGCGCCTCTGGCTTACAAATGCACTTGACTGACCCCGGAATTGAATCGAAGATCCGTGTTTCTAAAACAAAATTTTCGCACTGTTAATCATAATAGTTATTATAATTTCTTTAGTACCCTCAATGTTTTGTATGATATTAGGATCACCGGTATTATGTCACCGACGCCTGTGGACGATTGTAGCACAGAGGGACCGTAGAAGCAGTAGAAGGAAAATTAGTTCTTTCCACCATCATGCTTCCCCATAGAGCTTTAGCGACCTTACTCACGCATAGCAACACCCAAGTGTGATGCACTTTAGCTCCAGCATTCTGTCAGTCGAGCAGTTCAAGCAAGCGGGTAATTATCCACTATCTCTCTCATCATCATCATCAGCCCACATTAGTCCACTGCTGGACATAGGCCTCCCCACTATCTCTCTGATTCTTCATAATGAAATCGTCGCCGCGTCGATATACAGAGTGATGTTCTACACAAAGAAAATTTTAAAACCCGCCTGGTATTATTTCGGTATGAGTCTTTAACTGCCGGCCTATCAATTGGGAGGTTATCGATTGGCCCACACGTAATGCTCAAGATTGTAAATAATATAGTACTTCATCGTTTGTTATTGCGTAAGTTAATACTGTATTATAATTCATACAAATAAGCACATAAATAATTATGTACGTACTGAAAATTCATACAAGCATTCGTTCATTTATTGCGACTAAATGTAATTAAAGTAACCGCGTCATAAATACACAATACCTCTACTACTACTCAGCCCATAAATGACCCATTGCTGAGTCGGGCCTCTTCCCATTACATGGATAGTCTACTGTGCCACACTGGCCAGGCGGGCTGGCACAGGGTTTCGTTTCAAGTTTTCCTTCCCTTGCGGCTAGATTTTTGGCTTTGTGATTTCCTTTTGTCGACTCTTACGACACCCTCAGGGTGGAATGGGGTGGTGACACAAATACACAAGACACCAATTATTAAACTAAATTATAGTTACGCTGAGTGGGCAATCTAATCCCCAAAATCTGGTTCTTTAAGACCAGCTGTGGAAGTTCCTGGGGATATCCAGCAGTGGACAGTATCTGAAATGATGATGACATTAATTGGACAATCCTGATTGTTTCCATGATCCAAATAACAACGAACGCATAAAATTTTCATAACAATATATTATTCCAAAAGCATTAAACCGATCTGAAACTTTGTCGGATAACCCTCCTCCCGCCATTACGCGGGCGTATCAATAACCGATAATAGTGAATAATAACAATAAAACCTGCCCTTTAACTACCACAGTAACAATGCCGCGTTTACCGCGGTTTTATAACCTATAATGTGCCAGTTATCTTTCGTTTTGACAGTTATTTGTTTACTGCTCACGTCTCGTTCTGCAGTGGAAATTTTGGAAGATTTTTTGCGATAACTGCTTTTACGACTGTTGATATTATGAGCGAATTTATACAAATAGAACTTTAATATTTCTCTTCTCTTCCACTCATCCATTGCTGTATTAGGTCACCACCATATTCATAGGGGGCAAACAGTACCTACAGGTACAAAACTGGCAACATGTAGTGATACTTACATAGGGCTTTTTATAAATAAAACCTTAACTGGTTTTATGGCTGTCGAAATAATATTATTATATCTTTATTCTTGTTAGGCACTTTCCCCCTATTGGATTTAACCTCCTCTATTTTTGTGGTTTGATATTATCCTTGGACTTGGACATTTCACACAACGCCATCTCGTCCCAAGCTAAGCAACTTAATGCTTGTCTTATGGTAACGAACACAAGCATTAGGTAAGTTATTTTTTGAAAAAGTGGTCCACCCTTGCGGACCCGGTTCGGGCCGCTTGTGTTATATTATGTTCAAGCTTCCTCTCCCTTGAGGTTAGGTGTTCTGCCTAGTCAATTTGTACAACACGCTTAGGATGACACTGTTTATCTCTTAATATAACTACTCTTAATCTTAATCCATCCCCTGCGCATGACTGTATAATGTACGCACATTGACACAATGAACTGCGGACCATATGCCAATGTGCACAAACGTACTAGTAAAACTATTAATTACTAGAAAGTTGTCATAACAAAAATTACAGGACAAAAACAACTCGGCTATCTCTCGCTCATTGTAAATCATCGACGAGCTCGGGTAAACAACAAAACTTTTGTCATACATTAATCATCGTTATTTGTACGCAGAATCCGTTTATTAATTTGTAATATATTTTTTGCGATAAAAATGATGCTTTGTTGCGAGCGGCTAAGGACCGGCCTTTGTGGAAATCCTTGCGGACATGTCCAGCAGTGGCGTCTTTTGGCTGGAATGATGATGATATTCAGGCCTTATATTCAGTTTGTCAGCCAGCCTAGACTGAAGACCCCGTACTGCCGCCTTACCACGCGGAGAAAGTAAATCTCTATTCGATTTCAATCGTATTTATTCAATCGAAATGTGTTTGTCAAATCTCATAAGTCATCCCAACGCGAACGAAGACGCGGGTAGAACCTAGTATAATAATACCAAGGTATAAAGGTGATAGTTGTAACAATCGACCAAGCAGGTTGGCTGAAAGGCCGAGCGAACCAGGTCGCGGGGCGGCGTTAGTAAACAATAAGTTGTTTACGTTCGAGCGGGCCTTGAGCGAGTTGCGCAAGCGCCGGCCGTATGCTACCGGCACTGTTGCTACGCGCCATAGATCAATTGTGTATAGAATAGATAGAGTATTTTAAAATACTACTACTCAGTCTATAAATGACACTACTTAGTCGAGCCTCCTCCAATTACGTGGAGGGTAATAAGTCTACGGTGCCACTCTGGCCAGACGGGTTTCGTGTCAAGTTTTTCTTGGGCTAGGTTTTCGGCCTTGTCATTTTCTTTTGTCGGTACTTACGACACCCTCAGGATGGTACGGGGTGGTGACACAATGTATTCACCGTCGCCACACGAATGTATTTCGTTGTCAGATTTAGAATACTTACTGTGACCAATTATTTCATCTTGGGGGGAAACGTAAAAGGAAGTAAACAAATAATTAATATTGTAACATATTATGTATACATTCATCTACATCCAATATTATCGAGGGAAACGGGGAAAAGTTATCGTTAGCACGCGTTTCTAGGCCACTAACTAAAATACTTAATTTTATTTTTGTTCTGTAACCTTTCCGGGCTCAAGCGCAACACTTTGAAGAAACACTGAAGATCATTACATCAAATGCATAGTTTACGATTCTTTAAAGGACACACCGACAAACATTTTATTTTATATACACGTATAAAAGATAGATGAAACCCCTACACTAGGGCAGTTTACTGCTACTCAGCCCATAAATGACCCACTGCTGAGTCAGGCCTCCTCTCATCACAGGGAGGGTATTAGCCTACTATGCCACGCTGCCTAAACGGGTTGGCAGAGGGTTTCGTATCAAGTTTTCCTCCTCTATTGGCTAGGCTTTGGGCCTTGTCATTTCCTTTTGTCGGCTCTTACGACACCCTCGGGTTGGAATGGGCTGGTGACACCGAGTATTCTAAATACAATACACGGGGGCAGTTTACAAACATTCACACAAATACAAATGACACCCACACTCAAAAGAGAAAAACTCAAGAGAAAGTGCCTCTGGTCTCCAAAAGACACCTACTTGGCTGACCCCGGAATACCAAGAGCAACAAGGCTTTTTCAAAATGGATATCGTAACTAACCAACCTGGACGGTCAGATTCAGAGAAGGTATGTCTCGCTTCCAGAAATTGTCCAGTAAGTAAATCAAAACAGATACAAGCATTTATTATTATAACGCATGTGCAGTCTACACTGCGTTCGGTCTGTGGCAGGTTCGTCGACCCCGCTCCGAGGCCTACCGATATCCACCGACAAACAGCTGAGTGTTGCACCAACGCACACGCATCTGTAAGACGGCGAATGTACTTATACTGCACGTGATATGATTTCAACAAAATTATTACTTTCATTATAAAAATATCTAAACATACTAGTCAGTCCATACGTGACCCACTGCTGGGTTGGGCCTCCACGACGCCTTGAGGATGGAATAAGGTGGTGTCTATTTATTCTAAATCCGTCACCACACCAACTACATTGAACATAACCAGACTGTAATTGTCCATATGTTGTGGGTGTAACTTCACAAATGTTCTCTTAACACGTACAACGCCATTTCAGACAATGCTGGGCGACACCTAACTATCCCTAAAAAGCATTAAAAAAATGTAGAAGGGTATACAATTTGAAAAAAAATATAATTGATTGTATGTTAATTTTAGGTATTTTTAATCAATAAAACAGTAATTAAATCACAGAAATCCTAGTTATTCGTTAAATAAACACCATCGCTCAGTATTGTCCGACATGGCCCTGCGCGAACGATAAGTCTTAATTCCTCCGTCCAAGCCACGCGGGTCAAGTTGCGGGTCGGTCAGTTGCTTTCGCGCTTGAGTCTATCCCGTATTTTGGCGCGAAAATCCACGGGCGTCCACGGCCCACGCGCTCCCTACCCGAGCCCCTCGCTTGTTGCGGTCGTCGCAAGATTTCTACTAGAATGCCAGTGTCTCTCAGAACCGCGTGGAAATAGCACATTTTTATTTAAAAATTACCGAAACACTGCAGTTATTTGAAGATGGATGATTTCGACGAATTTGAAATTACAGAAGAGAATTTGACACAGCTTGATAACATAGAGATATCGTTATTAAACAAAAGTTTTCGCATTAGCTCTGACGAAGAATATGAATACTCAGTAGCACCTTGTAAACGAAAGTTTCGTCGTGTAATTTTGTCCGATTCTGAGAATAGTGATTCGGAAACTTACCAGCAAAATGATACCTCGAGGGATGCCTCCTCAACATATACCTGGACCCAACCTAAAGGTAACCAAAGAAAAATAATAGCTTTTACCGAACCTTCTGGAGTTTCGCATCATGTCATATCTACAATGTTTGATAAATCACCCGCTGAATTTTATTCTCTTCTGGTTACGGATAAGCTACTTGAAAAAATTGTGGATTGCACTAACCAATTTGCTTTAGCTAAAATAACCTCCATGCATGAAGCTGCTTCGAGTGGCGCACGTATTAGACGCTGGAGCCCTACAAACTTGGGCGAAATTAAAAAGTTTTTTGGCTTGATATTATTTATGGGTTTGGTGAAACTCCCTAAACTGGCAGATTATTGGTCAAAAGACAATATTACTAGCCATTTATTTCCAAAAACGATCATGTCCCGGAATCGTTTTGAATTAATTTTGCAAATGCTGCATTTTTCCCTCAACGATGATCAAAACAAAGATGACCGTCTGCATCGAGTACGCGATTTGTTTGATACCCTAAATGAATCTTTCAAGAATAATTACACTCCAGCTGAAGATATCTGTATTGACGAGAGCATGGTTCCCTTCCGTGGGCGAATTATTTTCCGTCAATATAATAAACAGAAACGTCATAAGTATGGCGTAAAAGAGTTTAAATTGTGTACGATTCCAGGATACACATATAAAATAAGCATTTATGCAGGCAAAAACGATGAACAAAATACATCACCTACGAATGTTGTAATGGCTTTATGTAGTAATTTATTAAACAAAGGACATACGCTCTATACTGATAACTGGTATACTAATGTGGATTTAGCACGAACCCTAATGGAAAACGAGACACATCTAGTAGGTACGATTCGAAAAAATAGGAAACAGCTTCCGAAAGATGTAGTATCCGCCAAACTCAAGAGGGGACAATATTCTGCTGCGGAAAGCTCCGATGGCATTACTTTTATGAAATGGAAAGACAAACGCGAAGTATTTGTGCTTTCCACGAAACATTCTGTTCAATTTCATAATATTACCAAACGCGGAAAAACTGTATCAAAGCCGAGGATTGTCGTTGATTATAATAAAGTTAAAGGTGCAGTGGATTTAGCAGATCAACTCGCTGCATATTCTTCACCTCTTAGAAAAAGTATTAAGTGGTATAAAAAGCTAGCCATAAATCTACTGCTCAATACGTCTTTAGTGAATGCTTTTATTTTGTACCAAAAGGTGACTAATAATAAAATTTCTATGGTAGATTTTAGAAAAGAAATTGTCAAAGATTTTTGTTCTGAACCAAAAGCACTGGACACTGTCGAAACACGACCGAAGAGGTTAAAGCACAAATTGCTACAGAAAGAAGGAAAAAGTAATGTAAGACGGGCGTGTTCTAACTGCTACAAAGAAAAAGTAAAGATCTTAGGAAGAATTGAAGCAAAAAATAAAGTAAAAAAAGTTAAAACATTCTGTGATGATTGCCCTAACAAACCATTTTTATGCTTAGAATGTTTTAATATCGCTCATAAATAAATACTTCCATGCTATAAATTTATGATAATATGTAAGAACTCAAAATACGCTTAACATTAATTTTCTACCTTTTAAAATAAATAGATATGTAAAATAACTGTCTAATTTATTTAATAAACTATTAAATACATCCCATCTTATTTCTCTGTTTTGTGATAAGTAGGTCACCAATGAGTCCCTCAAGATTATTTCCACAAAAACTTCAATTTTTAAGTGCTGACGTGGGTACGTTAGACTAGGGGGCCGCGCGGGTCTAACAGAAGGTAAAACGGCCTTGTTCGTTCGACCGACGCAGAGAACTAGACGTTAAAATATAAGTACGAGTGTGGGACAGCATTGTCTTACATGGCCCAAATGGAACAGTCAAGTGTCGCCCGTATGTTCCGACGTGGCCTGAACGAGAGCGTATTGCTTCTCGCTCTGGCGTTTAACGTGTTAAAATACAGGTGATCCTAGTTTAAGAGGCAGGGTTATATAAATGATTGTACGGATTTTTTGTATCAGTTTGTACTGCTTTATATGTCTGTAACTTTGTTGGTGAATAAACAATTTATTATTTACTAGTGGCCCGCCCCGGCTTCGCCCGTGCAAAGCTGGGGTGGGTTATACATATAAACCTTCCACTTGAATCACTCTATCTATTAAAAAAAACCGCTTCAAAATCCGTTGCGTAGTTTTAAAGATTTATGCATACATAGGGACGGACAGAAGAATGCGACTTTGTTTTATACTATGTAGTGATAATGTCACTATCGTCATCGTCTCAGCTCATTGAAACACCACAGTCTCCATTTTCTTTATACGTGTATTAGTTACTACTGTCCTATTCTTCACTTACCTAGCAAAACAAAACGTAAAGTGAAGTGTAAGCACGTTTTATAACTTTTTACAGCCCAAAACGCATCAGTGTGCGTGCGATTATATTTACCCGCGCACACATTAACCCATGTTTAGAAGGTGTGTAAGTACAAATGATGAAACTGTCTTATTTGGGCTTTGTCTTAATCCAATCGAATTTTAGTTTAGAGCTAGCTATGATCCGCTGGCCAGACGGACTGGCCCAGGGTTTTGTTTCAAATTCTGCTCTTGTGGCTACGTTGTCTTTTTTATTTTCCTTTAGACGGCTCTGACACACTGCTTATGGAATGAGTAGTTGCCATTTTGTATTCTAAATCTGAAGTGGGTTATTTATCAGTTGAGAAATAGAAAATCTTAAGTTCAACCACAACCAGTCATGAAGCCTGATATTTTTTAGCTTTTGTTCTATGACGCGTTATTAATAGTTGTTTTATGTAGATGATACGTCTATTAACCCATATACGTGGATGTGCTATCCATCGCAATTTACCACCAAGGCTGTCGGGTTGATTAGCATAACTACCTACAACGGCAAGACGCGTAACGCCAAAGCAAAAAAGACTACAAACTCCCCCATGGGACTTCTTTGGTCTATAAAAACGGTCAACATTGAAAAGGACACTTCTAAATATGTATTATGTAACCATTTCCTGTTTTATATCAATTCGCACCAGTTAAACAAGATAAGGTTAACTACCAGTTTTCATCCTTGTGATCCCATCTAGTGGGACCACCGGTAATTATATGGTTAGAGCAGCTGTCAGTTTTCTGACTACGTGTCAGACTACCATAGATGGTAGAATGCCAGTTAAGCGGCTTTACGTGCCCTCCGAGGCACGGAAGAGGTCTCAGATAAACACACATATTATGGACATCCATCCAACATTCAACGGAGCCAGAAATGCTGAGCCTTTTTTTAGTGCCTCTCTTGTAACAGAATAAAATTAAAATACACACATAACATGGATCAAACAAAGGCATTAAAACTCTTTCAACGCACCTGACCAAACAAACCGCAAGATTCACGATAGCCGTCACCTTCCAAGATAGATCAAAAACAACCCAAAAGCGTGGAGTGACCTCTATCTATTCCTAGCGCCTGTAAATAAAAGCCCATCGCCACCATTCTGGCCGTTGCTGCTACAAAATATAGAGAGTAAGCAGTAACATAACTTTACATTGACATCGAAATAATCGTACACACACAGAGACAAATTCATTTGAATATGGAAAAAACCGTAAACAATTTGTGGCTTTTGTATCAGTTACTCCGCTAATTGTTAATCATTAACTTAGTTAGTCATGGCGAATTGGGCCACCATTTGAATAGCAGCCCATACTGCTGTGTCAGATGCTGCTGATATTTAGGTGGAGTCGAAATATCCCACAGTGACCAACTGGCTAGATGACTCTGAACCGGGTTTCATGATTGTGCTCGGACAGACGGGTTGGGAAAGGGTTTAGTTTCAAGTATTTTCTCTCTATAGGTTTTCTACCTTAACATTTAATTTAGTCGGCTCCTACGACACCCTCAGCTTGAATATGATGGTGTCATTACATATTCTAAATCCTTCACCACACGGATATAAGTTTGTCATTACACGGGCGTATTGTACATAAAAGCATGCCAGAGTAAATACCACGTATCCCCCAGCAACGTATCATATGCAGTTCTAGGTCGCTCAACCACCTCAACTCACCTCAACTCGCTCAACTCAATTTTACTTGATCAGTTTCTCAACTTGCAAAATATTAATAGTCACATGTATTCGCACCACTTTGAGGTACTGTTTGTTACAAATACGTACTGTGTAAATGCCAAGATAAAAAGCATTCATTTCAAAGGGTGTACGGTGGCACTCAATAAAGTTAAGAACTCAGATAAATAAATAAATAAATCAAGTAATGAATGTCAACACTGGCTACATCGGTGTCTCGTTAGACTGGCCGTCTATTACACCGATTATCTGTCTATTTTATGTCGATTAGAGACAGCAAGGCTTGCAGCAGGAAACTCGTCAATCAGACTGGGATTACCAGAAATCAACCGACAGTCTTCACATACCGCCATGAACTTTACTGTTTTATCAACATGTTCGAAATTATCCATAATCAATAGACGCGGACAATCGGAAGAAGATAAGAAAAGAAGAAAAGTGAGAAGTTGGACTGTAAGAAATAAATAAATAAATATAAATATCCTTGGACATTTCACACAACGCCATCTCGTCCCAAGCTAAGCAACTTAATGCTTGTGTTATGGTAACGAGATGGATGATAAACTACTTACTTACATACATTTTTTTTTTTGTAAATACATACATATTAAAGATAGAAATGACACCCAGACTCCGAGCCAGTACCTCTGGTTTAGACAAAGACACTTGCCCCACCCCGGAATCGAACCCGGGACCCGTTGATCCAAAGGCGGCACATCTAACCACTAGACGCACTCTGCTGTAAGACCTGCCTAGTGTATATGAATTGTTACATATACAAACTGATATCCGTTGTGAAAAATGGATCTTCTTCTCAGCCCGCAAACAACCCACTGCTGAGTCGAGCCTCCACCAAATTATAAGAGGCAAATTAGCCTACTGTGCCACGCTGGCCAGCCGGGTTGGTACAGGATTTGGTTTCGGGATTTCCTCTCCTGCGGCTAGATTTAGTCTGCCCTTACGATACCCTCACGATGGAATGGGGTAACTTTATGTGGTCTAAATCCGTTACCACGTGGACGTAGTATATCTTAAATACTATTATATATTCCTGTAGTATAATCTATCTGTCTGTATTTGTCCTCTGACATATGTGTTACAGTCGACAACAGGTTGACTCAGAGGATGTTAAACCTACAGATGACTTGCAACTGCAGTAAAAATGGCGATTTGCCAGCTGTTGTTTTTCATAACTTTTAGGTATACTGCATAACATTTCGCTTACACGTGTAGCGGAGCTGTGAAGGCCAAACTGATAACCTTGGGTTTATGCTGTTTCCCATAGACACTGTCGTGTTATTAGGCCAAGGTCAGGAATTCCTTTGTAAATACCTTAAAATCACGACTTAGGTTTTTTTTTTATTTCTAAAAACGTTAAAAAATTCGATACGTCCTTTTAAGCTAATTAACGTCGCAGTATTTTTTATAAGGTACTTGAGCCTAAGCTTGCGTGATGGAAAGCAACACCAGGGTCCAAGATGGAGCAGGCAATTCAAGGAAATGCCCTTTCAGGCACTGGCTCTCACATACACACGACGAAACACAGTACAACTGCACTTAGATGTGAGGGTGCTAGCTATCCGGGCGGACCATTAGATCCTACCACCAAGCGTGCTGGGTTTTGTTGACTTTTACAACACGCGTTTATTCCCTGCGTGCGGTGTGCAAGTATAATAATTCTGGCCCGTCCCCACATGGGGTGAAATGGTATATTAAGGTGAATGTTCCAGGGTAGCCCGCGAAATTCAAATTTTCGTACGTTTTTTGCAATTTGCAGGTCAGTGCTAGGTTGTATGTTGATTAAAATGTTATTCGCGGCTGTAAGACGTATGTAGTTACAGAGTTATAATCATCAAACTCATCAATACATCCCTCCAAGCTCATAAAGGTGCAAGAATGACTTTGAGCTTGAAAAAGTTTTTCTTGTACAACCTAGCACTGACGTGCAAATTGCAAAAAACGTAAGAAAATTTTAATTTCGCGGGCTACCCTGGTACATTCACCTTAAAAGTGCTTTTTTAACTTTTAACTGGCCTGGCCAGTATGCCACAGTAAGTGTGCCACAGTAAGATCCCTTTAATTAAATTGATGGAAGCCTGCCTTAGCAGTGGGTTATTTAAATTCAGACATTTTGTGTGATGCGGATTGAAGGCATTATTTCAAATTAAAACATCAATCAAACATTAAACTTCCAGAAAGCACACATATTTAAAACCATGACGTCACCAACCTATTCCATTCAGACGATTAAATCAATTTGATAAACGGAAAACGTAACAATACGGTAGTCTCTTTTCCCTACATTAAACTTTAGGAAGTCAGAGTAAGTCAGTGCGACATTTATGAACTCATCTTCATCATTTATGCCTCTTGGACAAATGATTCGTACTTCGCTTAGTATTTGTATTATTATTTTTTTAAATATCCCTAAAAGCCATGATTTTTAGACATATTAGTTTTTTGGATATTTTTTTATTAATCACATTTTATTGCTCAGAGAGACTTACGTAAAGACTCTACTAAATTGAGCGGGCTATTTATAGAAGCAGTGCAGAAGGCTAATATATTTCATAAATTATGCATAAAATACATTAAATCAATAAAAAAAAACACACGGTTACATGCTGTTTTGTTCATGTGTGTATAGTCTGTGGTCAAATTGAGAATAGAACTATATTTACGGAACTATAATTTAAATGAATTATCTATATTATTATTAATCTATAGAAAAAAAATAACTTATTCAGTTTATTAGTCAGTTTGTCAGTTGGCAAAGAGTTCAAATGATACGTTCAGTTTGATCAAAGGGTTTTATTGTAAGCCATAGGTCACTGCAAATACGCGACGGTGTCAAAGCGGCAGTTTAATTAGTTACACCAAAATAAACACGATCCGAGTGTGGTTTTTGGAAAGTCGTTCCAGCAAACTGGTGCTTTTGAGGTGACCATCCGATACGAAGTTAGGGAGACACTTATATAAAAGACAGTCAAAGGGACTTTTTTAATTTCAACCCGTAGTTTGCCTAAATTGACACGGATTGCCATCTGCCCTCTGCAAGCCATCTTGTAAGACAATCGGTAATTGGTTTTCGGCCTACCATTTCCTATTGTCTACTCTTACGACACCCTTTGGATGAAATGGGGTGGTGACACAATGTATTCTAAATCCGTCACCACACGTAACAAACCTAGTATGTATATATGTTAAGCTGACCCAGCCCAGGAACAAAAAATAGATATTGATAATTTTTTAATGTTTTTTGTGTAATGTATAAAGGTTTTTTAATGTCCCTATTATACCGTAAAGTATGGTGTACTTCTGCCGCACTTGTGATAGCTGCAGTGGCTCCACTCTCGATCAACATCTAATCTAAGAAAGTACCAGTGACTTGTCTCATTAAATGTATGAGACTTGTAAATACCGCAAACTTGTATCAACTGTCTAAAACCAAATAAAAAATATCTTTATTCAGATATCATCATCATCATTTCATCCCATTAATTAACCACTATTGAGTTAAGCCTCCCCAAATTCATGGAGGAAATTTAGCCCACTGGGCCATCCTAGCAAGACGCGTTGGCCCGGAATTGTTTCAAGTTTTCCTTCTTTTGCGGCTAGGTAATTCGCCTCTTACGACACCCTCAGGATATTGTGGGTTGGTGACATTGCGTATTCTAATTGCGTCCGTGTATCCAATTTCAGGTTTGGAAGGCGATTACAGAGAAGAGCCGGGGATAAACAACTCTTCCTTTTTGCGGCTACGTTTAAAACTTGGATGCAAAGAGAGGCATGCTGTTGGCAACTAAGGAAGTTGGAACTGAGAAGCCACGTTAATTAATATATGAGTAAAATATCTCTTTTTTATTTAAATAAAATTATAAGATTAAATGCTAAGAAGCACTATTTATGATTATTGTCTTCAATAAACTAAAATATTATATCTGGCAAAGCTACACTGAAAATATTTACATTTTGTCTCGTTTACTTTGGCATAGTTACCTCAAGTCAAATAAGATGCTCGGACTATTTTGAACATTTTATTTGTCATGCTGGCTACCCACCCCAGCTATAAGCGAGTCTACTAGTCATCGCGTCAAACCACAGTAATCATTTTCTTTTTAAGGATACCGTGTATCAGTTAAGCAACAGTGGTGACGGATTTAGAATATTCCGCGTGGTAATCGATTTCGAATACATAGTGTCACCACCCTATTTCATCCTGAGGGTGTCGTAAGAACCGACAAAAGAAAACGATAAGATCGAAAATCTAACAGCAAGAGTTTCACACGACAACCTGTGTCAACCCGTCTGGCCAGTGTGGCACAGTAGGCTTATTACCCTCCCTGTGATGGGTGGAGGCCCGACTCAGTAGTGGGTCATTTATTTGAGAGGACTGCCCGTGTGGTGATGTAGAATACACAAGGTCAGCAAAACAAGCTAGGCCGGCGTCGCGCAGTAGGCTAATTACCCTCCATGTAGTTGGAGGAGGCCCGACTCAGGAGTCCGTCACTGGCTGAGAAGTAGTGGTAGTTAAGAAACAACATAATTTTTAGCCTGCTCTTCTTTGTAGAGCAGCCTAAGGAACCGGTGACCTATTCAGATTCAATGGTTCAAAAGTGTTTTGTAAAGAACTGAATAGATATATATATAGTCCAATTTACGTCTTTAAAATAATAATATTTTGCCTTGCTAAATTTTTTTAACAAATCTTACATGTGACGGTAGATTTTTTCACAGGTTTTCACAGTTTTTCTTCACTTGCAGCTAGACTATCGTCGTACCTTACCTAAATACGACAACTTCAGAAAAGAGCATTTTGGTGGTACCATAATATATTCTAAAATATAACACTAATAAAATTATACAAAATAATAATATAAAAATGGCTATCTTGAACGATAAAGCGGTTCAAACCGGTTCGAAACTAGAAGTAATGGCCGCTAGCCTATTATGTATGCTAACAGTTTTGTTTGTGTCGATGGAGCGGAGGCGGCCGGGGCCGACGTATGGGCTGAATTTAAATCTTCACGCTGCTTATTAGTAACGGGGTAAGCAGCGAAGTGGAGAACACTCGAAGCGGTGACCCCGAACTGTTTGACAAACGTATCTAACTTTATTCAGAGTTGAAACTACTTCTCTAATTATAGGAAACCACATCATTGACACAAATATGACAGAAATTAAATACAGAGATCTACGAACTTAAATTAATAATAATAATAAAACAATGTTGTTACACAACTAACTATTTTTTAAAATTATAAAAATTATGATAAAAGACTATACTAACTTTCAACGTCAACTTAAAACAAATTAGGGTTAGTTTACATAATCTTTAGTGTAAGAAGGTATCTTAAATGTTACTTCTAACAAATCTACTACTACTCAGGCTATATATTACCCACTGCTGGCCTCCCCCAGTTACATGGAGGGTGTAACTAGCCTTTAATTTAGGCACCGGAATTTGTATAAATTTTTCCATCTCTTGTGGCCATGTTGTCGGCCTCATCATTTCCTTTTGTACGCTCTTACGACACTCTCATGGAATGGATGGAATGGGGTGGCAACACTATGTATACTATATCCGTCACCAAGGGAAAAGCCGAATTGATTACCTCCTCCTTTTTGAAGTCGGTTGAAAAATGTGGAAATCGATTAGGCTTATCTTCAGAATAAAGTTGTTTGCTCCATTACCGTTCACGGAAGCATTTCAGCTTGATGGTGCAGTATTTATTTGTAAAGTTAATGGTTGGATTAACACGTGAGATGCTAGTACGCTTGTTGACTTAACAGGATGGGTAGAGAAAGCGGACTTCAATTATCCGATCAATTATAGAAGACCAGGTTAGTCCGTCCGTTTCACCGTTTCACATGGACTTCAAACCTGTGGCAAATTCGACCTTCATAAAGTGACTGATTTTCCTACAAAAATATGACTAATTTAGAATACAGGGGTCACCAACCCATACCATTCTGAGAGTGTCGTAAGAGCCGATAAAAGGAAATTTCCACCTAGGCACAAGAAGGAAAACTTGAAACGAAACACTGTGCCAACCCGTCTGGCCAACGTGGCACAGTAGGCTTATTACCCTCCCTGCAATGGGAGCAGGCTCGACTCAGTAGTGGATCATTTATGGGCTGAGCAGTAGTATAAGACTGCCCGTATGGTGATTTTGAACACACAAGGTCACCAACCAAAGCCATTCTGAGTGTGTTGTTAGGGATGACTAAAGGAACGCAAGAGACAGACCAACTAGACGCAAGAGAAGTGAAACTTGAAATAAACCAAGTGCCAAACCGTCTGGCCTAACGTCTGGCACATTAGGCTAATTTCCCTCCATTAATTTGACTGCCTCGTTGGTCTAGTGGTTAGATGTGCCGCCTTTGGATCAACGGGTCCTGGGTTCGATTCCGGGGTCGGGCAAGTGTCTTTGTCTAAACCAGAGGCACTGGCTCGGAGTCTGGGTGCCATTTGTATCTATAATATGTATGTATTTACAAAAAAAAAATGTATATAAGTAGTTTATCATCCATCTCGTTACCATAACACAAGCATTAAGTTGCTTAGCTTGGGACGAGATGGCGTTGTGTGAAATGTCCAAGGATATTTATTTATTTTATTTTATTTATTTATAGGCTGAAACAAATGAAGTATTTATTACTTTAAATCCACGATTACTCATCTTCTCTTTCGTGAATTATCTTATCGTTTAATATCGTGTCGGGTGCTGTAAAATGTACATCGGTTACTGTCAATAAATAAAGGGTTGAAAGGATAACCGTTAATGGATTCATGAGGTGATAATTAAACCGATATGCAATCGTAACTGTAATTGTTAGTCGCTGATTGTAAACATTAAGGGATAAATCAATTACTAAGCTATTTTGGTAGCCATCTTTGATGCGGATGAGCAAAGTGCATTGTGTATTTTTCAAGCCTATTTCTGCCTCGTTGGACTAGGGGTTACATGTGCCGCCTTTGGATCAACGAGTCCCGGGTTTGATTCCGGGGTAGGGCAAGTGTCTTTGTCTAAACCAGAGGCACATGCTCTAGGTCTGAGTGATATTTGTGTTTGTGAATTACATGTTTGTAAACTGCCCTGCGACACATGTTATACCTAGGGCAAGGAGTTCGTTTTTATAGAGAACTAGCGACCCGCCCCGGCTTTGCACGGGTGTAATGATGAACCTCTAAATTTATCAGTATTTCTCTACAATATTATACATGTATTATACATATAAACCTTCCTCTCGAATCCCTCTATCTATTAAAAAACCGCTTCAGAATCCGTTGCGTAGTTTTGAAGATTTAAGCATACATAGGGACGGATAGACGACAGCGACTTGGTTTTATAATATTTATTGATGATTATTGATAGTGATGATAGTGTAGAAAAAAAGGCTTGTTGGTGTGACTTAGGATTGTGTGTATTTTGTTTTTTTTTTAGTATATCCCTGGAATAACCTGAATCGCAGTGGCAGGTTACAATAATGAAATTCACGAAAACAAATGACACCCAGTCTTCTTACAAGTGCCTCCGATTTCCACAAAGACCGTGCCCGACCCCGGTATCGAACCGGGAACCATTCCTTTTCATTTAATTGGCATTAGCCGTGTGGTGACAGTGTGGATTAAGAATAGATAGTGTCACCGCCCCATTCCATCCTGACGGTGTCGTAAGAGCCAACAAGAGGTTGGTCGTTAATCGCGCCGCAAGAGAATGAAAACTTGATAAGAAACCTTCTACCCACGTGTTTAGCCAGCGTGGCACAGTAGGATAATTCCCCTTCATACAACTGGAGGAGGCCGACTCAGCAGTCGGTCCTCTATGGGCTGAGTTCTATTATTAGTATTAAACTAGCGACCCGCCCCGGCTTCGCACGGGTGCAATTATATTATACCCATAAACCTTCCTCTAGAATTACTCTATCTATTAAAAAAACCGCTTCAAAATCCGTTGCGTAGTTTTAAAGATTTATGCATACATAGGGACGGACAGAAAAATGCGACTTTGTTTTATACTATGTAGTGATTCCATAACTCGTGATGCGATGGGCATACCGATATAACATCGCTCATTTTCTTCGAACTTTATAATGTGATATTATAAAAAAATTGTATGTTACAGGTTTTTTATAAGTCAGTACTCTTATACTCTGCTAATAGGACAAGTGAAAGGGGTAGGAGAAAAATGTAATCGATTCATTCCGTTCGAAAGCCCCAAATGATACTACGGTCATGCTTTTCATATGTTCCACTCTCATTAGAACTTGATAATCGAATCGATAAGCATCAATCATTGTATTGTAAACGCAAACAACGGAATACTAAACTACTTGTCATCATGGTCGTCGGACCACAGTAAATTTATAGGTGAGTAAGAAAGGTGTGCAATAACATTTGTTAAACAAATGATTTGATTTATACGCGCGATCAAGCGAACAGTGCCGATTGAAATTGTGTGAAAGTGTAATTCATTGTACGTTTAAAAATACTCGTTAGAAATATACTCATAATTATGTGTGCAGTGTGCCTACCTTGTTGTTCTCTGCACCACCTATAGGTTGACTGGTAGAGAATGCCTGTGGCATTAAGTCCGCCTCTGTACATATCATGTGCACAAAGTTTTAAATAAATAAATAGTTATAGTGATAAAATAGAACCTGAAGCTACTAATTAATTGTCTACGCGTCATGCTTGACGTTATACGTATATGAAATTCAACACTTTTTTACAGATATGTCGCGTGTTTATTGCATTATTTAATTCCGACGTTTCGAATGCTTTGCAGCAGTCGTGGTCGCGGAGACACCGCGACCACGACTGCTGCAATATAATTTTGTTTTTTTGTTTTAGTGATAACATTCCCTGTGCACGCAGAAATCCCTCACGGTATCCAGAGGTATTGTGAGTATTGGCAGATGAGTGTTTTCCTTGAAATTTGATCAATTTAGTAACTGGATCCCAAGAAGGTGAGAGCTGCCAACCATCCTCTCTTTTGAGATTTGGATGATTTTTAATCTCAATAGCCTCAAAATCATTACATACCAAGAATGATCCGCGAGGAAATATTGTATTTAGGCTACTGATTGCGTAAATATTTACTGTGTCATAGTAGAGGGCTTCAAAGTTTGCCGACGTGATACAAAGCAGATAACTATTTTTAATACCCTCGACATATCCGCTTGGCGATCGCAGATTATAAACAAACAATGCTCAGCGTTGTTTTGGGGTCACTTTTAATATAGCAAAATAACCAACAGAAAGTCAACTATACTGTTTTGACGCCAACAAAATTTTAACTATATAACTATAATTCAAGCGTTGATTACATATTCCACTGAATGGTTGAGTGTAAAGCGACTGCGAAACAGAGGTATAATATGGCTGCAGCAGCCATAAGTGCCTAAATAAATCTGCTAATATTATTTTTCTTGTCTGTGGCATTTTGCCGGAGTCTTCTAATTAAGGAGCGTCAAAATGGACAAGCAACGGTTATTTTTGTCAGTTTTGGCATTCCACGATACTTAAGCTAATACAACCGTGTCAGTTCGGGAACTATGCCACACGCCCTTGACACGAGCACTTGGCGAAACCTTTTGAATTGAATTAAGTAGATTAAGAATTTTGTATATTTATATTAATAATAACCAAATCAAGTGCGTACTGGCCAATCTCTTCATGATTTATATTTTTTTTTAAAAACCCCTGTCTATACTATTACATATACCTAACCTGATTTGCGGGGGCGGGTTATCAACATAAAATTCACGAATACTTATGACACCCAGACTCAGTGCTAGTGCCCCACCTGCCCGACACTAGATCGCAACCCCTAGACCAAATAAATAACGACAAAATAAAGTTTCTTTTGAGTTTGAGTTTAAAGAGCAGTATTATTTTACCTGTGCATGAGCTGAATTTCTGCCATTCGCTTGTATTTGTGTCCCCACTTGCTGCAAGTCATACTTGCTTTCTCGGGAATCGAACCCGCGACCTTTCCGTTAAGCTAAGCGGCGAGCACGATTCGTATTCAAAACAAATTGTAAACTATTATGCGTTTCCATTGTACTGAGTTATATTTGATAATTAAACGTACAGTACAGTACAGTAAAATTATCTGATGAAATAATATAATGAATATTTTGTATATATTTGATAAGGGATTGTCCATTAATCACGTGAGGTTCGGAGGGGGGGAGGGGTTCCGCAAAAGTCACGAAATATCACAAGGGTGGGTTACTAGTTAAATATCACGTGTATTTATTTTTTCGTCAAACGCGTGATTTCTAAACCGAAAAGCGGCGTGTGTAAATATATGTGATTTTAATGGAGGGTGGGGGGCTAGTCCTAAACCTCACCACGTATCGCCAAGGGGGAGGGAGGGGTTAAAAAGTGTTAACAAAACATCACGTGATTAACGGACCGCCCCTAATTAAACTAGATGTTATAAATGGCCCACCGATTAATCCATCCACCTCCAGACGCCTTCTTGGTCTAGGGGTTGTATGCGACGCCTTTCGATCACAGGTCCCTGGTTCAGTTCCTGGGTAGGGCAAGTGTTTTTGTGTAAAGTAGAGAAACTGGGCACCAACCAAACCTGCTTCTACTACTCAGCCCATTAAAGACTCACTGCTGAGTCGGGCCTCCTCCAATTACGTGGAGGGAAATTTGCCTACTGTGTCACGCTGGCAAGACGGGTTGGCACACGGTTTGTATAAATTTTTCCTTCTCTTGTGGCTAGGTTATCGCCCTTGTTATTTCCTTCTGTCGGCTCTTACGACACCCTCAGGATGGAATGGAGTGGTGACACTATATATTCTAAATCCGTCACCACACGGACAACCATACTTAATAAACGAACAAAACATGTTATTATTGTTGTAATAATCAAAGCAGACTGCGTGGGCGCAACCTGACCTCGGAAAAGTTCGTGTATCTCCGGGAAACTTCGTGGCTCGTCTCATTTCAATAGAATTGAACAGATAATTCCAAGAATTATCCTTACATTGAAGGCTGTTCAGTAATAAAGAGTATTTAGAGGCCACGAAGCCTGTCAGTACCAACCTTCTAGACAGCCACAGATGAATAAAAAGCTAACGTTAACTAGTTCTTGACCTCGATTTCGCCCGTATTAAAACCGTATTAAAATTAAAAAGAAAAGTTTGTATATTTGTAACGCAAGCACAATAACCAATATTTAAAATGTTCAATAACCACTAAAACTACTACTGAGAAGACAACTAGAAAGAGCTAATGATCTGAAAACGGCTGAACCGATTTTGATACAACATCAAAGATCAGCCAGAAAGGATGGTTTTCTACAAAAAAAACCACAATTTCTTTAATTACAACAATAACAAAAATCACTACATAGTTGTTCAATTCATTTAGGAGGTATAATGCCTAGAATATTG
Source organism: Clostera curtula (assembly GCA_905475355.2). Lineage (NCBI taxonomy): Eukaryota > Metazoa > Arthropoda > Insecta > Lepidoptera > Notodontidae > Clostera > Clostera curtula. The sequence continues at coordinate 16,477,511 of FR997809.1, read as the reverse complement.
CGTCAAACTTATAATACCCATCTTTTTGTCAAGGGTTCAAACTGTCGAACAGATTTGTATAAAATTTGGCGTTCAAATAGTTCAGGTCGATTGAAGCAACTTTAGTCCCGGGATAAATTCATGGTTGAGGAGATTGGCCGTCACATGAATTATACTTGTGAACTGTTGCTGCTGTTTGGGGCTCACAGGACCAATGCCTATATTATTCAACTTAATTATGTATTGTTTTAATATTCACGTTTCAATTTAGGTTAGGTTAGTAGTTTAGGTGAAAAATCTAAAAGCTATTTATTCAATCTGAGCTCTTTTGACACATCAATATACTACAATTACCAGCGATTCGGAGAGTTACTACATAGATAAGGGCTGGCAAGAAACTCTGAAGCTCCTTGCTTAAATCGAGGACGGCTCATTCGGTTATGACAGTTCTGCGAGAGCAAGCAAGCGCAATAGTCACAAAGGCCAAATATCACCAGTATTCCGCCAGTATTTAGAACCCCCGAATCTGCGCATGCCCACAAGGATAACGCATGTAACAGCCTCCACCCTTCTCAATAAAATTGCAGGGAAGACGTCCCGCGACACGACGCCACCACTGCCACGAGACTTTGAGTGAGCATGACAAAGAGATCAACAAACTCTAAACTATGTTGCTAGGCGGTCATCCTAGCGTACAACGTAAACAATATATTAGAACCCTGCTCACCCTTTAAGGGACAATGACAGATACATACTAATGGCCTAATAAAATCAGCATACAATACTCTAATAACGACTGGCTGCCTCTTATAGCTCAGCCGCGGCGGCACTTTCACGAGGGCTATTGTAGCCATCACTTCGGAAAAATTAGGACATCTTGACGTGAGAACAATGATATTTTAAAGCTGAGGTTGTTCTGAAATAATTCATTATTTGTGAAGGTGTACTTCTCATATATGACCCACTGGTGAGTCGGGCCTCCAGTAGTTCATCATTATTTCAGCCGAAAGACGTCCACTGCTGAACATGCTGAAAATGCTGTGCATGCCTATAACTGACATACATATCAGGATTAAACCTATGTTATTAATGTAACTGTAATATCATAATAAGTATGTTCTTGGCGTGTGTTAATAAATAAATACATAACTAAATAAACATAGGCCTCCCCCAAGGATTTCCACAAACGCCCCACTCGAGGACTTTTCTGCCCCATCGGGCGTCGGTCCTGCGCCCTATGTGCCCTGCCCACTGCCACTTAAGTTTGGCAATCCTGTAGTTACATGGAGGGTGATTAGCCAACTGTGCCTCGCTGGTCAAACGGGTTTCGTATCAAGTTTCCCTTCTCTTACGATTAGGTTATCGACCTAGTAATTTCCTTTTTTCGGCTCTTACGACACCCTCAGGATGAAATGCCCGCGAGTGAACGCAGGCACAGCTAATGAATGGGATATAAAAAAACCCTAAAGGAAAAGGATAAGTTTAAAATACCGACTGTTTTCCTATTTTGACTTTGAAAGAGACATTGAGTGTGGCACAGAAGGCTAATTTCCCTCCATGAATTTGGAGGAGGCCCGACTCAGTAGTGGGTCATTTATGAGTAGTAGCAACGACGACGAAGACGACATGAAACCAGAAATCCAAGAATAGCAGTTGCATAAACAAGAATGTCCCACAAAAGCAGACACAAGTGGTGCCTGTTCTTCGGATTAGTATGCTCAGTGCGACAGGCGGCCGGGTGCTGGATTCATAAGTCCCGTCCGTGCATGGATGCAATAAAATCTGAAAGTAGACCTAAAGTCTGCATCCTAATACTGGGATTGAAATATTACACAAGCATTTAGGAAACGTTTCTAATTTATAACTACTACCTACTAGTACTCAGCCCATATAGCACATATAGCTGAGCTGAGTCGGGCCTCCTCCAGTTACATGGAAGGCTTGTAACAGAAAATATGATAAAAAGAGTGTCCATGGAGTTTCTTGCCTGTTCTTCTCCATTGGATCTACTTTTTGGAACATGCAACTAGATTCCTAACTTCACTTTTGACTTTTCAAAAACACCAGTAAATAGGTTCAATTGAAATAAATGATTTGAGTTTGAAATGATTTGAGTTTGAGTTTGAGTTTGAGTGTGGTTATTGGCCTACTGTGCCAGGCTAGTCAGACGAGTTGGCTTCGTGTCAAGTTTTCCTTCATCAGCCGTGATTTCCATTTGTCGGCTCTTACAACACCCTCAGGATGAAATGGGATGCTCCGCAGCCACACTGAAATAGTCTTATGTGGTCTTCATATTTTGCTACTCCTTTTTTTGTAATAATTATTTAATTCCGGACTTTCACTAGGTCTTTTATTGACATGTACCTATCTGATAATATTATTTTTGACATCATGGATTTATTAAATATTCATGTTTCTTGTTTTTTTTTTACCACTGAGTAGGACTAATCTGTCTTTGTTTTTTTTATATCGAGTATACAGGACCTTCGTATTATACAGGACCTTCATCATTTTATTTTGTATTATTGTTTAGAAGTTTGGAATTGTAAATGTGAGCACTATTTAGTCACCGTATTTATATAACTTCACTACATAGTATAAAACAAAGTCACTGTCGTCTGTCCGTCCTCAAGTATGCTTAAATCTTTAAAACTACGCAATTAATTTTGAAGCGGTTTTTTTAATTTTAAAGAGTGATTCAAGAGGAATGTTTATATGTATAATACATCCATAATATTGTAGAGAAACACTCATAAATTTAGATGTTCATCATTGCACCCGTGCGAAGCCTGGGCGGGTCGCTAGTATCATATAAACAAGCAGTTGGGAGTATGTCATGCTCGCATAAAGGTCATGCTGGTGGTGTCGTGTGTGTCGGGTCCTTCGGTTCCCTAAAATATGGTTGAGCTGGGGGATGGCTGGCACATGCGTCATGCTCGTGATCGGGTGCCGCCAGTTGGGGCCGGTCATCCCTTAACTGCTATTGACATACGTACATAGCTATATATTGATCTCCTGGACACTTCTGTTGTGCAATATGTTACATTGTCCTCACATCTTAGCTTACTATAAATAAACACGAAATCAATGTAACCCAATCAGATGCTTGTAACAGAAAATATGATAAAAAGAGTGTCCATGGAGTTTCTTGCCTGTTCTTCTCCATTGGATCTACTTTTTGGAACATGCAACTAGATTCCTAACTTCACTTTTGACTTTTCAAAAACACCAGTAAATAGGTTCAATTGAAATAAATGATTTGAGTTTGAGTTTGATGGTGATACTTTGTATTCCAAATCCGTCACCACACGGACAATTATTTATAAGTGAACCAACAATTAATTCGTCCAATATATCTTTATAAGATACTAGCGACCCGCCCCGGCTGCGCACGGGGGAAATATTAACATATAAACCTTCCTCTTGAATTACTCTATCTATTAAAAAAACGCTTCAAAATCCGTTGCGTAGTTTTAAAGATTTAAGCATACATAGGGACGGACAGACGAAAGCGACTTTGTTTTATACTATGTAGTGATAGTGATAGTGAAGCTCCTGAGAGTGTTTTCCAATAGTCAACTAAACAATTAATACTACTAGTAAAGAGAAGAGGTGACAAGAAACTCTGTGGTATCGCTTTTAAATAATAATCATCATTTCAGCCCATAAAATACCTACTTCTGGGTCAAGCCTCCTCCTACTAAATGGAGGGAATTCAGCCTACTGCACATACAACGCTAGCCACGCGTAACCCTCGCTCAAGGGTTCGTATCATAAGACCACGAGGGTTGAGTTCTGACCTCCCTCGCCGCCTAGCCAACACGTATCTTGAGACGTTTCCGCCTCCTCCTTAGTGGGTATGCCTCCGCCTCTTCACGGGGGCGGAGGAGAGTCCCACACGCCCCTCGTCGGTCTTCCCCGAGACCGACGGGGATAGTCCATGAAGGATTTTACCCCTCGCAAAAAAAAGGTCAAGAGTAGGTACCATAAACCAAAGAGCATGTATGAAGGGAATAATGAAGTGGACGAAGCGAAACAAGTATGTAAGGATCGTAGCAAGTGGTCTCTGCCTACCCCTACTGGAAAGAGGCGTGATCATATGTATGCATCAATATGTCTATCTTTTATTTTAAAATTAATTTATCATTATTTGGTAGATGTCGCCTCAACTCTTGCCAGTCTGTATGTGTAGCATTCCTCACCCAGTTAAACAACAGGTTTCTTGGCCAGGCCAAGGAATAGTTAACAAGAACCGGTTAATATTTTACCTCTGTTGACAAATTACGAGTAGTTAAACCTTACATAACAATGAGGTATAATAATGTCAATTGTTTGATAATCAGTACCGCCTAATCCATTGTGTTGCTGACCTTACGCGCGGTAGTGTCTGCATATTATATTAATTATGAATTTACTTATTGTTGACCGAACACTAGTGCCTTAGTATGCGATGCGAGCGCTCAGGTCATATGTATGTATTAGAGCTTAGGCCATGAGCTGGCACCAGGAATATTGAACATTTATTTATTTATTTATTTATTAAATCTTAATGCACATAAAGTGTACAAAGGCGGACTTAATGCCATAGGCATTCTCTCCCAGTCAACCTATAAGTGGTGCAGAGAAACAAAAGGTAGGTACACAGTAAACATAAACTTTAGAAACAAGTTTAATTATATTTTATATTAAAATTATTATAATTATATAATATATAATAATACAATATTATACAATACATACTACATAGTAGTGCAGGACGTTATAAATAGTATATTCCATATACATACTTATATATACAAGAAATAAATAAATATAATATACGTTACATAAATATAATATAACGTAAATATAATATACGTTACAGTGAAGATTCTGCAAGTAAGTCCTTCGCTAAATGCTCGCGACATCTCAATTTGAATGAATACCGACTATCAGCCATCCTGATACTAGTGGGAAGAGTATTCCACAGAAGGGTGGATTGCACGACAAAGGAAGAATGTACGAAATCAGTACGGTGAGAAGGACATTGGAGTTGACGATTATGGTCAGAACGGAGATTTTTGGAATGGAGAGAACCAAGATACTGAAACTGGGAGGTGAGATATGAGGGAGCCGAAGAAGAATTCAGAAGTGAAAATAGTAAGTTTAATGCTCTTAGTTTTCGACGTAGACGGATAGGGAACCATTTCAGTTGGGATCGATAGTAAGATACATGATCGTATTTACGAAGATTGAACACGAATCGAATGCAGTTATTCAGAAGTCGATCAAGTTTATTGAGCATATCTGCATTCAGGTTGAAATAGCACACATCACCATAGTCGATAATTGGGAAAATGAGTGCTTGCACGAGCAGCGCCTTTGTTTCGGAAGGGAGAAAGTTTTTGAGGCGATATAGCATCCGCAAAATGCTAGTAACCCTTTGGCAAACGTTCCCTACTTGGTTTTGCCAGGTGAGTCCAGAGTCCAAATGGATGCCGAGGTTCTTGACACTTAAACTATAAGGGACAGTTTCGAGGTTAAAAACGATTGGTGGCAAGGAATCTACCGCTAGTCTGCAGATTATACGCGGACTACCTATAACGATAGCCTGACATTTTGTAGGATTAATCGTGAGGCCAAACCTTTCAGACCAGTTATTAATAGCGCTCAAGTCCGAATTAAGTTTTGCAATAGCGTCATGAACCGTATTAATATCAGCTTGAACGTAAATTTGTAGATCATCGGCATAAAGATGGTACGCACTCTGAAGGTTGAGGGTCAGGAGGTTTATAAAAACAGAAAATAGAAGAGGTGAAACAATACCGCCTTGAGGCACGCCAGTGTCAAGTTTACACCATTCTGATGACTCGTCCCCAACTCTCACTGACTGCTGGCGTCCCCGAAGAAATGAGGAAAACCACTGCAGGGCTTCGTCCGAGACCATAAGATAGGAAAGGGTTGCCAAGAGGATATCGTGATTGACAGTATTGAAGGCATTTGAAAAGTTTACCAAAACCATAACTGTGATTTTGGGATTCTCCATACCTGCCTCAATATCGCCAATCACTTTGAGGAGAGCGGTAGTAGTACTGTGTCCAGGACGAAAACCAGATTGAAAAGGACTAATTAAGTCATTTTTCAGGACAAAATGGGATAATTGCTTTTGCACACAAGACTCCAGTACTTTGGAAAGATAGGGAAGGATAGAGATAGGACGATACTGGGTAATAAGAGAAGGATTAGGTGTCTTTGGAAGAGGAAGGACCAACGCTTTGCTCCACAAGGAAGGGAAAGTTCCAGAGGACAAGGAAAAGTTAACAATGTGGGTAATAGCGGAAAGGATATGATCTAGGATGTATGTGATCATGCGTCTATTAATGTTGTCATAGCCGACTGCGTTGGTCTTGATGGAAAGGATTATCTTTTTAATCTCGGCCGAGTCCACAGGGGTGAAGTGAAATTGGTTGATATTAGGGCGCTTCAGACCATTAATATAATGAAGCGTTTGAGTAACGATGCGATGATCTATAGCAGAAGAGGAGGCGAAATGTTGATTAAGATCATCTAATCGGATAGAAGAAGGAGGGTCTAAATTTCGTGACTTGCCGATACCAAGTGTTCCGAGGAACTTCCAAATACCGGCAGGAGTGGAAAGAGCAATATTATCAAGAATGTAACGGCGTTTAGCGTTGCGCACCATCTGGTTACACCGATTCCTACGACACTTGAACAAATTCCAGTTATCATCGGTCCTGTTATTTTTAAATTTACGAAAGGCAGTGTCTCTTCCCCGCATCATCAATTTAATTTCCTTCGTCATCCACGGGGCTGGCGGACGTTTTATTTTGACATTTTTGATCGGGGCATGAACATTGTCGAATGGTAGCTTTTATAATATGTTATTAGTATTACAAGTATTTAATATTATGTAGATCCTAGTGATCTCTTAGATTATCACGATTTTTACACAAATTAAACATTATCCTACCAAGAATTAAATTAGCTTACAATATTTTTTGCGGGCAGCAGCTGGATGCGTCAAGCTGAAGACAGGGCGCTATGGCGCTCCTTAGGGGAGGCCTATGTCCAGCAGTGGCCTAATGTGAGCTGACGATGATGAATTTCTAAAAACTCTCTTTGTACTAGTTTCTCGCAGACTCTTCTCTGTGGAATGGCATGCGAGAGATACAGACATACTTAATGATTATATTTTTATTTAAATTTTTGTGATATTATTTTTTACTATTTACAGCATTCGAAAGAAGTTGTTCGAATTATGTATAAACATTTTGATTGTGACTTACCACAACCCACATATACCTATCACAATATGGCGTCTTATTTTGTCCAGCCAAATGTGACGCGTTTTATCAAACGCTAATCGCAGTCTGCTAATTCTCCGAGTCGGTGACCTTGGTTCTCTGTCGGATAGTCTCGTTATGATCAAATGCTAAATATAATTTAATCAGTAGCATGAATAAAAAATACAAGCAAATTTAACACCAAATCTACATGTTACATGTAATACATGTATGTATGTATATAATGTTTCGGGATATTTTAAATAAATACTGCAAAGGCGTGTCTAGCTCGTGGACTAGAAAGATGTCGGCACTAGTAAACAGCTCGGCATTAGTATGCTATCGACGAGTATACCACCTGACCACAGCACCATCGCCAGTTGCCAAGCGCTGCATTAAGCATACAATTGCACAGATACAATGTTTAAATCAGTACAAGCTCGACATATAGCCAATGATTGCTATGGCATTAATGCAAATAGTTTATACTTATACAGCGTGTAAAAAAGCCCCATACCCCTTAACGAGACGAGCAATCGATTCCGACCTGGTATTGTTGTGTTGTTTCCGTGTGGTGACGGATTTAGAATACGCAGTGTCACCAACCATACCATCCCGAGGGTGTCGTAAGAGGCGACTAAGTGCCAAACCGTCTTGCCAGCGTGGCACAAGGCTTATTTCCCTCCATGAATTTGGTGAAGGCCCGGCTCAGTAGTGGGTCATTAATGGGCTGTAACGATGATATGTATGTACATATATGACAGAGGGCCATAATTATTATTTTTGTTACTCATATTCAGAATTAATCAGAATATAACTTTGCCACAAGAATAACTTTCAAACTTGAATCAATATAAATCAAACTTTAACGAAACTCAATGGAATTAGAATATGATCTCCTACAACCATCATTTCACATCAGACTGCCTCGTTGGTCTAGTGGTTAGATGTGCCGCCTTTGGATCAACGGGTCCCGGGTTCGATTCCGGGGTCGGGCAAGTGTCTTTGTCTAAACCAGAGGCACTGGCTCGAAGTCTGGGTGTCATTTCTAGAATTGTCATTTGTCTAGAACATTGAAACGAATGGGAAGTTTTACAAAGTATATTTTAAATAAAAATCCGGATTTACATTTCTTTGTTAAGCGCGTGTAATTATAGGCGCTTGGGTTTGACGACGACGATCGAGCTCGGCGGCGTGGCTGCGTCTCGCCTTATATATGGCTGCTTGTCGGCCGGAGGGGGTTCACTCCGCGCTCCTCGGCTATCTTCGGCTGCTGTCGTTCGCCTCAGTATCGGCGCGAACATCCTGCCCCCCTTGAAAGCACCCGCTTTCAAGCCTGACGTCTTCTTCCTCCTTAGTTTCCGCCATGGACGGAATAATGCAGAGTCTGTTGTATGCCCTCTTCACCACGCCCTTCGCCGTAGTGACGTCAGCCACTCGAGCCGTGCCATCCGAGCCCGGGTAAAGCCGCGAGACGCGCCCCAGGCGCCATCTCAGCGGTGGTAGGTTTTCTTCCTTTATGTAGACGAGATCTCCAACGCGTAGACCTCGCTGATGGGTGCGCCACTTCGTTCGCTGTTGCAGCTCAGCTATGTATTCTCGGCGCCACCTCTCCCAGAACTGCTGTCTCAATAGCTCTACTCTTTGATACCTGTTAGGTCTAGAGCACGTTACAGGTGTAGACGGAACGGAGGTTAGCGGCCGTCCGACCAAGAAGTGTCCTGGAGTCAATGGAGATAGATCAGTTGGGTCGGACGAGAGAGGAGATAACGGTCGGGAATTTAATATGCTTTCAATTTGCGTGAACAAGGTCGTTAGCTCCTCAAACGTCAGTGAACTATTACTAGCTACTCGCTTTAAATGGGTTTTGGCGGATTTTATGCCAGCCTCCCATATTCCTCCAAAGTGAGGGGAATATGCGGGGCTGAAAACAAATTTGATACCTTCGTTAGCCGAGTAATCATACACAGAATGACGACTAGACCGTATCACTCTGCCCAATTCCGCATTCGCACCTACAAAATTAGTGCCATTGTCGCAATAGATCGAGATCGGTTTACCTCTTCGTGCTACAAAACGACGCAGTGCTAATAAAAATGCTTCTGTACTCAGTGCGCTAACGACCTCTAGGTGAACCGCCTTAGTTGCGAGACATATAAACAAACATAAATAACATTTAGACTGGCGACTACCGCGGCCAGTCCGACTAGTCACCAGGAACGGTCCGGCCAGGTCAATCCCGCAGGACTCGAAGGCGAATCCCTCTGCAGTTCTTACAGAAGGTAAGTTACCCATTATAGGCTGAGTAGATTTACCCCTTAATCTTGTACAAGTCACGCATGCCCTCACGGTTTTCCTGGCTAGGTATCTGCCCCCAATTGGCCAGTATTTCTCCCGAACTGAAGCCAATAAGTGCTGCGGACCTGTATGAAACAATTTAAGATGCTCGTTTCGCATCATTAGTTTAGCAAAATGATGATTCGAATCTAAGACTATTGGATGTTTTTTGTTATATTCAAAATTTGAGTTTTGTAAGCGTCCTCCTACCCTTAAAATACCACTAGGGTCAATAAACGGGTGAAGAGAAATAAGTTTCGATTTATAGTGTAGCTGCCCCCCTTTATTGAGAACCTTTATATCGCTACCGAATGATTCCATTTGACTGGCCTTTATTATAATATTTGTAGCATTATTTAACTCATCAACCGTAAGAGCCCCACACAATTTTATATCATTTCTTAAATTATAAATAAATCTTAAGACATACGCAACACACCGTTTTAATCGTATAATATTTGAGAACCTTTCGCAATCAATAAAATTTGTAAAGGTTTCTACTGTGACATGCACCTTCAATTCTGGAAGAATTTCGCTAGAACCTGAGTGAGAATAATGCGGCCATTCAGACATTTCCAACTTCAAAAAGGGAGGCCCTTCCCACCACAGAGAACAATTAACTAGTTGTAGTGGGTCGACACCTCTCGAAGCTAAATCAGCTGGATTTAAACCGGTAGGTACATGTCTCCATTTAAAATTACAAGTTAAGTCGTTAATTTCATTTACTCGGTTACAAACGAACGCCTTTAAATTCCTAGGCGGCATCTTAATCCAACCTAGAACCACCGTAGAATCGGTCCAAATATATTTGTTTGTAATATTACAACGGAGCGAGTCAAAAACCTTATTACATAGGCGCGCACCTAACAATGCACCGCATAGTTCTAAGCGAGGAATTGTACATGGCTTGATCGGCGCAACTCGGGCTTTAGCACATAGCAACCGCACGGTAACGTTGCTATCCATATCTACGCAACGTATGTATAAACAGCCAGCGAAGGCCTCTTGTGAAGCATCGACGAAACAGTGTATTTCGACGACGCTGTACGGTAAATTATTACTTAATACATATCTAGGTATTTTTAGGTTAGATAAATAAGGTAAGTTATTAATAAAATGAGTCCATATTTTGATAAATTCAGGTGGGACGATATCATCCCAGTTTAATTTTGCATTCCACAGCCTTTGTAATAAAATCTTTCCTCTTATAATGCATGCACATAATAAACCTAAAGGATCGAATATTTTAGAAGTTATAGATATAATATTTCTCTTTGTCACTTGTAAAGACGTATCGATACTATTTGGAAAATGTAATATATCTACTTGTGGTAACCAGTTCAGGCCCAAAATAGTGGAGTCTTTGTTTAAGTCGAGAGAATCCGAAATGCAAAGATTATCATTAAAATTTAAACAATTAGTACGAAATTTCCTTAAGGGAAAACAGGCTGAATCTAGGGTTTCCGTAATTTTCGTATAAATGGATTTTAATTCATCTATACTATCCGCTCCAGTATTCATATCATCCATATAAAAGTCGTTCTTTATTATATTTGCGATTTTGCTGTCGGTACAGTCTTCTGCCAACTGTACTAAGCACCGAGTACTTAAAAAGGGAGCGGACGCGGTGCCATAGGTCACCGTATTTAATTGATATAGCTTTAAATATTCATCTGGATTCTCTCGCCACAATATTATTTGTAGGTTTCTTTGTGACTCATCGATAAGGATCTGTCTGTACATTTTCTCAATATCTCCGGTAAGAACATATTTATAAGTGCGAAAACGTAACAAGATAGATAGCAAATCGCTTTGTACGACTGGCCCAACCAACTGTATGTCATTTAAGGATTTCCCAGAAGACGTCTTGGAGCTCGCATCAAACACGGTTCTAAGTTTCGTAGTGTCGCTTCTTTCCCGCATTACCGCGTGATGGGGTAGATAGCAACCAAATCTAGGACGCTGGGTTTCCGTTAAATGACCTAAATCTTTATATTCCTTTATGAATTGACAATATTTTTCTTTAACGAAAGGATCTTTACTCAGTTTGCTTTCCAAATTCAAAAATCGTTTCTTTGCAATAAGGTACGAATCGCCTAACGCTTCCTCTGGGTTTTCCTTAAATGGCATCTTCACCGAAAACCGACCGTTAGATAAGCGGCGTGTATTTTCCAAAAAGTGTTTTTCGCAAAGATTTTCTTCGAGAGAATACGATTTTTTACTGCAATGCATTTCGTCTATTTCCCAAAACTTTCTTAACAAATTATCAACCTCGTCTACTTCCCTAACGAAATTACAACACAGTGACTCATTCCTAGCTTCCCCGATTGGTCCTACCACTAACCACCCAAACATTGAGTCGTGTAAAATCGGCTTATGTAAACCTAGCCTTATTTTATCCGTACCTAAAATATCCCAGTACACATCAGCTCCCAAAAGTAAATCGATCTCAGAGGGAGATCTAAATGTCGGATCCGCTAATTCAACGTTCCCCGGAATATCAATTTCTTGTTCAATAGGCAAGTTAGGTAGATAATTAGTGATGGTAGGCACAATCAAGCATACGGTTTTAACGGTAAACTCCCTTACTCGTGAAACTAACTCGACCGTGCAACGCTTGGAAATATTTAAAGTTGCATTATTAATACCGGAAATATTTATAGGCTTAGTGTTAATAGGCACAAGGTTTAATTTTCGTTGCAGACCTTGTGTGATAAATGACGTTTGACTACCTGAATCTAACAGCGCGCGCGCGCGGTAAGTGCGCGTTCCGATTATGATATTAACTATAGCTGTGCATAACAAAACCTGTCCGGCGCGCACAGCTGGCAGCGCCACCGGCAATGCGGACTGTACGTCGCTAGGTATAGAACTATGGACAGGTCTATCGTCCCTATGTACTAGCGTGTTATGCCTCCCTTTGCAGGTACGGCAGGAGCCACGTAGTCTGCACTGAGCAGGCAAATGACCGGTGCGAAGGCAAATCTCGCACAACGATAGCTTATTTACGTGCTTAATTCGATCATTGATACTCATGTTTTTAAATTTAGAACATTCGTAGACTAAATGATTTTGATTACAAATGTGACACCTGTTATTTAATGTAGAAACAACAAACGCCTTAGGTCCTTGATTTGATGACCTGAATGAAGCTACGGGTTTACTTTCTATTTTAAAATTCTCTGTAGTTTCCAATACATTTGCGCTGTTACGGAGAAAACTATTAAATTCGTCTAAAGTGGGTAACTCGCTTAAACTATTCTTATATTCTTCCCATTTGCGACTCGTTTGGGAGTCTAACTTTGTGGAGACCATATAAATGATTAGAGTGTCCCACTTGTCGGTCGGTTGACCCAAAGTATTGAGAGCGCGCAAATTTTTTGAAATATGATCTATGATAAAACGCAACGCTTTATAGGATTCTCTGGAAACTGGTTCAAGGCTAAATAGGGCCTTTAAATGATTGTTAATTAATAATGTTTTGTTATCAAATCTTTCACATAGAATTTTCCAGGCAACCCCATAATTTTCAGATGTAAACTCGATCGACTTTATTACGACACTGGCCGAACCTTCCAATGAGGATCTAAGATAATGGAATTTATTTATGTTCGGAATTGCATCATTACTATTTATTAAAGAGTCAAAGGTATCCTTAAACTCGAGCCATCTTAGGTAGTTACCGTCAAAATGAGGTAATGTAATTATAGGCAATTTTATAGAATTAAATTGCGACTTATTTGACTCGACACTATCATTAATTGGTTCTTTGTGATGTGCCGGGACAGAATCGACAAATTGTTGTGCATTGCAAAGGAGGGAGTAGAACAAAGATTCGGTAGCATCCCGTTCTGTTAATTGTTGATCGATATCATCGGACAGAGATTCAATATCAGTCTGTAAGCTATCAAATTTGACGAGTAATTCTCGGATCGCCGTTATACGCATAGACAATTCGTTAACGTTTAATTCTGATATCTTTGAACGATCCATTTTCTCATAATTATTTATGTAATCTTTAAAACGCGTCAGGCGTCCTCGCATTACACTTCTCCTCTTAATCAATTCTTTTAGACCGCCTTCCTCATTTGCACTGAACTTTAACTCGGGTTGAGACATGTCGATTATAATTAGGTGCGATTAACACAAACTAGGCAAAGCAACACGGAATAATCTGACCTTAAAATGTGGTAACGATCACCCGTGACTGCGATGATCACTCGGCGCGCAGGTAGGTAGATTGAAGACTCCCGAAATCGCTTGTTGCTCGTCCACTAGGCCAAACGAAGCTTCGCTTGGCAGGACATACTGCAAAGTTTAATAGGTTAAAGGGAATCCGTTAACATTGGTTCAAATAGGCTAAAGGGAATCCATTAACATTTATCGGCGATTGTGGGGTATTTTCATTTCACCCGCGCCTTTTGTCCTATAAATTTATTTTATAGCAATAAATTTAATTAGGGACTGTAATAGGAAGCAAGAAACGTTGTTCACACAAAGTAGCACGTGGATATAGACACGTGGGTTATAGGCGCGTGGGTTTTCACACAAGTAGCACGTGGATTATAGACACGTGGGTTATAGGCGCGTGAAATATAGGCGCGTGAAATATAGGCGCGTGAAATATAGGCGCGTGGATTTAGGCGTGTGATAGGATTTTGGGCACCTGGATTATAGGGCGAATGGGTTGTAGGGTAAATGGAATGATCTTACTCCGATCCAGTTACTTATTGGTTTTTGACCATCCCGTTTCGCTTCTCCAGTTGCCGTAGATTGATTTTTCTTAACGACGGTAGGTTGACCGGCTTGAGGATCCGTTCTTCCTTGCTTCTTTTTCCAAAATTGTTTCTGTTCGAGCGCCACTTTTCAATGTCTAGAACATTGAAACGAATGGGAAGTTTTACAAAGTATATTTTAAATAAAAATCCGGATTTACATTTCTTTGTTAAGCGCGTGTAATTATAGGCGCTTGGGTTTGACGACGACGATCGAGCTCGGCGGCGTGGCTGCGTCTCGCCTTATATATGGCTGCTTGTCGGCCGGAGGGGGTTCACTCCGCGCTCCTCGGCTATCTTCGGCTGCTGTCGTTCGCCTCAGTATCGGCGCGAACATCTATAATATGTATGTATTTACAAAAAAAAATGTATGTTAGTAGTTTATCATCCATCTCGTTACCATAACACAAGCATTAAAATTGCTTAGCTTGGGACGAGATGGCGTTGTGTGAAATGTCCAAGGATATTTATTATTATTATTATTATTTAATATTAGTAGGTATAGTAACATTTAATATTAATCAAGATATAATTAACTATTCACTTCAAAGATAATTCACTAAATTCAAATGATTAAAATGGCGATTAGTCACCCTCGTGGTGCGTGGGCTTCACAATGCATGATTGACTACTACTACTACTTAGCCCATAATTTACCCACTGCTGGGTCAGCCTACTGTGCCACGCTGGCCTGATGGGATGGTACAGGGTTTCCTTTCAAGTTTTCCTTCACTTGCGGCTAGGTTTTCGGCCTTATCATTTCCTTTTGTCGGCTCTTATGACACCCTCAGGATGGAATGGGGTGGTGACAGAATGTATTCTAAACCCACGGAAAGAGACGGACCGACCTGTCAGTATCAGTCACATACGTTTGTTTTTCTATTCTACCAAAGCGTACGTTACAAAAGCCACTTGTATACGCCATCAGATGTTATAAATAACAAATATGTATTTAACATCTAGTAAAGCCAGCCAGTAGTGCCTATTGATGGCGCTTCACACTATCTGCTGGGCTTTAATTTCACCAACAACATCTTGAAATATAAGCCCTTGAATCTTCAAAATGTACTAAAAGTAGTAAAACAAATACGACCACTTCCTTATTCATACAAAACCAAATAGCTATCGAATTTTTGATAAACTCCCAAAATCTATGCATGCACTTAATAATGCATTCCTCTGAGGAAAGTTAAGTTCACACCCGGGGGAAATCTATGGCGCCGGAAGTTTCATAACCCACGTCATAAGAAAACAGGAAGCGACCCGCCGCCATTTGTCACTTTTTGAAAACGTTCGCTGCCACGCTGAGCAATTCATACACAATTAGGGAAATACTCTACGTAAGTTGTGGAAGCTGGTGTTGCGGCTATAATATTTTAAACCTTTTTCGTTCTACTTACAATAAATAAATGCTCTTTAATAAAGTTTCTGGGCCGTCAAGCTGCCGATGGTCCCAACTCAGCTGCAATGCCACTGGGGTTGGCGCTGGTTTTCAGCTGGAACTCTTCTCGGCTCGCGAAGAACACTCCTCCAACCAGGCTATCTAGCCCCCATCAGCAAATGCTGCGTATTCCTGACGCATTTAAAAGAAGATTGCGCTTCTAACATTCCTTGAGTCGCCTTTTACGACAGTCTCAGTATTTGTGATATTGTGGATAGAGACAAAACAGAGGCACTTGCTTTTAGTGTAGGTGCTATTTGTGTTCGTGAATCAGATGTTTGTAAACTGCAACTGCGATACAGGTTCGCCTTGGAGCACGGGTTGTCGTTGAAAAATGGGGATGCTATGGTCATCCAGAAACGTTTTGACGTTGTTGTTCCAAATTTCATACAAATCTGTTTATTTACTTCGTGAATACGAACTTTGGCATTTATAAAACTTGTAGGACAACAAAATTCCCACGAAATATTACTACACGAGAAATGTTATAAACTAACATTTTGTTAACGCCGGAAATCTATGGCTGTGTGCGCGAATATAAACGTTAAAATGGAGTGGCTTAATCACACCATGCAAGCTTGTTTGAAATTTAGTGCAAATACTACGAACAAGGTACCCAAGTAAGACTCAGGTCTTACTAAAACGCGGTGGTCCGATTCGCAGTGGATTTAGAAGACATAATGTCACTCCATTCCCTCCTCAGAGTGTCGTAAGAGCAGACCAAAGGAAATTACATGGCAGAAAACCTAGCTGCAAGAGAAGGAAAACATGAAAATTAACCAGTGTAATGGTCATATTTGTTCTGTAAAACCAATTAAAGGTTTTCATTTTCACTGCCGACATAAAACCACGGTTTTAATTAGGTCAAAAACATTAACTAAATTGTTTTCGTGGGATGAAATGAGTTATAGGATAATCTCCATGAAATACGAAAGTAACCAAATTAGATCCTTTTTGGCATAAAGGATTAGATTATCTTTCGTGTTCCGGGTTCACAACAAATAGGTTTAATTTAAAATGAGAAAGCACAAGCCTTTAGGGATTGCTTTTACTAATTACGGCCTTCTGTGGTCCTATGGAATCCTTCTGTTGGAATGTTAATTATGTAGTTCATAGAGAAGTTTTAAATGTTTAACAAGTTGACCCCGCAAGCGTTGTTTTGCCGTATAAATATCGATATTAAAAATCGGGGTTGATCGTAGAGGCGTGAAAATTTAGGGTTGTTAGTATTTTTGTATTTATTTTTTTGTAAAAAAACAAATATGTTTGTCTAAAAGATTAAAAATGACATTAGGGACCACCCTTAACATTTAGGGGGATGAAAAATTTATGACCTACCAAATGTGAATATAAAATTTCATCAAAATCCGTCGACCCTTTTCGGAGGATTTCAATAACAAACACCGTGACCCGAGAATTTTATATACATATTAGATTTAAAACTATAATTTATAGTGTCACCAACCAGTCTATACTGTAGGTGTGGCAAGAGGGGACTTAGAAAGCAGTTAGACAGAAAGTCCCCTTAAATCACTATTATTTCAGCCCATATATGACCCACTGTCCGGCCTCTTCCAAATACATGGAGGGTAATTAGCCCACTGTGCCACGCTGGCCAGACGAGTTGGCACAGGGTTTCCTATCAACTTTTGCTTCTCTTGTGGCTATATTTCCTTTTGTCGGCTTTTACGACACTCTCAGGATGAAATGGGGTGGTGACACTGTGTATTCTAAATCCCTCACCACACGGACAATATTAAAAATTATTCACCGTATATTTAATGTTAAAATTCCTATGAACAATGTAACCAATTTTTATGTTTTTTCTTGAGACTCCTTAATCGGAAAAAATATTTTTCATCCCCCCATCTCGGAAAGAGTATTTTTGCTCTTCGATATCTGAGTGCAAAAGCCGTTTTTATTCGCTAGAGAATAAAGTATTTTTGCTCTTCGATATCTGAGTGCAAAAGCCGTTTTTATTCGCTAGAGAATAAAGTAAAGATTATTCTGTAATACTTACCTGTCATAATGTAGTAATTAATACCTAAACTGAAATAAAAGTGTACCTATCTTGTGATTGTAAACTTTTTTTTTTTTGCATTTAGTCATTTCCTCGCTGAGGTGGAATGAAAAGTTACGTGTTGCACTCGAGTGCAAAGATTTTTCACCTCGTGCTCTTTTGATTCCCTCGCTAACGTTCAGGATTCTAATTTTGAATCACTCGCTGCGCTCGTGATTCAATTTTAGTATCCTTCGCTTGCTCGGTCATCAAAATTGAACACGCGGCTAAAAAGCAACTTTGCACTCTTGTATAACAAATAACTATTAATTAATTTAACCCAAACCATTCAACCACCAGTGAATCATTTATATATCTTCACATCAATTTTAACAAGACTATGTGACATTTTTTTTAATATTTAAATATACAATACCAATAAATAAAAATAAAACACCAATAAATGTCTAAGATTAAGTATATTATGCGCCATTGTTGATTACAATAAAAATGCATTTAAGTGTAGCGTAATTTTTATTTTTACGTTAACTCGACAGTCAAAACAATTCATTAATCGTCTAAAATAACTGCATCGAATAACACAATAAAATACCCAAGAGTATTCTTCCACGCGTAACGAAAAAGGAAAAAGTATTTTAAACTTTAAACCAGAAATAAATAAGATACGTCAAGACATTTTTCGTTCCTTAAACCCAAGGGTTCCGTATGATTCCAAGTGAATAATACAATATACGAAAACAGAAGACTGTTAAAAGGTCAATCGACAGGATATTTCAGAGGGTATAGTAGAGTTTTGAAGAAGAAATCATAACATGTTTTCTATTGTGAACATATAACCCGAAATAACGAAACGTGAGCGGTCAGAGGCTAGTTATTATGATAAGCAGCTGGTTGTGTGTAGCGTAAAAAATTGACAACTGGTCTAATTATACAAATAATTACCGGTTGTCCCACTAGATGGAAGGCAGATATCCACATCAGGATAGACTGGTGCTGACCATAACGAAATTTAGTATTGGTGATAAAGAAGAAAAATACCAGTAGGTGGGGTGAACTACACCTATTTATTTAATAGGGCGTAACAAAAGAGTTTTAGCGATTTGGAGTGAGAAAATTGAACTCATCATCATCATTTCAGCCAAAAGTCGTCCACAGCTGGACATAGACCTCCCCCAAGGATCGGTCCTGGGCCGCCCGCATCAATCGTGCTGGTAGGCCTCCCACACGGTGGAATGACCTGGTGAGTTCTCCGGAAAAAGATGGATGAATAGTTTCTTAATAAGCCAAAATCTAATGTCGTGGCCTGATACCGCATAACACAATGGACTTACAGGATAAGCAACAGCTGGATCAGCTAGCTCAGATCGGTGCCATGTGAAGGCACACCTGACCTCCAAACCGTGTTGCGTAGATGGCGTACGGAATGCCAAAAAATCACCAAGACAAGACCATAAAGTGTGATACCAAACAGTCGTGGCGCCGGAATCAATTCAGCATTTACATACTAACGACCGATTGAATAAAAATCGAAGGTTGCTGCGGTCCGATCGCCTTGGAAAACCTACTCTGTACCTACATCTATCATACTACAAAGAAAACAGGCTCCGTCTAAAAAATGCGTCAGAAATTGTATATTTTGTGTTTACTTCACTACTACAGAAACGGACAAATAAAACAATACGATACAACTACAAAAAAGGTCATTTAGCGGATAGTGCGAACCAGCAGGTCACGCAGTAGCGTGTAATGTGACAGTTGGTCTAACTAAACAACCAACCAATTCAACATATATTAAATTTGTATGTTAATTTGCGATTAACATACAAATAACTCGATTCCGGCTAAAACATATAAATAACCCATTAGAGACCCGGAAGAACTAATGTGCAGTATCATAACCACTGCTAACCCCTCTGGGCCGAGAGAGCGCGGCGATTTTAGTAAACTATTATCAAGGAAAAACACCAAATTTGCCGTCGTTCTAAAATGAACCAAACCCGATATTAAAATAACGTTGCCTTTACCTTTTATGTAAATAACAGCTAATCGCTAAAAAAAGAGTAAGTTATCATATACTCGTATGTATTATAATAGTAGATTGCTTAAAATTACACTGTAGTTTTGCATAAATGATGCAAAACTACAGGCAATGTCACCAGCCTATGACATGTTTATTGATGCCCGATAAAAAAAAATAGAATGCCTCGTGCACTTCTGTGGATTCATTTGTTTTTGGCGTCATTCTGGATTTTACGAAATACAAGTTTGGTTGATTTTAAATAGTGATTGTATGTTTACCATGCTGAGGGTGACGTAAGAGGTGACTAAAAGAACAACACGACAGAGGCAGACGACAGAGGAAGAGAAGAGAAAAAGAACTTCATACAAACCCCGTGCCAACCCGTGTATTCAGCGTGACACTGTAATTTCTTTTAATGAAAGTGGAAGAAGCTTAGCACAGCTACATGATTTAGATGATGAGATTAAATGGTTGCAGAGTGTTACCACCAAGCGAAATCGTTTTGCATGTTGCGTATGCCATTGCAATTATCTCATCGGACTCCCCGTCTGCACAAAACAGAGCAAAATTATACAAATGACGGAATAGAATTTTACGATATGCGCTTATTACTTCATATGGGAAATCCAAGCGAGCATTATCCGCTACCTAGGCGCCAATCGTATTTTGGGATACTTGAATATAACTATGTTCTTTTGTTTATTTTTATTTATGAATAAGAAAAGTGACTGGCTATATCGTCACAATATGTTCTAGGGCTGGGCTGGTTATATCTGCAGGAGAACCGACAGCAAAGAGGAACACAAGTTCTTGAGTGGAGACCACGACCTGGCAAGTACCCTCTGCTAGACGGAGCAGCGAATTTCGAAAGGCTGCGGGTAACAGTTGGACGCAGTCCAGCAGTGAAGTAAAGTGGACTGATGATGCTAATGGGGAAATCCGATAAAGTTAGCGTGAAGGAGGACGTGCGTTTCTTGACTAGGACCGATGAGTTTATAAGAATCCAATGGTGTAGTCATAGTTTTATCTAAAGCTCACTTGAGACTTCTTCTTAGAGTATTTTGCTATTCCATATAGAGCCTGGTTTGGCCTTCCACGCACACCTAAAAGAATCCCTGAAACGCACACCTGAAAAATGAATTTTACATCTATATCTACGATTATAAAATATTTTGATAACAAAATTGAGAAACAATTCGATGCCACAGAAGACGTGGGCATATCAATACGTCACTGCTCACCGTTTTAAGGACAATAGTCATTAGGATAAACAAGAAACCTGACGGATTTATCGGAGCCATACCTGCTCCAAAAGCAGGCGACCTTGGCACACATGGCGTGACATAACCATTTTACAAATATCCGCGACGATGTATTTGCACAAGTGGCGGATTCTAAGGCTTTAGATAATGTGCAAGCGAAGACTTCCAGCATTTTCTTACACAAAAAAAAAGAATACTGTCTGTGGAATGTATTTTTTACGATGTCTAAGGCTTAGCGAAACCGACCGCACAAGCAAGAGCTGCCGAGGCCATTAAAAAAACACTGGAGCCAAGTATGAACTCCAAGTATTCTTGGATGTGTTGTGTCCTTGCAAGTAAAGTCGTCGGAGCTCTATCGGGGCAAACCTGGTGTAGGCAGCCCAAGGAAATCATATTTTTTCTTTTATCTTCGCGCTTCACAGTCTTCCACAGGATTTGTGCCCTTGAGTGATATTTCTGGAGGTAACCGCAATCTATCGGGCAGGCCAGATGCTGTAGCGAAGATAAGCTTCGAAGATAAGTTGCGATGATATACATCTGGATATTGGCCGATTACAATCGGACTCTCTAGGACGCTGTGATGAGGTTCTTAGTGATACATACTGGTGGAGCTTGTCACAATTTGCAACAGAGAGAACTATGCTCGGCATTACACTTCGTTATTAGACCAGAATTGAGATATTTAAAGTGACTGACGTAGCTAAAAGTAAAGTTGGAATGGCAGTAGGCAGATAACCATTATAGGTACACTAACCTAAGATGATAGTCTAATAAATCTATGAGTAGGAAATTGTAAACATGGCAACCCTTGTGAATACAACATCATATGTCCGCATGTTTCGAAATGCAGTTGAGTGCACGTCACAGGAGACTCTTGGAGCAGAGTGACTATGGCTCTCAGATGACCGCTGGGTTAACAAATTCTAAATTTCTACAATGGCATATTACACAAATACAGCGTGAAATGATGGTTTATAGAAACGTAACTATTTGTAAAACATATGAGTATGCGAGCTGAGAGGACGATGGTTAGTATTTAAACGTTTATTTGCACCTATCAAACAGAACTTGCTACAATATTAGGATATTGTACTATGGATTAGGTATTTTGTCCGTAATAAGAATGTTTGTAACTCGCACACCTTGCTTATCAAGTCATAAACCTTGAAGTTTTCACCAACACAAACCAGCCATTTGTGTTGATATTTAAATAACTGATTGCAAACCGGCATCTGGACAAACATCGACAAGATGTTCAAACTGAATTACAACGATGTTTTGTTCGACTTTCTGGCATGCTGTCATTGCTATAAATGGAATATGAGTCATATTTTGACTATCTGAGATGTCCTTCGATTGCCTCTGGTATTGTATAACTGTGTTGCTATCCCCGTGTATCCTGAGCATATGATAGCTGCGCTGGCCAGACGGGTTGGCACATGGTTTCGTATCCTTCTCTTGCAGCTAAGATTTCGCCCTTATCATTTCCTTTTGTCGGCTTTTGCGATACCCTAAGGATGAAATGGGTTGCCGATATTATGTATTCTAAATACGTTACCAAACTAAAAATTTGTATTATAGTATTGACTGCCTCGTTGGTCTAGTGGTTAGATTTGCCGCCTTTGGATCAACGGGTCCCGGGTTCGATTCCGGGGTCGGGCAAGTGTCTTTGTCTAAACCAGAGGCACTGGCTCGGAGTCTGGGTGTTATTTCTATCTATAATATGTATGTATTTACAATATATACTCGTATATAAACAATATATATATAAGTAGTTTATCATCCATCTCCTTACCATAACACAAGCATTAAGTTGCTTAGCTTGGGACGAGATGGCGTTGTGTGAAATGTCCAAGGATATATAGTACCACTCAATTTGACAAAATGTTATAAAACCATATTACCAATATTATATGACATAAGTACTAAAGAAAAGAGAAAACACCACTATGATAGATTGTCTTCGGCTATGTCGGAGGTATGATGTGAACGGACTATAACTAGTACCTTCATCCTTAACTCGGTAGGCAGAGTTACAGAAAATGATTCTCAAATATGTCAAAAGGTTTTATTTGCCGTAACAAACTTGTCTATTCTTGACTTAGTTTTAATTTTATCTTCCAGCCAGCGCGCAATCTCCAGGAAATTTAATTTCGCCCATCGCGGCCTCCTTGGCAGATCTTACTTGACAGTTTCCGGGGAGATGAAAGGGGATTAATTAAAAAGTTAAACAAGTAAATACAAGACAAAAGGTTGTTTGTTACGGCCGACGGATACTTGATTCTATTTGGCAGGCATTGGGCAGACTGGGTGTAATAAAGACAGATTGTTAGACGTGCCGTGATATTTATGGTATGGTATTAACTTAATAATTGTTTCAAATAATAATAAACGCATCCCATCTAAAAAGTGTCTTGAATAACATAGATGACGACGGTTAAGTCAGGTGATGGATTAAATGTCGCGGAGCATACTCCACCCTCGGGAGGAGTGAACCCTGTGGCTTTAGTGGGTAGGTCAGGTTGCAATTTACCATCTCCACGCGCCCCGGAGTCCCACACAACCTGACCAGTCCTCAACGGCAGGGAACCCACGACAATTAGGGCCTGAAAAAAAAATGGAGTAAATAAAAATGTATAATTTTGTCTTCAAGTGCCGTTGCTTGGGGTTGGTCAGCTGAAGTATGCAGTTCTAAATACTGACAAAATACTGCTGATGTTTGGCGGGCTGTCAATCTGTCTTACCAGTCTTTGTACACAAAACAAGCTACATTATTTAAAAAAGCAACTACAGATATGCTCTTCTCTGCAGAGCAACCTTGCTAACCGGTGGTAAACGGTATATAATAAATTTCGTATCGAGTTTTCCTTCTCTTGTGGCTAGGTTATCAGCCTTGTCATTTCCATTTGTCAGCTCTTACGACACCCTCAAGATGGAATGGGGTGATGACGGTATGTATATTAATTCCGTTATCACTTGGATCGAAAACTACTGGTTCATTATAAAAGAAAGAACGAAGAAAATCGTCGTTTGCCAGAAAGGCTTAAGTACTGATTCGATCTTGAATATAATCAACAAATTCAGCATAAGGTTTAAAACAGAAGCGGTCGAAGCCTGGCGTGAGATCTAGTCATATTCAATTATGTTACTTAAACCAACAATAGGCAATAAATGATTTTAAATGTCTCATAAATAACTCATCGCCATATAATTTGAATTGCTAAGAGATCACAATGTTGGTATATTGTGTACCACAGCGCCATCTATTGACGGTGTACATTAAATAAAAGTATTACGGTCAAGCAATGCAACTGTTTGTATTGAAAATATCAAACGGTGCTCCTTTATAAAAACATCTATTTTTAACTGTGTGACAAGCAGACATTAGTCACATTATAAAAACAAAATAAACGTATCAATTCTTTTGTGATTGAAGCACTAAAGGTTTTTTTGTTTCGTCATCCAACTGAACTGTAAACACCTGTTCTATTGTTAATCTTCTAATATATAAAGTTCGTATATATAATATATAAAAGTCGGTGTTTGTTAATAAACTCCTCCGAAATGGCTCGACCGATTTTCGAGAAATTCTGTGTGCAGAAATTAGGTCTGCGAATCGGACAACATCTATTTTTCACAACCCCTAAATATTTTTGTTTTTTTTTATGATACAGCATACAAAAATACATACAGCCCTAATTTTTCACTAAGATACTCCTATTTTTAATAGCGATATTTATATAGCAAAACAACGTTTGCGGGGTCAGCTAGTAAACCTATAATAATAAACAATGTACGGACATACCGTTGTTGTGACTAGCCAATGGACTAAATAGGGCCCCAAACGTACTAATCAATAGAGTCACAATTGATATTCACCGTGCCTTTGATTGGCCATTCTACTACTACTGCTTAGCCCATAGGTGACCCACTGCTGAGTCGGGCCTCCTCCATGTACATGGAGGGTAATTAAACCACTGTGCCACGCTGGCCAAACGGGTTGGCACAGGGTTTTGTAACAAGTTTTCCTTCTTTTCCGGCTAGGTTATAGGACTTGTCAATTCCTTTTGTCGGCTCTTCGACGCCCTCATGATAAAATGGGGTGGTGAAACAATGTATTATTAATCCGTCACCACGCGGATGAGAACTTGATACAAAACGCCGTTCCATCCCGTCTAGCCAACGTTTTAAGTACGCTTATTTCTCTACATCAAATTTGAGGGCCTTTACCCAGTAATGGATCATTTATAGTGATTATACATGCATGAATATTTCTCAGCGCGTGTGTAATGTAGTGGAATGTATAATTATTTTCAGTTGAGGGGGCGGCTGCTAGATGGCGCTGTTTCCGCGTTTTGAGAAATGTGCCAGCACTTACCACGAATTACGATTCATGGAAAGTTCTGCTGAGCCTGTTCGCATGTGGTTTAAGTTGCAAGAAAGAAGTAAAGTCATGCTACGTTTAACTGGCGCTGCCAACCTGATATTTCCACTACAGTTTACCGAAATGAGATGAGAAGATGATAAATTCGAATAGAAATTACGGCTATAATATCTGAGATTCATTATATTTCGGTTCCAGAAATTATCAAATTTATATATTGATGTGTTTTAACAAGTATCGTGACACTCAGACAGTGTGCATTTCTGATATCAACATGCATATTTACACCATAGTAAATTAATGTAATAATAGTAACAAGCAATCCATCATATATTAAGTGTCCTCATGGAAATGTAGATAGTATTTTATGTAGCCTGGAAGTTGATAAACATAACTGTATTCTAAAGGGCCACTCTGTGAAGTTTCGGTTTAAAAAAAGCTTCTCATTACCATAAAATATAGGCCGTAAAACTGACCGCATAAACTGGTTGCCAACTACAACAAAATTAAAATGATTAATTCATTTTTTAAATTGGTTATACCTACTACGCAAATCCGCTTGTCGGTCGTCAATCACACCGTAGCGTAACTCTACTCAGCGCTTCGGTGTCGCGTACGCGAACTAACAAGTGTGCTCTTACTTCGTGACAAAAGATATCACGCGAGGGAACTTTAACTTTTAATCTGTTCGTATGCTTATCTCGGAGAACTAATTAAGAAGAAACGTTCCGCAGTTCGGGTGACGAAATTTGTATGAAATGTTGAGTAAATATTCCATGAAGAATTCAGGGATACATTTTACGTTTTGGTTAAGTAATCGACTTAGAATACAAATACAACAAAAATGCGTGCTAATGTATTTCAAACAAACATTTCAAGCCCTAAAAACTTCCTCCTGCCTTTAAAAAGACGGTTAAACGCTGTAATGATTAACATTTGTCGTTACATCAAGCCAAACTTGGTCACAAAACCAATGAAGAACGTCGTAAAAAGCACGCTTAAGTATTATTAAATAACACATTATTTAATTTAACTTGCAATTTACGAGCTCAATTTATACCTCGCATTACAGTCACGTGTAGCAACCAAAGCGGCGCGTAGTAAAACATCATAAATTTATAATATCATGACTACGGTTTGATTGGCAGACGTATGGTAAACATTTTTTTCGACATAATAATATATTATTTCCCTAATTATCTTGGTGGAAACCTGATTTCTCGAATATATTTAGTAGTTGAAAAGCTAGTTTTTTTCAGTCTTTGATCTAATGATCATATAGAATGTGGAATTTACGAGGTACATTTTAACGAGTTGGCGCCTGGGTATTTGGACGTTTTAATTTAAGGCTTGACCTTCACGACGATTGTGGAGTGTAAGAGGGTTAGCGGGTCTGCTATGTGTTTGTGATGATATATAGTTGCAAGCATTTACTTCTGGACTTGGACCAGATTAAAGGAGGTCACTAAATCGATACTTCCATCATTTCTAAACATTTGTCTAATATTTATATTCTTTGGTTTTAAAAAAATTGGTTAGAAAGGTTATAAAATGGTGTAATTATTAACAAGCTGTCAGCAAATTTATCAGCAACTAAGGCTTTAGACTGACATGAATGTTCGTAGTAGAAAACAGTAGATTGTAGGTATCTGTATAGTTTATCCAAGATTTACATAAAATTTCCCACCTTTAATTCCTAAGTATTTATCAAAGAGACAAGAGCCGGTATTTGCTGCCGGTGGATATATATAGGTCACTGGTGCAATTCCAAGAACCGGATAGGCACCACTGTGTACGCAAATAAGTTGGTTCTAGGTCTGAATATCTGTTGAATCTGTGTAATACGTTTTAATGTACACATGAATGGCGTAGAGAAGTAACATAAGACAAAAATCTAAACCCGGTTTCGTGAAACAGCAAATAGATCAAGTGAACTTAAGTGTACACTTACGAACTTTAATATTCACTGTAATAATGGGGAGGAAGCCGTACCGTAATAAATAAATGTCAACGCCCCACGTACGTATGAACGGAAATTCCCAAAGTTATATCTGAAAAGGTTTGAGGGATGTTTAACGCGTCCCAGACTTTTAACCCTAAGTACATCACATATTAATAAACTACCTAGCCCTCCTCCAAAATCAATGGAGGGAATTGGCTTACGTGTTAAATGCTTTTTTTCAAGCTATGCTTCATATTTTGCGTGTGAGGATGTTTCGATATTTTAATCTTGTACAACAACCTCGTTAAGACATGGGTTGGTGGCTTTCCAAAGCTATGAGTTTGAATATAAGACAATTACGAAATCTTATTTGTGCTCTATTCATTACGAATACGTTTCACCTTGAGCAGTAATAAGATCAAAATTTTATTATTACAATTTCTTTTGCTAGTCACGTACAAATTACTTGAAGCAAACCGTGATGAATCGAATGTAGCATAGCCGCATATTATTTTGTTTTGCTAAGCAAAACTAAGCTTTATCCCAATATAGATAAGACAACCATCGACCAGAGACATGTATCGTGTTATGATGCAATATACATCTAATTTAAATCATTACTCTCAATGCGCAGTCAAAATACTTCCATGACGATATAATAGGCAACGAATGTACTATAGTTGAAATCGATTTGGGTTCTTTTAACTGCAACATCGAGCAAAGATTGTCTTCATATGAATTAAAATTACATTTCAGCCTGAAGCCACTATTTTCAACACGGAAGCTTAAGTGTTTGTTCTCAACCTGTAAACCCCCCACTGATGAATCAGGACTCTCCCAATTTCAGAAAGCCGCTTTACTCAGGAAGCGTCTCCACCTTAAAGAATACCGCAGACATCCTTGGGCGATGTTGTCTCCTGCGCATGACTAAAAGCCCTATTAGAGGAATTGTCCATGCCATTCCACCCTGAGGGTCTCGTAACAGCCGAAAAAAGGAAATTACGGCTGAAAACCTAGCCGCAACAGAAGGAAAACTTGATACAAAACCCAGTGCCAACTCGTCTGGCCAGCGTATCACTCTAGACCAATTATCCTCCATGTAACTAGAGGAGGCCCGACTTAGCAGTGGGTCATATATGGGCTGAGTATTAGTAGTAGGGGTTGGCTCTGGTCTTTCAACTTCCATAGGCGACTGTAACCGCTGTCCATCACCACGAGCGCCACGTTCGCGATAAAAAATAAACAAGAAAAAAAATCTGCCCGTCAGCACTATCTTGTGTCCAAGTGTCTGTGCGGGCTGCGGCTTGATTTTTGCTAATGATGTAGTGTCTTATGTCGCAAATAATATGTCAGCCCATTGGAAACAACGTGTGTACCTTTATGAGCCCCGCCGCACATGCTCAGACTCGCATTGGCTGTCACGCGCCGCGTGCGAGGCGCAGTACCAAACTCCGCATGTTCGCGTGTGCGTCGACACGTGAGAGCAATTGCGGAGCATGGTACTGCGCCTCGCACGCGGCGCGTGACAGCCAATGCGAGTGTGAGCATGTGCGGCGGGGCTAATTCAGCATTGAACAGTACGCAGACATAGTCTATATCAGATCGCAATTTTTTTTAGTATATTTTAAAATAAGAGCCAATTTGGAAAATAAATTAAAATGTCTTGAGGCGTTGTCACAGACATTTTATTTGCTTCTCTAAGCAATAAACTAAATTTAACATTTTCCAAGCAGATAAACATTGCATTTCGTCGCGTCTCACTGTAAAATACTTCACAATATTCCCCAAACTTTTAGTTTAGCTGTCAACCTTGTCCTTAACTAGAACTGTGTCGATTAAACCGTGAGGTTTATGAGCAACAAATGCTAGTTAGATGTGCAGTAAAATGACGTTACGCCGAAATAGGCAGGTTTATTGTGTAAATTTATTGGGTGACGGTGGAAATGAGTCCTTGAAGTGACGTTAGTTCGTTTTTAGATGCATTAATGACAAGATTTCTAGTAAAATGAAAATTCAACTCTATTGCTTTAAAACATACTGGAAGTGAAGTCTACTAAAATGTTCTACAACATTGATTTTACGTGTGGCATGTCCTCATAGGTCGGTACAGTTGGACAAATCACTAAATCTACTTTAGAAATTAATAATTTTATGACACTCCGGATAGAAGAAGAGAGGATAACACTTAGATAAACATACTCTCAATTAATACACATTTAAAACAAAAAATACTGGATCAAAATCAGTTCCTCCGTTCCGGTGCTATGATGCAACAGGCAACCACATCAAACATAGAACACCTCTATTTATGTAAGCCTGTTCTTATGGCCATGTGCTCTACGGCACAATATCCTTTGCCAACCTGTTTGGCTAGTAGACGTTCATATAATTGGTGGAGACCCACTGGAGAATCGGCTCCAGTGGGTCTTTTATGCGCCGAGACGATGATGATGAAGCCAGTACCTATAACTCCTAGCCCCATTTCTAATTCAGGCAAGCGATGTAGAGACCTCACAGCAGCAGATAATAAATATGCCACCGCATGTGCGATCCAGTCTTTACGACTAATAAAAGCGTGGAGAAGGCCCGCTACAAAGATTGTTTTGTGGATTAAAGGGTATCCATTTGTTTGTTTTCGTCACAGCTACAATAACACCGCTTATGTTTCCTGACATACATTGTCTGTGTGGTGACAGAATTAGAATTGAAGTTACACCTACACCGCGAACTATACATTTGCTTATAACGGGGTACCACGATGCCGGCAACTTGAATCCATCTTCTCGGTTAAAATTTTAAGTGTTGTGTTGTGTCAGTGTTGTGTGCCGTAGTGACAACCCTACGTGTGTGCAAAACCAAGTGAGGGTAGGAGACCAAAGTACCCTCACTTCCCACCGAAAAAACTTGCGGTCTACAGTCAGCCCGCGACCACGGCCATTGTAACATGGTCGAAACGTCGAGCAAAAATCAGGTATTAATTCTGTGCGCGATAAGTCCCGATAAGTTTTTAATTATAGGTTATCGGCCTTGTCATTTCTCTTACGACACCCTCAGGATGGAATGAAGTGGTGACAAAATGTAATCTAAATCCTTCTCCACACAGTTCCATAACGTACCCACTTAAACAGTGCAGACTACCGAACCAGGAGCCTGATTATGTTGCCTAAAAATTCAAAACAATGTTATCAGTCTCGGTCTGCGGAAGGCTCTCCCCCCTCGCGATGGCAGTCAACAATACGAGTGTAATCAACCATAAAATAACATATAATTGATATGTGCATACCGGCTGCTAGTACTTCGTCTAACCCGTATCACACAACCTTGAGCTTGCATGAATAACACCATCCACCAACTAATTGTTGCCACTAAAACAAGCACTATTCCGAGCATCATAAGGTGGAAAATCCAGGATTTCTACCGCATCTTACAATGTGGGGCACCCAACACGTGCCTGCACTACATTATTGGTGTTCTATTACAAAAAAATCAAATTTTATTCCTATTTTCTATTTCATAGTGACCATTTTGGCGTGTCAAATTGAAGATATCGCTATAGCGATGGAGTTCAGACCTTAAGTATTTGGTGTAAGTTAAATTTTTGAGTGACAACACCTTGGTAAACAAGCTATTTGCAAATGCGCCAAGGTCGCTTCCTAGTCTTGTTTGATACATCAAATATTGTTTGGTTGCTATTTGCAGAGATGGGCTACAATGTTGAGGAGATTCGCCAATATAATTATCATCACAATCATCTAAGCTCATAAATTATCCGTAATTGTAGCGGTCCTCCTCCAGTATGATGGAAGGAAAATAGCCCATGTCACAGGAGAATTATCTCCTGTGAAAAAAGAAGAAAAATTGACGATATTCCTAGTCTAGATTTGCTGCTAGATGTTTTGCATCATCATCATTGCAGCCAAGAGACGTGCACTGCTGGATATAGGCCAACCCCAAGGATTTCCAAAGTCCTGGGCCGGCCGCATACATCGTTTTCCGGCGATCGTAACCAGGTGGGAGTTCCACCCAGCAGTGCGCTTTCCGGAACGCGGTCGCCACTCGAGAACCTTTCTGCCCCATCGGGCGTCAGCCCTACCCACTGCCGCATAAGTTTGGCAATCAATCCAAAAGCTATATCGGTAATTCTGGTTCGCCTGCGTATCTCGTCATTTCTGATTCGATAAGATATGATTTTCTGATTCGATAAGATATGATTTATGTTTTTTTTTGCATAGACCAATTTATTTCTTTTGATATACTATTATAGACTAACTGTCATCTATTAGAACTAGAAGTTTGAACACTTATCGAGCCCGAGTCGGCCAGACGTTGGACGAATGAAAGATTGGCACAACACTCTCATTTGTCGACAAACGCGTGTCAACATCCACCAAAGTAAACTCCTAATTTATTATTAACAAATATTGTTCTACTCGTTCGCTGAGAAGCAAGGCCTCTCAGGGAGCTTGTACAACATTAATGAGCCAAAAGTGCACCAAAACGCTTCGTCCATCTTAACTTGCAAACAAACTGTCGCTAGGACTGAATTAGCTTATGTCACATTGGAAGCTATGCTATGCTTTCAAACTATAGAAGAAGCAAACATATCAATTTTAACTATCTACATTGACCACTGCTAAATTGGGTCTCGTGTAAATAAACTACTGTGGGGTGCCCTGGGTACTGTGCTGGGTACGACACAAACGGAGCAACATGTAAGGAAGGGAGTAGAGCTCCAAATTTCTCACTCCCCCTGACGCAACTGGCCCAGGGAAGCTACATCCTTACCCATAGGCGAGTAGATTTTGTTTTGGTTAGTCAGATTAAAAGATTCCGGGTGGTGACGGATTTAGAATACGTAGTGTCACCACTCAATTTAATCCTGAGGGTATCGTAAGAACCGATAAAAGGAAATGATAAGGCCGACAACCTAACCGTAGGAGAAGGAAAACTTGATTCGATAGCCTGTGCCAACCTGTCTGGCCGGCATGGCACGGCACAGACTCAGCAGTGAGTCATATACGAACTGAAAAGTTGTAGTTAGTAGTAGCCATTGACATAATAATGTACATGGGAGAGCAATGAAATGCCACAGAACGCGGCCGCACTCATGCACATTTAAAAAGTTGTTCATCAATTTAGTCGGGTTTCGTGATTCCTTTCCAGAACGTTACTTTTAGGTCCAACATAAGTGGTATAGCTACTCATATTTCCACTCACAGTGGAACTCTGAAACTGCGTACATAGACCAGTTGGGCGCCCAAAACTTTATCCCAAACTTTGCACTCGGCCCGATCATCTCTTGAATTAATTAGCTTCTCTTGGCTACACAACATGTTTCTGCAGAAGGTCCATTTCTGATGATAGACCATTTTGTGGCTACTATTGTTACTAATTACACAACAATGGATTTTGCTCTTAATATCTCAATATAAATAAACAAATTACAAAATAAGGAACTCAAAGTGACATTAATTAATAAAGTAAAACTTGTTTGTAATATACCTCATTGAAAGATAACAATCACAATGTTTATGCCAATGACATTGTAAATGCTCTATTCAAGTTAGCCCTTAAGCTAAACGATTCATCATGAAAATATAAGTAGGTATGTAAGTCTACTTAAGTTTGTGTTCTGTAGAATGTTGTAGAATAATTTCTATTTTATTAGTAAGATTGTAACCAAGACCAATAATTTGAAAAAAGTAACTAGAGTTTATTGCTCTTCTCTGTAGAGCGGCATTCCGAACCGGTGGTAGTTTCAGCATGAATGTGGGTGGACGCGAGGGTTGTGGAAGATCAAAGAGATGGATGGATTGTTAGAATGAGGAATTGTGTATGAAAGGTGTGACTGTAGATATAACTACTGATATGTGTGCATTGAGACTACCACCTAGCGTGGTCCAGGGGCCGTACGATGATGATGGTAATTTTAAATCTACGTAAATACATTCCTTTTGAGTTTGAGTTTAATAAAATATTATTTACATAAAATATTTAAAAAGGAACACTGAACTAAAATTATTCTAAAACTAAAATTATTCTAAAAAGATGAATAACCAAAACTCAAATTAGTTATAAATTTGGAATTTGCCGCAGATCACTGTCATCGGATGCGGTGCCAAGAAAGTCAGTAGCAATTTGGGATTAATTAAATAAATAGGTACATAATTATAACTGTAGGCAGGTAGAGTAATGTGACACTCTGACTATATATTCTATGCCTTGAAGCACTTTGTGGAGTAGGGAGCTTGATTACGCAAATTGATGTTATCATCTTATTCGGAAGTAGTTTGAGAGCATCAATAGCTGGGTAGGGAGCGAACAGTTTAACTATGTTTTAAGCGATTTGTATCCTTATATCTAGCTTTACAGGATGCCGGAGTTTGTCATTTAGATGCTATGATCAGGAATCATTAGGAAGTGAATTTATCATCAGCTCCGTCCGTAAATGACCTATTTATGGGAGGGATATCTCTCTAGCTTCCTCAACAACGAAATTATGATGTTCGGCACTGTTTAAATAATTGCAAATGAGTTCCTCCTCATCTAGAGCCATACATTGCCTACCACCGAGTACATATATAAAAACCAAAATTCACTTTTGACCCTGTCAATCTGCTCTTACATACCTACTGTGTTGAGCCGCACTGTGTTGTTGGCACAGGGTGACAAAATGTTACAAATTTTTACTTATTACCAGTTTCTTCAGAACCCGCAAGAAAAGGAAAAGTGTATACAAGACCCCGTCTGGTCAGCTTCGCAAAGTATAATTTAAATATTTCCCACCATAGGGTTGGAAGAAGCTAGAATGAGTGGGTTAATTATGGATGATTTTGAGGTAAATATTAGCATGAGGAGATAAAGCGACGAGGTTTCTGTAATAATAAAACAACAAAGGAAGAACAACAACAAGTTACACGGAAGGTTCTACAAGGCTCTCACTGGGCCGGACGTAGACCAACTCGCTTCTGTGGCTTGGCTACGCTTCAGTAACCTCTTCGGGGAGACTGAAGTTATCATGACGAATAACTACCGGAGACATATCCTAAAAGACGGGACTGCCGACATTTGTCGAGCCTGTCATCGTCCAGGAGAGTCCATTAGGCATATCGTCTCTGGCTGTTCTCGTCTTGCTAACGGAGAATACTTGCACAGACACAACCAAGTGGCCAAGATATTCCATCAACAACTTGCCCTTAAATATAGTCTTGTGGATACTGAAGTGCCCTACTACCAATACCAGCCTGCGCCAGTTCTCGACAATGGTCATGTCACGCTCTACTGGGATCGATCAATTATCACTGACAGGACTATTCCCGCTAATAAGCCTGATATAGTGATAATTGACCGATTGGCGAGCCGGGCAATGCTTGTTGACGTCACTATCCCGCATGACGAGAACCTCGTTAAAGCCGAAAAAGATAAACTCACCAAGTATCTCGATTTGGCACACGAGGTTACCGCAATGTGGCATGTTGATTCAACAATAATTGTGCCGATAGTCGTTTCAGTAAACGGTCTTATTGCGAAGAGTTTCGACCAACATCTCAAGAAACTCTCGCTGAGTTGCTGGATTAAGGGCCTGATACAAAAGGCAGTCATCCTGGATTCGGCAAGGATCGTGAGGAGGTTCCTCTCTCTGGAGCCCTGAACCGTCGGTAGCTTAGGTCATCGACCTCGTTGTCGACGGGTTTTCTATTATTTTATATATATATTTTTTTAATAACAATGTTTTTTTAAGAATATATGTAAAAAAATATGAAATAAAAAGATATACTAAATCAAACAACAACATACATGTTTACTACACTATATTATTTACTAGGGGCTCTGTAACGTACCTACCATAGTATTCATAAAAGTATAATTTTAGTAAACGTCGTACGCTGGGTAAGCGTTGCTTTCTCTGATAGTCGTGAAGACCACACGACTGGGATATCCTGAGACACAACAGGATGCGGTGGTCGTGGTTTCCCGTGCTAAACCTATTTTCACACGCACGACATTCACCGCTTCAAATAAGGAGACTGATTTTAGGATATTGAAGTAAAAAACGGGAGCAAAGTTTATCGTAATTATCATTTCACCCATTAATCTGGAGTGTCACTAGTTCCCACCATATAAACGACCAGCAGTTCGTCCCGGGTTCGCACTGGTGGCCTTTTTTTCTTGCAATTAACGATTGAAGAACTCTAATGGTGAAAGAATTTTTAAAATCGGTCCAGTAATTTTTGAGCCAATTCGTTACAAACATACTTACATATAAATCTTTCCACTTTATAGTATTAGAATAGAAAAATGACTTCTAATTTCACGAGAATTAGCCAGAGGGGTTGCCGATAATGTTCAAATACCTAAAACTATCGGTATCTTGTAGCTAGATTTGTTTGTTTGTCTATCTCGTTCCATGTGTGGTCCAAAACCCTGTGGATAGATGTTAATACCTACTACTACTAATCAGCCCATAGATGACCCACTGCTGAGTCGGGCCCCGTCCCATCACAGGGAGGGTAATACTGTGCCACGCTGGCCAAACGGGTTGGCACAGGGATCCGTTTCAAGTTTTTCTTCTCTTAGGGCTAGGTTCTCGGCACTGTTATTTCCTTTTGTCGGCTTTTACAACACCTTCAAGATGGTGTGGGTTGGTGGCATTGTATATTCTAAATCGGACGACGGACTTTAACTATTAAAGGAAGGGAAGGGACATCTATTACTAAAAAGTTAATTAGGATTATTGCCCACGGCTGTTATATTATAACATCAAATTTAGAAAGAAATTGTTTAGTTTTACATAATATATACTACCATCAAGTCAGGAAAACCAGATTTTCGTCCACGCGAGGAAAGCCGCGGGCAGCAGCTTGTTATTTATAAATCTTATAAGTCTGAAGGAGATAACTGGTTAATCACAGTCTATGTAGAAGTTTTAAGGGTGCTCATACCACACTCTCGCAGAAGACCGACTTTTGAGTAGTAGCTTTTAGCCACTGCGCTTCGTTCGGTGACCGAGAGGGCCGGCGGCCCGAAGAACGGATGGCCGTTGGGGCGTAAAAGTCTTGGAGTGGCGTCCACGTATGGGAAAGCGAAGCGAAAGAGAATCGTAGGAAGACCCGCGACTAGGTGGACGGATGACTTTGTAAAGGGCGTTGGGAGGCGGTGGATGCGGTCTGCACGAGATCGTGCGTTGTAGAAATCTATGGGGGAGGCCTATGTTCAGCAGTGTACCTCTGTGGCTGGTATTTTTCAGTGTGGTAAGTCTTGCAACTAATTTTCTTCTTCTACCATTTTATTTTAACTGTTCTTATAAATTCGTAATTCTCATTTAATGTAATTTTCCGCACGTTACAATGACACAGAATATCTATAAATAATTGTTATTATTCATAGTATTTGTTCAGTTGCATAGACATATTCTATTTATTTTAAATAATTATGACACGGGTCTTAATCGCGGAAATATTTTGAAGGTAAATACCTTATACTGCCTGACGTTTCGGCGTGGGTTACACCAGTATAAGGTATTTACCTTCAAAATATTTCCGCGATTAAGACCCGTGTCATAATTATTTAAAATGTGTGAAAATCGCGTTAGTCTAAAAACTTTAATATTCTATTTACTATGCATATCTAACCAATATACTAAGAGAACCCCTTATATACTCGGAGGTCCATAGATGAGTTACAAACAGTAGGTTATGTACATTTATGGCCTATCAACTTCCAAACTAAAATAAAAGCAATGCTATTTGCGGCTTAGTAGATGTTTTACCGGGTGGTGTACCCGTGAGGTGACGCCTCTAGTGTGGCAAATGTCTATCAGACGGTAACTGCTTCACATTGCGCTTTAAGCTTGAGCTCTAGTTAAGTTTCGGTTGCCTTCTTGTTCTAGGGGTTGGACATGCATTTGGGTTACAGGTCCGAAGAAGTTGGTCTTTGTGTTAGCCTGAGACCGACATCATCATACATTTTCTACACATGATTCCAAACTACTAACTATTCTAACTATGTATTTGTAAAAGGCTGACACAAACTTACTGCAACAATTAACAAGTCTTACACTGAAGATATATTATTAGCACATTATTTTTAAAAAGTATATTTTATTTTCGGTAGCAAACAGTGTATTTTATTCGAGGTAGTATTAAAAATTCAAATAATGGCAATACTATGACGTTCAGTTGTTTGTGGCGGACCTTGAAATTCTGAATTCTCACTTGAATTTTGGTGTTCGTGCAGTGTAGACCTACAGTGCAGATTATATAATAAAAGTGTTCCAGAACCTTCTTGAGGATTTTATTTCTAACAAAAGAGAATAGTAAATGAAATGTAATCATAATCACTAGACATATGTAGGATGTACCGAGATATAGTTTCTGAGTTGAGCTATTGTTTGCATTATACTGTGACACGCATGACAAACAATACAGTCATTAACACACGTGCTGTGTATTATACTAATTATGTATTATGCATAATACCTTTTGTGTATTGATACCGCTGCATTGTTTTCATATAGGAAACGTTATAAATAGAATGCATAAATACATGGCTGACTTCTGTGCAGTTTTATTTACTGTGCCACAGTGGCTGTCAATGAGATATTAAGCGCAATATAACTAAATATAAGTGCACCTTTTCATATATGTATAAAACAGGGAGGAAGTGGATCATCTGATAGCAAGTAGTCACTGCCGCCTAAGTACGCCTGCAACAGCAGAGAAGTCGCAAGGGTGTTGTGAACGATGGAGCTATGACCCAATAAAATCTATTTACTTTATGTGTATTATTCGCATTTGTATTTAATGTCAGTGTCCAAACGAAACATTTGATTTGGAAATTAATATCTTGTGGGAATAGCGTCAAATAAAAAAGAAGTTTCGTAATCAGTCCACAATGGACAATGGACTTGGGGATGTCCCTCACATCACCCAGGGCGCGAACTAGGACTCAGACACTCCTGGAATGGGAAAAGTTACCGCTACGGATAGTCAATGAAGGATTTTATCCAGGGTCAAAATTGCCGCACACGGATATATTCCATTTGGTGACGGATTTGGAATACACAATGTCACCAAACCATGCTACTATAAGTTAAGAGGCTCCTTATTCAAAGGAATGCAAGGGGCAGTCTCTTAGCGGTAAGGTAAGGAAAATTTGATACCAACCCTGTGCCAACCCGTCTTGCTAGCGCGGCACAGTAGGCAAATTTCCCTCCATGAATTTGGAGGAGGCCAAATCTTGAGCCGATCCCAATAATATCGGTAGTATCGATACCTAGAATGTTCTATAATACCACTCGATATTTAATCTTCTATACAACAACATATCTCATAGCTCTACTCGTTGCATAACGCGGCGCGTGCGCCCTTCAACCGTACAATGTCAATTAATACATTTGCAGCCACTTTATACTGCTCACATCATTTCAAATGGTATTTTTAAAATTAGTTAAAGAAGTCACCATTTAGTCGTCTTCCCATAAAATACCCACTCTTGAGTCAGGCCTACAAAGACATGGGGGAAATTACCCTTTTTACGTAGGAAATAATAATTTCAATTTAATTTGTATAAATTAAATTTTAATGCTCCCTCCGCGACTTCTCTAGTAGGACACCCGCTAGTTATATGTATGGTTAGACTAGCTACCACTTTTCACGCCTCTGACTGTTCATTAACTGTTGAATGGTCTGTTTTTCATACCACATGTGTACTACTTAAACACATTGTAACCTATACCTAACAGACAACTATATTAGTAGTATTTTCTAGACGATGTTTATGGTTGGTTTGTTTAACATTATTGAACAAGTTTAGAACATTCCAGCAAGGCTACTTTACTTTATCCGTGTGGTGAAGGATTAAGAATACATAATGTCACCACGCCATGGCATTCTAAGGTGTCGTAAGAGACAATAAAAATTAAATTAAAAATTTAAATAAACCCCCGACACAATAACCTTTAAAAAGTAAAAAATAAAAATAAATACTTTGCGTTGGGGGACCACTCCCACTTATTTATCACCTGACCCCTGGTCCCCCAACGCGAAGTATTTATTTTTATTTTTTACTTTTTAAAGGTTATTGTGTCGGGGGTTTATTAAAATTTTTAATTTAATTTTTATTTTATACTTTTTATAGGTACATACTTATTTTAGTGTAGATTTTGTTAAATTGCACGTGATGCGCTTTCATTTGATTATATTTGCAGACATTCGGTTATTCGTCCCCACTTTCACCCCTCATAACTTTTAACCGGCTCACCCGATTTTCATCAAACATGTCTAAGAACACTTGCCCGTAACTCACCTTTCATACAAAAAAAACTATATTGAAATCGCTTCATCCGTTCGCGAGCTACGGTGCCACAGACAGACACGTGAAACTTATAACACCCCTCTTTTTGCGTCGGGGGTTAAAAAAAGGAAACAAGGCCGATAACCTACCTGCAAGAGCAGCAAAACTTGATAAGAAGCTCTTGTTTTGGTTTCGCTGAGGAAAAAGATTATGCACATCGCCTCCCCTCGGAGGTAGGGCCAGCGATTATGTGGGACTCTGGAAATTACTCGTCTACCCACTAAAACCCCAGTGGTATACCCTCACACGACACGCTGATATGAAGCACTATGCCAACCCGTCTGGCCAGCGTG
Organism: Clostera curtula; assembly: GCA_905475355.2. Classification (NCBI taxonomy): domain Eukaryota; kingdom Metazoa; phylum Arthropoda; class Insecta; order Lepidoptera; family Notodontidae; genus Clostera; species Clostera curtula. Next base: position 16,437,421 of record FR997809.1, on the reverse strand, counting down.
CGCTCATAACCCTCCACGTACCTGGAGGCGGCCCAACTGAGGGTCATTTATGTGCTGAGTAGTAGTAACTTAGTATGGACATATACAGGTGTAACAAAAACTAAGTTCTGTTTGTTGTTTCTTTAAAGTTCTTAGGTATTATTTGTCTAGTTATTGAATGTACATTTCGGACGTAAAGGTCAGTGGTATACATGGTGAGTGATTTAAGGGCCGGTGCTTCGAGAGCAGATCAATTATGATATTTTCTTTACTCGACTTTAATTCGACTCTAGCTACAGCCCTGTTTAGAGACACAGTATCTTTCCATTCATAAAAGGGGTCATTCATAAATTACGTCACACAATAATGGGGATGATGATATCACTGAAGTGTGACATAGTGTGGGCATGGGAGGTCAATAGTTTAGTGACGTCACATGTTAAAATTTAAAATACTTATGTTGATTATATTATAATAATGTGTATAATGTGACAAGCTGTGACAAGGGCGGGGGAGGGGTTCAAAATTCTTTAAATCCATGTGACGTAATTTATGGTTGACACCTAATCTGTGCGAATCGCAATACTTTATACACATTAATTAGCTGCAAGTTGTTGCATTGACTTTACAAATGAACACTTTACATATTAAATTGCAATAAAAGTACTTGAAGCCACGTGGAGTGCTCCAGCATGTGGGAGTTATGTATGTATGTATGAAATAATATAGCAGTTGCGTTTTTTAAACGTAAGCCCTTCTTCACTATCACTATCACTACATTTTAGAAAACAAAGTCGCTGTCGTCTGTCCGTCCCTACGTATGCTTCTTTAAAACTACGCAACGGATTTTGAAGCGGTTGTTTTTAATAGATAGAGTGATTCAAGAGGAAGGTTTATATGTCATAATTGCACCTTTGCGAAGCCGGGGCGGGTCGCTAGTTAGCTATAAACTGTATCGCAGGGGCAGATTACAAACATGTAATTATACAGGATCGTCGTCGTCGTTTTGATGACCCACTACTGAGTCGGGCCTCCTCCAAATTCATGGAGGGAAATTAGCCTACTGTGCCACGCTGGCAAGACGGGTTGGCACAGTGTTTCTATCGAGTGTTCCTTTCATACATCTCTCATTATACAGGGTAATTAGCCTAATTTCCCTCCATGAATTTGGAGGAGGCCCGACTCAGCTGTGGGTCATGTAAGGGCTGAGTAGTAGTAGAAGTATACTGCTGGACATAGTCCTCTTCCAAAGATTTCCACGAAGGACGGTCCTGTGCCGCTAGCGTCCACCGTTTTCGGGCGAGCTCCACCGTCCACCAAACAATTACTAATATGTATTTTATATTTTTTACGATAAATGCGCATTATCGATGGCACGTGTATGGTAATAGATACTTAGGTACAGCCATTGTTTAGAAATGTTATACGCAGTACATGATTAATTATATACACTTACAAGGGTTTGGTACTGATTACACTTTATGTTGGAGAAGGTAAGGAGGTATCGATATCATCAACTCAGACCAAAGTAAACAGACTTCGAAAACAATAGAAATAAAACCGCAAAATAAGCTTAAGTTATTTTACGCAACGTTTTCTATAGAATTGTCTTATAAGGTTTTATGACTTGTAAGTTTAGACGCAGTTTTTAATATTATATTATTTAATTGTTATTTGTGTAAAATAAATACATCACCATTAAATAACCATTGAATCGGTGTCAATTTCAATTGGAACCGATTTCAAATGGTGGATTAATTTCTATTTTAAATGATTTTTTTGGGGTAAATATTTAAGGTTATGGGTTAAAAAGGCGTCGAATTAGCATGAAAACTGATAGCTGACCTAACTATTAAGATTACCTATAATGTCACTTGATAAATCTCAAAAGAGAGCTCCGGGCTAGGGGGAGGGGTTTCTTGGGGACTAGGTATGACCCCAAAGGAAATTGATGAAAAGGCCTAGCCTATTATACCTCTATTTTTACATCGGGTACATCAAACAACAAGCAACTATGAGCCCTCCGGCGTTTCACCTTACAAATTCAGGGAACTTCCAAACTCCCAAATGATTCCCGGGAAAGTTGGAGCGTACAAAAATCCACCGGCGCCCCCTGGCGGCGCGGATATTACGAACAATAATAAAAATAAACAACTAAGTGTATAAATTATGAAGTCGGATGAGAAAAAAATCGTTTGTTTCTTGAAAAGACATAAAAACTTGTGTCGTATATACTTTTCGCCTTGTTGCCTTGCTAGGGCTGGTACAGTTAATGCGGACTTTTATTGTTAATAGCGGCCCGACCCGGCTTCGTACGGGTGGACAATTGTTTTTATTTTGTTCTTGCAAATCAATAAGCCTATATTAATCAATGATAATGTAGCATTCAAATGGTGAAAGAATTTTTAAAACGGTCCTTTACTTTTTGGGCCAATTCGTTACAAACATGCATACAAATCTTTCCTCTTTAAAATATTAGTATAGACTAGCTGCGTCCTGTGGTTTCACCCACGCCGTGATGGAAAATTGTGATAATGATGATAGAAAGTATTTTATTTTTTTCTATTCACTGTATTTACTATTCACTGTATATTTCACACTGTATCTTTAAATATTATAGCCTATCTGTTATTATGATTATGTAAGCCATATTATTGTACAGTTTCGTCAAATTCCATTAAGTCGTTTGTGCGTGACAGATTAACAAACGTTCATCCATACAACCTGATTTATTAAATACAACCGAATTTAGAATAAACATGTCACCAACCCATACCCGCCCGAGGGTGTCGTAAGAGGCGACTAAAGGAACGCAAGAGGCAAATCACCTAGCCGCAAGAGAAGGAAAACTTGATACAAACCCTGTGCCAAACCATCTTGTCAGCGTGGCACAGTAGTCTAAATTATTGATGATTTAAGCGATGATTATGATGATGATAAACCGTATCAACACAAACACTAAGACCAGGGTAGTCATTAATGTCAATTCACACATTTCAAATACAGCTTTTTTCCTTGTATTGTTTTTTTGAAGACGTGCAATAAAGAGTAGATATCATAAGAAATAAGCTTTCCTTTTCCTGTGGATTCGTTTTCTCTGCCTTCAGTCGGCTCCTATAACACTCTCAGGATGTAATGGGGTGGTGACACACACAGTAACACCGCATACGAATATTAATAAAAAGTTTAGAGTAGCAGCCCTAAAATGTTCATTACTTAAGGGTTCAGCCTAGCGATACTGTCGTCGCTTCCCACGGCCGTATCGTTTCACGAATTACTTATCCGGCTATAGAAAGGAGAGTACACCAACGTTTACTAGTCGAATGAGTAAAAAACAAATTCAAAATCAAATTCGCTTTTTAAAAAAAAATATCGACATATGTGAAAATTGTCTAATCTAACCTGGTATGGTCACCTTTGCCGGACGGGTCCACGGGGAGAGGCCAGAAAATTGGTCTTTGGCTCTGGGGACTCCTCTGTTGCCTCAAGAGCCTTAAACTGCCACAACACACGGCATGGGAACGGAGGGGCGGGCAGCCAGGCGTGGGGGGCAGGGCTGCCGCCGCAACTGAGCGCCACGTGGATAGGGCGCCAGATTTCCCGGCGCCTGACGGAGGCCCGTGCAATGTCCCGTACGTGCCTCTCTCTCTATGGATTAGGGAGTGTCCAGAACTCAACATCAAAACGTGGAGCCCCATCCGGGTCGTGGAGCATGCTCCCATTGGGAAATTAAGCCCTGTTTTGGGTAGTTCAGGGATACCGTTGGTTTTAGTGGGTCGGTTGGGGCGCAATTACCTTCCTTCCGGGCCCCGGATTCCCACATAACCCGGTGGGCGTGTAGCGGTCGCGTATCTATGAAGATTTTAAAAGTAAAAGAGGGGTTGGATGTGCCACCTTTGGCTCACGGGTCTACGGAACGATTCCAGGGTCGGGCAAGTGTCTTTCTGTAAACCAGAGACACTTGGTCTGAGTCTGGGTGTCATTTGTGTTCGTGAACCTCGTGTTTGTAAACTGCCCCCGCTATACAGGTTATATATCTCACTCTAGTATGCATCTATGTATATAAAAAATGCCAAACAAAAACGTTTGATACAAATATGGGCCTAATTGTGTTTGTTCCGGGCCTGTCAATACAGTAAGTAATTTCCGACGCTAAACAAGATATTGGAAAGGGCCTCGGCAACGTAAGCGCCTGACAACACTGCTATAGCAACGAGTATTATAAATAGACGTTCGGTTTTTATAAACAGATTCTTATCCCAATGTTTATTTTCCCTGCTTCTTTTAAAAGATGTTTCCACTTTGAGTATACCTGTATCGCAAGAAAATATCATCATCATCTACCGTGTTGTTGCCTCTTACCTATAAGTGAGAGCATACTAACGCCTTATTAGTATAACTTTTTAAATATTGAGTTTTCTGGTACTTTAAGACTCATGGCAGTGGTGGCGTCGTGCGACGGGTCGTTCTCTTCCCTGCAATATGGTTGAGGAGAGCGATGGCTGCCGCATGCGTCATGCTTGTGAACAGGTGCCGTTGCTGGGGGTCGGTTGGCTCGGGCGTTAGAAGGTTAGTATTGTTGATTAGATCTGGCTGATGTTTGACCCTTTGCGACTATTGCGCGCGTTTGCTCTCACAAACTGTCTTATCACGGCCTTGTACCTAAAAATGGCGATCTAAAAAGAGCAACCACAGAGTTTCTTGCCGGCTCTTCTCTGTAGAACTGCATTCCGAACCGGTGGCAGATGGTAAATTTTAAATTAAATATTATTTTGATGTTTGACTTGTCAAAAGAGCTCTAATGAGCCAACTGGATTAAATGAGTTTTGAATTTTGAATTTGAATATACCTACCAGTCAACAAACTCATAAGCCACTGGTGGTTCGGGCCTCCTCCAATTGCATGGAGGGTATTACTACGCTAGCCAGACGAGTACGCACAGGGTTTCGTTTCAAGTCTTCCTTCTCTCGTGCCTAGGTTTTCGGCCCTAGGCAAGATGGGCTTCGGTTGATGATGATGATGATGACTATGTATTCTAAATTCTAAATCGGAATACCACTTTAGCTAATTTTCTGAGCCGACGTCATCCATTATTCCACCGTCACGTTGCTCTTGTTACGGATTATATCTTTTAGCTAATCTATACTACTAATATATAAAGCTGCAGAGTTTGTTTGTTTGTTTATTTGTTTGTTTGTTTGAACGCGCTAATCTCAGGAACTACTGGTCCGATTTCAAAAAATCTTTCAGTGTTAGATAGTCCATTTATCGAGGAAGGTTATAGGCTATATTTTATTTTCAAAAGAATTAGAGATCCGTATGAAAATTGCGATTTTACAAACCAAGGTTTAAAATCGAAAACCTATTTATGCGTGCGCTGCAAAAACTATTGACAATAGAACAAAATGATGTACTACTGGTTTGTAGGTCTTATACAGATCTACAAAAAAGTCCGTGGCGAGAGCACATATCTAACTATCATAGTTTAGTCACAATAACCGATTTTTTGTTCATAAAAAATATGCACGGGTTCGAAGCCCACGCGGGCGAAGCCGCGCGCAAAAGCTAGTGAGTAGATAAACAAAAAAAAATATGACTAAGAAAAGATTGTTATTGTTTTCAAGACCTCGGCGATCAAAAGAGATGAATGGATTGTAAGAAAGAGGAATTGTGTATGAAAGGTGTGAATGTAGATATGACCATATTATGATAAGTGTATGGAGACAGGGGCCGTAAGATGATAATGGCAATTTTAAATATGACGATTTATAAGTTTTGTAATGTAAATAAAGTTCCTTTTGAGTTTGAGTTTCCGACTGTATTACAAGAGTACTGTCATAAAGTCATTTAAATGGTATAAAAAAGAAAATCGTGTCTAATTTGGAAAATCAAGAAGCCTATAAAAATATGAAAGTTTTGTTTGCGTAAATAAAGAGCTCACGTTATATCGTCAAATATATAACACCCCTATTTCTTGTCTGTCTAATAAAAAAAAATATTCCGTTACCATTCGGAATTAAATAAAGAAAACCGAAGAAATGGTAATCTGAATCTATTAACGTAAGATAAGCAACCTTAACGAGACAGTTTGTATGTAACCGAATGGTTGGTAATTGAAGCAGAAAATCGGAAAATTATACGCTTTGCTCATTACGCACACCGGCCTAACAACTCTCTTTTACTTTCGAACTAGTTACGGAGCAATCTAGATCGATTAAGCTAGAGAATAATTAGCGAGGAGAAATGTTATAAACGTTCAATTTAATATCTAAACCAATGTCTTTTTTATATCAGTAAGCCTTGGGAGAGTCGAGAAACGCCGTTGCTTTGAGAGGGTACGTCGGTTGGCTAGTTCCCACCTTTCAGCGCCCTGGATATATCCGGCTAGTCCCCATTAGGCCGGCCAGCCATGCAAGATAGGGCTGCCACCGCTAGCAGTGGAGAGGCGGCTAGACGAGGAGGCCAGAGCCTCCGCCGCAACTGAGCGCCGTATACACCGCCACGTTTTCGGCGCCTCACAAAGTACGTGCAATGTGCCGCACGTGCCTCTCGGTGGGGTAGAGCGTCCAGCGCTCCGCGCGTGGTCTACGTGTGGGGCAAGTCTCATCAGGGTTGCGGATCGTGTTCCCCCATTAAAGAGTGAAACCCTGGCCCTGTTTCGGGCAGTTGAGGGACACCGTTGGTCTCAGTGAGTAAGGTGCGGCGCAATTAGAATCTTTCCGCACCCTGGAGTCACACATAACCCGGCTGGCGTTTAGTGGTCGGGTATCCTTGAGAATTTCTGGGGGGGACTGGGGGGAACGGGACTGGACCCTTCAATAACTGTTGAATTGTCCGGACAGTAGTCGGTTCCGGCTACCATTCAACCATCTATAGCAGTCGTTATTCGGGAGCGTGAAAACTTGAAGCTATTCTAACCGTATAATTACCAATTATCTCACTAGATAGATCGCGGAAGGGAGTTGGAAATTGCTCCGTGTAAATGATGTAGCCAAATGAGATTAAACTGATACCAACCTTGGTATGAGGAAGAAGGAAGAGTAATTTAATTTCCCGAATGGTGATGGACGGTCCCGGGTTCGATTTCGGGGTCGGGCAAGTGTCTAAACCAGAGGCACTTGCTCTGAGTCTGGGTGACATTTGTGTTCGTGAATTCCATGTTTGTAAACTGCCCCCGCGACACAGGTTATACATAGATAGGGTTTCGTTTTATAACAAATAGTGCTATCACCCCATTTCAATCCAGATGGCGATAGCTTTATTAGCCGATATATTCGGCCAGCAACATAGTAGGCTAATTTCCCTCCTTTAATTTGGTGGAGGCCCGACTTATCAGTGGGTTCTAGTTTACTCTACACACTGTCACAGCCATAATACCAAAAGAGTCCATAATATGTCACCTCGCACCCCCATTGGCCCCATGGGCAATTTATTAATCCCATAACTTAAGGAGGGTCGTGTGGTATGTACCATAAAGGGGGGAGGCGTGTGTACGGTCGCGCACGATGTCATGCGATGACTTTACGTAACCAACCACTAATATTTGATTATATTACTGGTTTGGAATACGTAAAGTCAGGAATGGCATTGTTATAGAAACCTAGCAGCTGAAATGAACGTCTTTCAATTTAACAGAGGGATATTCTCCTACGTTTCCATGCTTTTTATTTCATAGTTCATAAAATGTAGGTTTTAAGCCTGTGTAGTTCCTTGCACTATACCCTCGGGGTGGTATACGTGTTAACCATTGGCTATTTACCTTTCGCCAAACTAACGTATTTCCCCAAACTTTGATCCCCTAGATTCGATGGATATTAAATTCATATTCATAACTCTTTATACAGTTTTTTTTATAAAGCCTTTAATACATATACTGACGGTATCTAATCGGGTTAGACTGGTGGCGCTTGTGGATGTTACCAAGCCATTTTTTATGTTTAAAATGATTTTCTACTTTGAAGTAAGTGTATCACACGATATTGACGTTATTTAAACCAGTTTTTATTTTGAAAAATAGGTTACACTGAACACCAACCAACAAGCAAATGTTATTTTTATCCTACAAGCTTTGTAATTTCAGTACCGTGCAATATCTGTACTCATTCCTCGAATTATGTCAATATCATCACGAAATTTCAGGAAAAAGAAAGTCGCTCTTGTTCTGATATCTTGTATAAGCTATATGAACAGTACCTACTACATCAACTACATCAAACCTTGGTCATGGATTACACCCTCTTTAAGCAACGATTACTTAAATCAATAAGTGATGTCTTAATTTCGTATCCTCATTTGTTTAATCCAAGCTCACACGTGAATAGGGACATTCTAATCATTTAATATTTATTTAAGTACCCCACATATCCGCGTGGTTTACGTTATACGATGGCCAAATGGGGAATACCATTTACTTCGTGAAAGCTTCCGTGTCTATAACGATGTAGGTTAACATCATCATCAGTTCAATTTAATCCACCGCAGGACATAAGCTAGTGTGCTCCATAGCGCCCTGGCTTCAACTTGACGCATCCAGCTGTAATATGCAGCCTTTCGCAGATAATCACTCCATGTGTAGTAGTTCAAACATATTTTGAAACAATAGCGCCCTGTTGTGGGAAGTTCGCGCATACCATCAACATATCACTTATTCCTGATGATATCCATGAATCTACTAATGCGCAGAATAGATTTTGGTTCAAGATTCTACGCTGTCCAAGACGCGGTTTCCGCTCAAGGATAAAAAATGATGAGGTCTGGAAAACGGTGATGAAATTAGAATTAATATGTTCAATGACCAAATAAGACATTAGATTGGGAAAAAAGCCTTTTATTGACTTTCTATGCCACGCCAGATGGGTTAGCATAGGATTGGAATGAATGTATATTAATTGAAATTAAACACTTTTTCACGGATTTGTCTGCAAAGCATTCGAAACGTCGGAAATAAAATAACGTAACTAATATACACGGGATAAATCCGTTAAAAATGTTTAATTTTAATTGTTTATATTCGCGAAAACCTCTAAAATTATAATTTGAATGATATGTTATCAAGCTTCAATTTTTTTTCTTTTGTAAGTAATTTTTTAAGTCTGGAAAGCTCAAAAACATCTAGTTATCCTTCGCTTGTAAGATTGTTAAATGGGTGGTTTTGTATTGTGTAGTCTATAATCTAGAACAAGCGGCCGACTATTAAAAACAATCAACTAATCTTAAATTGTTCCATTCGCTTTTTCATTTTGTTACATTCTGCCCAAAATATGAATAAACATCGAGCCACAGTAGCCCACAATCGTTCAGAACGTGCGTGTTTATTGCTACAAAACAAAAGCATTAATTTTTATATGGCCGCAGAGTACCCATTCCATATGGGCTATTAATTTTTTTTTCAACCTTGAAACTCCTGGTTAACAAAGTTTTTCAACAAAAATTGTTCAATTGCACATGGTGGTCCAAGCTAAACTAAGCCTTAGTAATTTAATTTGAATGGTTAAATTATTGCAATCACAATGCGTCTATTCATAGAAAACTATTACACGGAATTATTCAATCAAAAAGATACCCTAAGTAAGCGTAGTTAAAAACATGTTTGTTATAATTTTGGTATACTGTTATGTATTTTTATCATGTTGACTTACTAACGACTCAAGTTCAAGAACAAGAAATCTACTATAACTTACTCTTCACAGTATTTCGAACCTGTGTAAAGAAATCCTTTTGAATAAAGTATTATTTTTATTTTAACTAGCTGACCCGGCAGACATCGTACTGCCTCAATCGATAAATAAAATACCTAAACTTTTGGAAAAAATAAACTTAAACAAACAAAAGGAATCGTCAAGCGTCACGTCAAAGGAAAAGCAACATTTTTGTTTTTATTTCCATATTTTCTCACCTTTTAAACCTTCCCTGGACTTCCATGAATATTTCAAGACCAAAATTAGCCAAATTGGTCCAGCCGTTCTCGAGTTTTAGCGAGACTAACGAACAGCAATTCATTTTTATTTCTATAGTAGATAGATTAGTTACTATGTATACTTCAATAGACTGTAGAAGTAATAAGTTTTTTTTGTTGTTCACAATATAAATTGTGTTGAATATTATAGAATATAAATTAGGTACAATAAAATAAATATCAACCATCTAATAATACGATGTGTTCATAAGACTTTAAATTACAATTTGAATAAAACAGAATACAATACGTCTTTGTTTATTCCACCTTTTATCACGCAAGTTTATATACGAACATGTAAATGTTATTACATGCTTAGTGTCTTGGTCGTTAAATTCATCATATGGGTCAGTCCCTCCTGTCATCGGTATCATGAGGTTGTCAAAAAAAATGAAACTAAAAAGCGTTGTCCTCTTCTGCATTTGGCTGTTACTAGTTATATTCTAAGTTTATTATTTAGAAGTGCAGGTTAGGCTACATCTGAGAGTAATGTAGTCTATCAAATAACCCGGCAGCGGTCGCTTAATTAACGAAAGGAATCGAGATCAATTCCATCCCAAATTACAGGCGAACTGCCCGCAGAAGGGCTGTGCGGTAAATAATAGCTGGTATTAATTACAGACAACCCTAGCTACTAGCCAATAACAGGTCCTGAATATGGAAACATACGGGATGGGGAACTTCAAGAACTAGGGAATAGCACTCCGGAAGCTAAAACCACAAATCTGCCTGGATTTGGAAGGATTACCTTTTCATCACATTCCCCTGTCCATGAAGACAAAGTCTTGGAACTGTGCGTGTTGCCAGCACAGCCACATCTAAGGCAGTCAAAACATGATGTCAATAATGTACAAACTTAAATCGCAACGCATAGACACAGGAAAGAAGCTATATCAGGTTAGACTGTTAATATTTTATAATATTTTTTTATTATACTATTTTAAAATCACTATTTTTTTTATTTGACTAGCCAATTAATTGTTTAGACATTCAAACAGGTAACGATTTATATAATTTGCTATAGTAGTTTTCAGGACAGTAACTGCATGCCGTATGTTTCTGAATTAAAACAATCGGCATTTTCATACGTATTTCCTCAAATTGTGTCATAGCAACTACTATACTTCCCGTGCCAGATACATTGCTGATTTTGACATACTGTTTACGTTCCTAACCATACAGAAGTTTTGATGAATTAGCATCTAAGGCGTCTTGTCGGCAAAGTATAATTTTAATTATAAATTATGGTGTCATTTGAAATATGGCTGCCGTATTCAATGTAATGGTTGACGATTTATTAAATTTCTGAGTAACGGGTAAAGGGTTGTTTGCTAATTTCATTAGACGTTTGATTATGTTCACAATAAAGCAAATCAACTTGTTGTAAAATTGAACTTTGACTAGTCACAACTTCCGAAATTTTGCACTTGAAATTAGGATCCATAAAATATTTCTCTACAAAAAAAGACTTTGGCTGACATTCAATCCACCTACTTTTTACCATTACCACTGCTGAGTCGGGCCTCTTCCAATTACATGGAGGGTAATTAACCTTTACACTGCCACGAAGGCAAAGGGTTGAAACAGGGTTTTCTATTAAGTTTTGCTTCCCTTGCAACGTTGTCGTTTAGCTTTACTTAGGGTTTATTATGCCAAAATTATGTCAGATTCAGTTAATTTTACTGCTATGTATTCTTATTCCTTTATTGTCACATATTTAAGATTTCCTACCTTCTCAGCCATCTTTTTATGTCGATATAATAGTACTTTAAGGTTATCGGTGCTGGTGGTAAAATGAGTAATTTTAAGTTTAGATAGGTTTGATGTTGATTGTCTATTGTATTCACTGTTTGGTAATCCTAAGAAAAAAAATCCTGTTGCCGGCTCTTACGACACTCTCAGGTTCAAATGGGGTGATGACACTCTGTTTTCATCCGTCACTATATGGACTAGTGACCTAAAGTCCTCATATAATCTGTCGGCTACTTCTGATTTCTCGCGGGCAATTACGAGTTTGGAACATAGGAGAGGTTAGTAGATATATGGGGCGCCTTTCTCGTTTTCTATGCAGTGCACTGCCAAAACGGCTACTCCCGGAAAATCCAGGCAAAATCCAAGTTATATCGGAAAAAGAAGCGCCCGAAGGGATATTGCCAAGTCCTTGCGATCGGCGTCACCTCCAATGAGTTTGGGTAAAAGGCAAGGCAACACCAGTTAGGAAACCTAACACGTCAGCTGAATTATCGCAGCACTTCCCTCGTTGTCCATAATGGCTTCCTACTTTATTTCCTTATTGCGGAGCGGGATTATTTGTACCGTTCATTTCCTACTCCATCTGAGCCGCAGATCAATTTGTTGGAATCGCATGCTCTTACAGTGATTTGGTGAATTTATTAGATACCGCCATTTCCCTTTGATCTCTACCCTTTACTACAGTGGTACCTACTAACCATGAACCCTTCTTGAAGGCAAGGTCTTTTCCCAATTTCACTAGCCCATTGGGGCATCTTCAGCTAACTACCCACATGTCAAAGCTCTTTTGACAAGACAAACAATAAAACAAAATTCAAAATTTACTATTTAAATATTTGAAAATTGATTATTTACCATCTACCACCGGTTCGGAATGCAGCTCTACAGGGAAGAGCTGGCAAGGAACACCGTAGTTGCTCTTTTTAGATCGCCATTTTTTACGTACAAGGCAGGGATAAGACTGATTTGCCAAAGGGCCAAACATCAGCCAGATGTAGTCAACAATAGTAACTTTCTAATTCCCGAGCCACCCGGCCGTTCACAAGCATGACGCATGCGGCAGCCATCGCCCTCCTTAACCATATTGCGGGGAATATGACATTTCCCTCTGCGACCCATCCAGTAGGAGAACCGGTAGCTGCATGGTTACACCAGATGTCAGCTTTCAGGCTACCGACTACGTGGAACGACTGCCATATATAGTAAAATGGCAGCCAAGGCTGACAGTTTTACGTAGAATTTGCTATTAAATGTCGCAGCCTAGCGAGAGCACGTCGTAGCTTATGTACGGAACGCAGTTAAGTGACGTCTAAGGTTAAATGTGTGTCCATCATATTAATATATCACATCTTCTTAGCTTCAGAAGGCTCGTAAAGCACCTGCTCTGCTTGTTCGGTACCGAAAATCCTACCAGATGAAGCCTGTAGATCAGTTGGCAATCGATTTGCATGACCTTCAATTACTACCGACTTCAATTAAAATTTGGAAAGGCGTGAAAGAATATTGAAAGTATCCTGGAAAATTGAGGAAAGGCGACTTAGGATTATAAAGCGATGCTATTCCACTGCGAGCTAATTCCCTAAATGGACAGCAATATGGCTCACGGTATTCGAAGCGTTAACAAAGTGTTGAAAAAATACCGCGCCAGTTATGTGCGAGTGTCAGAAGCAATCTCGCTACACCTAACTTATTTAGGGCCGGCGACAAACATCATTATTGGGGAGGTACCACCCGCGACACAGGCTAGTGGACGGCAGAAGACCCAGTAGATAAGTGCCACCTCTTCCTATACCACTACGGTGCAAATGCCTAATGGAAATGGTTCCTGTCTCCTAAGGACTACAACGTACAAAGGTCTAGGGGTTAGATGCGCCGCCTTTGAATTACGGGGTTCGATTCGAGGGCCGGGCAAGTGTCTTTGTGTAAGCCAGAGTATAGGTGTCATTTGTATTCGTGAATTTCAGTTTTGTTAACTGCCCCCGCGATACTAGTAATACCTAGGGCAGGGGCTTCGTATTTTAAAAAGAATAGAAAAAAATAAAAGACTGGGGATTTCTTTTATTTTTAAAATACGAAGCCCCTGCCTCCAGGTCTAGCAGTATCAAGCTGCCATGCAAATAACATCAACAGAAACTTAATATTAGGTGCTCATTGCTTCAAAAAGTAGTGTCACGACCATTGGTAAAATTAGTTGAGTACATTTTTATGGTGTTTAAAAAATAGAAAAAGAATATCTGCTTTATAATGACTTGCTGAGTCAGGCCTGGCGTGGAGGGAAATTGAGCTGCGCCGACCAGATGATTTCGCAATCTTTGTATGTAGGTTAACTCTCGACACCCTCAAGATGTAAATGAGTGCAAAACCATTACTGGCAAGGCAGACATTACCAAAAAGCGACGTTAAACATACAATGGTCCAGCTGAAGTGTTCGCTACACTGTGCCCGAGCCGCCCAAGGGCCGGTGGGTCCTCTCATATTTCTATTCATGAATGAAATTCCATGCCTAACAACGCCCTTCAGAATGGCGGCCGCTTTAATTATAAACGGTGGGGTATCGCCAACTTTGTGTAGTTTCGTGACGCAACCACATTCATTTTGTCCAACTAATATTGTCAACATGGTTCTTAAAACAGAGTTTCCAATACAATTGAGACTCCCTAAAAGTTATACCCGAATAAAGAGCTTAAAGGTTATAATTTAAAACCACGCGTTCTGGTATCTCTAACCAAAGTGCAGAACTAGGGTTTCAAGAAAGGGGAGGCATATACTCATATCTGAGCCAATGTTGATTTATCATTATCTGACTCTTTAGAGAAGATAATGTTATGTTAGGATAAACGTTCTTGTATATGAAGTCAGATTGTGTGTGTTTGTGATTTGAAGTCAGACTTATTTGGCAAATAGTGAATTCAGTAGTCTAGAGACAAGATATCAAGATCCACTTAATTTTTCAAAGTTCGCACACACTGATGTCAGCATTCGTTATCACCAACTTTTCAGCATGCCAAAGACCCATTGCTGAGTCATGCCTCCTCGAATATCATGAACTGGAACTGGACTACTATGCTACGCTATCCAGATAAGCATCCTAAGACTCGTCAAACTCAAACTCAAAAGGAACTTTATTTACGTAGGTTTCATCACAAAACTCTTATAAATCGTCATATTTACAAACACCATTATCATCTTACGGTCCCTGTCCCACACTAGGTGGTAGTCTCCACACACACATATCAGTCATCGAGTTTCCTTTGTTAAAATACGCGAAGTCCCCACGCGAAGTCGTTTAGTCCTATTGTTTTACGACACACCATTCGTCGCCGCTCGTAATGTATTGCTGACACTATGTGTTCGAAATCAATATCATCAAATAAAATGAGCATTGTACATGCTCGTTTTACACGACTCATTAGCTTGCAGTGTACACGTGCGATGTGAATTCCTCAAAAACCAAGCACGAAACACAAACTCCAACATCAAAGCAGTTCCAAGGAAGGAGCCTTGTAAACCATGCAAAAATAAATATACCGAGAAAAGGGCAGAATAAAATGTTCGGTTGAAAATAGATTTTTATCCTCCGGAGCGCAACCGTTTAGGCGAAGAGGTCCTGCGTAATAATTATTAACATAGGGGTCAATTTAAAAATCAAACTTATGGCGCCTTTTTAATTTAGTCAGGAGTCAAAACTGGATCACCGATCTCCAGGTCGGGCAAGTATATTTATGTCCATGATACTCTGATTCTGAACTTTAATTTGTAAAAGTGACACATTGTGTAGAAAGTCAAGCGACGTAGTGCAGTTGTCTCTTTATGAGAGGAATAAATAAGAAATTATTGTTAGAGCGCGAGGTCTTAGTCAATAGTCTTATTCAGTGTGTGAAAATTATTCGCCTGTAGTTTATTGTTCATGCTTGAAATTTAAGTCTCCCTGTGCTGCCAGCAGCAGAAGTAAAGAAATGGACCACGCTGCAAACACCATGTTTCCCCTGATAGAGCTCATGTGACCTTATCTCTCGTCGAGCATCTCCAGCATCAGCATCCTGTATGCCATATAATATAACTGGAATAACGACACTGCTACCATTTACGTCACTACCATTTATATTAAACTAGCTGTACCCTGCGCGCGTTGCTAAGCCACGAAAGCTTTACACCATTTTTTATGTTTTTTGTTCGGAAACATGATCAAATGCATAGTTTACGATTTTATAAAGCACCTAAAGACAAACATTCATTTTTATAAATAAGAAGATGTCATTACATTGGAGACCGTAGGAATCAAGTGGATTTATATTTAAAATTCGTGGGTAAGGGTCCGGTGAATTTTAAATTTAAATCCACAGTATTATTTTTTACAATTCCAACAACATTAACTAGTAGCTGCCAATAAAACTTACGGCATCGACCCCTTCAACATTTATCAGCGTAAATTATACGTTTGCCATCACAATGTCTCTTGGCCTATGTTTCGGGACCTTTTAAAGCCCTTTATCAATCTCCAAACGTTTTTCTCCCTTTTATTTTAACGAGAAGCACTTGCCGATTTTCCCAGTTGTACCTCCGTCCTTCTGGCTGGTTTGGGGTGACCATACGTACAGTAACCATTGTTTTTCATATCGATGCATCACTAATATCCATGAGCTTTAAAACAGAGTATCTATAAACCATATTACACCAGGTTTTACAATAGTTTATGAAAAGCACATTTATGGAACATGTTTAGAGTCAAGTGTTCTTTCACTTATGTGAATGCTAAAAATGTTGTTTATAATATCGAAGAAATGTAAACACCCTAAGCTACTGTAAGAACAATTCGAAAATAGTTTGGTACATATTAAAAATGCAAGCTAGCAACAAATGTTAGGGCTCACGTCACAATGTGAAACTGACAACAGGATTCTCCATACCCCAGAAAGCGTGGTCTCTCTACGCGTAAGAAATATTTGCTATCGATTTGCTCGCAAACAGCTGGTGGGAGCGGCTCCGGTGTTTGTCTTTGTTGTTATTAGGGACTTCGATCCAATTAGATGCTACCTACATTATGTTTGTTCTTCCATCGTTTGATTGTAAAGGCTTCTTACAAAGAGTTTTTAAAGAATTCTATAAACGTATCTAAAAGTACTTTAAGTCGCAAGACGATTTTTTTTCCACTAGGGCTGCGTATGGCCTTTTGTAACACCAAAGCCGTTACCCACGTATCAGAGAAAGAACGTGGATATCTTCAATGGTGCTGTTATTTGGATGCGGGAATCTGTAAGTTGGAGGTCCTTCCCTGATCAGGCCAATCCAGTGAACGAGGAGTAACATGGTATGCTCTCTTAAGGTGAATGTTCCAGGGTAGCCCGCGAAATTCAAATTTTCTTACGTTTTTTGCAATTTGCAGGTCAGTGCTAGGTTGTAATTTAATTTAAAACATGTACTTAAAGAATCCGTCTTTACATTGACATACTTTAAAAATCGGACCTAGAAAACGACGCATGGACTAGCCTTAACATTCTCAAGATTGCTAAATGCCATACTTAACCTTACCAAAATGTGTGCTCGATTTTCCAAATAAATATAGAAAATCGAAAGAAAACTAAAGAAGATTGCGAAAGTGTACAAATAACTTGGGAAAGGAGATGTTTTTAGACTTGTTTTAAAAAAATTGGCCACAAATATACCCATCTAAACACAAGACTAGAAATAGTTCAATTACCTTCGTTTCAAAGAAGCTTTATGATTTAACGAACACACGGTTTGCTGTTTGATCTCTTTTCTTCTCGCAGGGTTGGCACAAAGTAACGATTTTCTTTAAACTTCAAAAAAGGATATAACTGAGCTTTTGTTGATTATATTTAAATTAATAAAACACTTTCTATTATTCCAGCAATAAATACCTTTGGCTAGAAACCTGTGATCAGCATATCCGAAGCAATTCTTCAACCAATCTCAAATATTATACAGAATAAATTGATTGTAGTTGAATGCGTTTTTCAAAAGGCTTAGATTAGCTTCATACATATGTTAGTATCTTTGTATGTAACGGAAACTTTCAACATGATTTTTATTCTTTAACGTACCAACCCTATGTACCGCTACGTGTATACAAAGGATAAAATACTATTTATTATGGAATAGCGCCATCAAAGGTGGGCTGGCTCAAACAAATTGATCCATCTATGGAAGGACGGACACTTGGACTCAAGCAACGATGATAGGACATGATGGACACAATTATATCTATGATGAGGTGAGGCCACTTCTAGAATGTCTTGTCTTAATTGGGTAATGGCATTTTACTTTGGGTTGGGAACAAAATGGACAATAAAAAGGAATATTTGAACTGTGCCTGCTGCAGTAGGCCTTCATTAATTTGGAGGAGGCTCGACTCAGCAACGTAAGTATTTAATGCCCGACGATAAAGATGCTTGAGATCGACGAATCTGCCTATGATATCGTAGCTCTTAAAAGCTGGAAGGGAAAATTTTGAGGTGCTTATCATCATCATCATCATCATTTCAGCCAAAAGACGTCCACTGCTGGACATAGGCCTCCCCCAAGGATCTCCACAAAGGCCGGTCCTGGGCCGCCCGCATCCACTGCTTTCCGGCGACCTTATCCAGGTCGTCGGTCCACCGTGTGGGAGGCCTACCAGCACTGCGCCTTCCGGAACGCGGTCGCCACTCGAGGACTTTTCTGCCCCATCGGGCGTCGGTCCTGCGAGCTATGTGCCCTGCCCACTGCCACTTAAGTTTGGCAATCCTGTGGGCTATGTCGGTGACCCTGGTTTTCCTGCGTATCTCCTCATTTCTGATTCGATCTCGCAGGGAAACTCGGAGCATAGCCCTCTCCATTGCCCTTTGGGTGACTTTGAGCCTTCTGATGGAGCCCATAGTGAGCGACCACGTCTCTGTTCCATATGTCATCACTGGCAACACACACTGGTTGAAGACTTTTGTCTTCAGACACTGCGGTATTGTGGACGAGAAGATCTTACGCAGCTTCCCGAACGCTGCCCAGCCGATTTGGATCCGACGATTGACCTCTTTCTCGAAGTTGGACTTACCTAACTGGACAGTGTGTCCCAGGTAAATGTAATGGTCAACAACTTCGAGAGTAGAACCTCCGATGTTAACAGGAGTGGCTTGGACATGGATATTAGACATGATCTTCGTCTTCTCCATGTTCATCTTAAGGCCGACTCGTTCGGAGGCTCCACAGAGGCCATCGAGCATCGTAGTGAGGTCCTCCATGGTTTCAGCCATTACGACTATGTCGTCAGCGAATCGAAGGTGAGTGATGTACTCGCCGTTCACGTTAATGCCCAGCCCTTTCCAGTCCAGAACCTTGAAAACATCTTCCAGTGCAGCGGAGAACAGTTTCGGAGAGATAACATCTCCCTGTCTAACACCTCGCTGCAGCTGGATCGGTTTCGAGGTCTGGTCCTGGAGTCGGACTGACATGGTGGCGTTTTCATACAAGCACTTCAACACTTCGATGTACCGATAGTCGACTTGGCACCTCTGGAGAGCCTGCAATACTGCCCACGTCTCGATCGAATCGAAGGCTTTCTCGTAGTCCACGAACGCCAGACAAAGGGGCAGGTTATACTCCTCGGTCTTCTGTATAACCTGCCGTAGCGTTAAAATATGGTCTACGGTGCTGAAGCCTTTTCGGAAACCGGCTTGTTCGGGAGGCTGGGAATCATCGAGCCTGCATGCGAGACGATTCGTGATGACCCTCGAGAACAACTTGTAGACATGGCTCAAAAGTGAGATGGGTCTGTAGTTCTTCAATAAGGTGTTATCTCCCTTCTTGAAGAACAGCACCACCACACTTCTGTTCCATGCCTTTGGCGTTCGTCCTTCGAGTATGACGGAATTGAACAACTTCTGAAGGGCCCTAAGGATCGGTTCTCCACCCGCCTTCAAAAGTTCTGCGGTAATGCCGTCATCACCCGCCGCCTTGTTGTTCTTAAGTTGCTCGAGAGCCATCCCGATCTCACACAGGCTAACGTCCGGTAGGTCTTCTGTGTAGTGCCGGGTTAACCTAGCTCGTGGGTCGTTTGCTAGATTTATGACGGGTTCGTGTGTAGACGTGTACAGTTGTCCATAGAAACTCTCGACCTCACCCAAAATCTCGGACTTTGACGTGACGATCCTGCCGTCATCAGTCTTCAGCCTGACGAGCTGGCTTTGCCCAATAGACAGATCCCTGGCGAAAACCTTGGAGCCCCTGTTGCGTTCAATAGCCTCTTCAACACGAATCGTGTTGAATCGGCGTATATCACGCTTCAGGGACTTTGATATCTGTCTATTGAGCGTCCGAAGCTGCGTCGCATCATCTGAAGACTTCAGGACCATTTTCCGTCGCTCGTCCATGAGATTTAGGGTGAGGTCCGAGAGCTTTTTGGCCGTTTTCTGGCGTTGGGTCTTACAGAACTTCGACCCAACTTTGCGGACAGTCTCCACGAACCCGTCATTATTATCGTCCACGTCAACGCCTAGGCTAATAAAGCGGTTCTGCAGTTCGAGCTGGAAGCTTTCCGGGTTTTGAATCTGAACAGGCACGGGACGCAGCGTAGACCTCACCATGCGCGACCTTTCAAGCTTGACGTCGATATTCAATGTGCCTCTTACTAAGCGGTGATCGCTTCCGGTTTTAACCATATTGATCACGGAGACATCATTGAATATGTGCTTTTCCGTCGACATGATGAAGTCTATCTCGTTTTTTGTGGTGCCATCCGGACTCAACCAGGTCCATTTCCTCTGTTCTGGTTTTTTGTAGAAGGAATTCATCATATAGAGTCCCTCCTTCTCCAGAAAACCAGCCAAAGTCTGGCCCCGTTGGTTCCGGTGTCCAAGCCAAATTGCCCCACTTGCAGCTCATCTCCGCTCCGCTTGCCCAGTTTCGCGTTAAAATCCCCCATGACAACGGTGTAGTGCGTTCTAGAGCCATGTATGGCCGAGGAAATGTCCTCATACATTATCTCCACCGCTTCGTCGGGGTGTGCCGAGGTCGGTGCGTATACCTGTATGACCTTCAGCGAATAACGCTTGGTTATTCTGAGTATAAGGTACGCCACCCTGGTCGACACACTCTCGATTTTAACAACGTTGTTCACAAGGGACTTGTGGACGATAAACCCAACACCACCTTGGGACTGTTGGTCGCCCTCCCGGAAGTAGAGCAAGTTGCCGGATTTGAGGGTTATCGTGTCCTCCCCCTCTCTTCGGACTTCAGATAACCCCACTACATCCCATCGCAGCTTGCTCAACTCTTCCTCGAGTTCTATGATCTTCTCGTCAGTCCGCAGTGTCCGTGTGTTGTATGTTGCCAGGTGCAGCCGTCGTTTTTTGTGGTAGCCGGATCTCTGCCGGAGATTGTTCGCACCCCCTGCCCCACCGTTACCTTGGCTGCTACCGTGGCCGAAGGAATAGCAGGGCTGCCGGGGACTGGGGGCCGTTTTTAAATTTGTGACAATCATAGGGGGGGTTTGCCATAATCGCCACGCTTGGCAGGCGGGTTGGCGATCGCAGTATCGGATGGCCGATTCTTGACAGAACGTCGCTGCTGCCCAACGTCTGTTGTCCCTTAGTCGCCTTCTACGACACCCACGGGAAGATATGGGGTGGTAGTATTCTTACTCCGCTACCACACGGAACCTTGTGCTTATAGCTAAATTTAATTAGCTATTCGAAGATAAAAAAAAACGGGCCGCACTGCGGGACTGGCAGCAGAAGTGAAAACTTGAACCTTAACGTTGTGCATTTTTTATTATTTTGGAATGGTTAGGAAATTATTTCGCACGAATTACTATATTTATCTGTATAAAACTACTATCATTTATTTGGTTAAACACAATATTTGAAATGACAATGTATATTACATACAAAAAATGTCTGGCACTACTCTGCCTTCGTCTTACGAATTTTGGATCTAGTCACGTATCCTAACGCGAGTTTGACATTTTATACCCATCCCAATAAAAGTGTTCAACGCTACAAAAGAAGTTTTCACTATAAACTAAATTAATTTACAATAATAATTCGTCACTATATATTTTCTTATCCTGTGTATAAAAATCCGATATCTGTATGGCATCCTGTTATTCGGATACCGTATTTATTTCTTGCGTCTGTATTTCCTACTTCGTGCGCTATTTATAGCTGAGTATCTATGTTATTAAAACAACTGTAGCAGTTCTCTATAGTAGGTAGGTGGTACTCAGTCTGGTATATAAGCCCGGTTGTTAAGTCTTAAGTGTTCCCAAAACACGATATTTTACTTATTTTTTACTGTGAATAGCTCCGAGGAAATGCCTGGTTTACAGAGTTTATTTTCCATATGGTGACGGATTTAAAGTACATAAATTCACTAAACCTGTGGGCGTAAGAAGCAACGTAAAAATCAATGCAAGAGGCAGATAGCCTGGCCTCAAACAAAGAATAAATTCGTTAGAAACTCTGATCAGTCAGCAGACTAGTTTGGCCAGCTGGGCACAGCAGGATAAACTCAAACTCAAAAGGAACTTTATTTACGTAGGTTACAACACAAAACTCTTATAAATCGTCATATTTATAAATACCATTATCATCTTACGGCCCCTGTCCCACACTAGGTGGTAGTCTCCACACACACCTATCAGTCATCATACCTACGAGTACATCAAACCTTTCATACACAATTCCTCACTCCTACTATTCTTCCATCGCCCTTGATCGCTCACAATCCCTGCGCCCACTCACATTCATTCTGAAACTACCACCGGTTCGGAAGGCTGCTCTACAGAGAAGAGCCGGAAAGAAACTCTGTAGTTTCTTGTTTAGAAAAAGAACTTGTTTACAATAAATTTAGTCTATGAGCTTGGAAGAGGTATTTTCCGAACCGATCTGATTCTGAACTCTGGAGTAACACGTGGGTGGATGTGGTCCCTTAGGATCAGGTGACCCACTTGCTTGTTTACCTTCCTTTTCTATAAAAACGCCCAATTCTTTTGTGAGGGTTGAGATTTGTTTTGAAATTTTACTTGCTATTTTTGAAATCTTCTAAAGTAGTAACTTTATTTCACTTTGTCGACACCCACCAGATGCAATAGGTTGGTTACACGCTATGCAAGACTAATATGCACTTACTCTAAAAAGCTCCACTCATCTCATTTTTCCAAAGAGACACCGTAAATCCGGAAATCCGCGACACTCCCTTCAAATGATAAGCCTGGCCCGGATATACGTCACGTGCGTTCTTGATGGGGCACAGGACGTGACGTCATCGCCAACATACACCTGACTGAGATGACGATACTTCGGGGATAGAATGATGGGATGAATTCTTTTTGGTTTTTATAGCAATTGCTTATATTATACTAGCGACCCGGCCCGGCTTGGCACGAGTGCAATTATGCATGTATTATACTTAAAAACCTTCCTCTTGTATTACACTATCTGCTAAAAAACCGCTTCGAAATCCATTGCGTAGTTTTAAAGATGTAAGCAAACATAGGGACGGACAGACGACAGCGTCTGTTTTTTATACTATGTAGTGAAGTGATGATTTACAGCTTGGTAAAGTAAACATTTATTATTTCAATAGAGTAAACACGCTTTCCGTGTGGTGATCGACTTAGAATATATAGTGTCGCCACCCTATTTCATCCTGAGGGTGCCGTAAGAGCCGACAAAAGGATGCGACAAGGCCGAATTACTAGCCGCAAGATATAATTGACGGATTAAGAATAGTCAATGCCACCAACCCACACCATACTGAGGGTGCCATAAGAGTCCAATAAAGGAACACAACAAGCGGATCACCTAACTGCAAGCAGTGCCGCAACCTTGTCAACAGTGCGCCCTCTATGAGCTGAGTAGTCCTTCATTTATAAAAATTCTTAGTTATGTACAACATATCTAAGTAGTTAATACCCTGTACTAGGTATTACCGATATAGCGGGGGCAGTTTAGAAACGTGAAATTCACGAATACAAATGACACCCAGACTCAGAGCAAGTGCCTTTGGGTTGCACTTTCCCGGCCCCGGAAACGAACCCGGGACTCCGTGAGCCAAAGGTGGCGCACCCAAACCCTAGACCAACAAGGCAGTCAAGTTATATTGGAGTTTCTTTATAATTACCATCATCCTGGAGTAGAAAAACCGACAGACAAAAGAACTGATGTTAAATATACCAATTACTACGTCAGTGCTCAGTCACATTGACGCCCAATGCCAGGAACTATTGTCAAGCACCCTGATCCTTTATCTACATCCAAACGGGATTAATCCCGGAGCGACTATATTTCCTGGTGACCCACCATCCGTCACTGTCGTTAAACTGCTAGTTCCAGAGACATTCGCTCGCAAATCCTTTCAACGCAAAGAGCATATTCCCTAAGGACGGCACAGGCGTGAAAGAAACAAATGATGAACCAAGTTAACGGATAGCTGAAAGATGTTTAGGAGATAATAAGCGGTAAAGGATAAAATCGTAAATTAATTTA
This sequence comes from Clostera curtula, assembly GCA_905475355.2. Classification (NCBI taxonomy): domain Eukaryota; kingdom Metazoa; phylum Arthropoda; class Insecta; order Lepidoptera; family Notodontidae; genus Clostera; species Clostera curtula. The sequence goes on along the minus strand of FR997809.1, from coordinate 16,413,256 downwards.
TATAGTTTTGGTTTTATGTAATATGTGTTGGTGTAATGTAAGTGTTGTTCATATTAGTAGTTGGCTGATACCAAAATGTGCTAAAATCCTAAAAAAAAATCAAATAAAATAAACCTTAGCTATAGCGAAAGGATCGCTAGTACTCTTACTCGATACTCTTTGCAAAAAAGTAACCGTTAATAGGTTTTTTTTTTTAATTCTGGTCACCACCTAGTGGCACAAGTTTTACAACTAGATATTTATGAACAGACAAAAGCTTACAGGATAATAATAACCATATATAGTTGGTTGGTTTTTATTGGATATTTTTTGTCATAAATATTAGGTTCAGAAAAACGTCGATATCTCGGTCCACGTGAAGATTTTTTCATTTTAAACACAGAACTGCTAGTATTGATATCTCCACCTGAGATGGCTATATGATATTTGTTATACACTCTTACTTTTTGGTGTCCGTTGGCGTCCGTCCATAATATGGTAAGAACTTATGGGTGATCATAACGATCTCTTTGTCATAACCATGCATCATAATACGTCGTCATAACCAAAAAACGTCCCTGACATTAGCATTCGCGAATCTTCCAACAGAATGGGTTATTTATGGGCTGAGAAGTAGGGAAACCAATATAACATTTATGCAATTTTAGGGACTAAATAATTCAAGCATAACGTCGAGTCTGTCCAAAACTAGTCCGAGGCGTAGAAGTCAAAAGAATCAGATAGCGCTCTGATTTCAATACAACGATGTATGCTTGTGGAAGGGGCGCACTTGGCATATAGATGGCGCACCAAGCAGGGACTCAGCGGGATTGGATCTCCGACGAGTTTGCATTTCATCAGAACCATCTGGCTTTGGTAGTTACGCAATTTCTGCTCCCTAGTGTGTGGCATCATGTATATTTTATTCATGTCAATTCGAGCATTTTGCAAGTAGTATTTCCGGATCGTAAATATTCATAGTGTCTCCAATCGGATTCTTCATACGTATATCTCAAACATATTGTAGAATAGCGCCTAAATAAATACGGCACAAGACTGCAGTTACTTGAGAAGTTCTAGACTGTTCTAGACCACACCGCAGTCTACATTTGGCTTCCTTTCCATAGAATTATACACGCTGAATAGTTGAAACTTTAACAAGTTTTTACAGTACATGATATTAAGTAGTCGCGTGGTAGAGTACTACTATTTTAACATTAATACATATACTTTGCTTTTGGCTCATTAAAAAAATCAGTTTCTGAATGGAATTTTAGTGGCTTTAGATGCATTTTATCTTATGCTTCCAAATATGAGTAGCCAAGTGCTACCAAAAAGTAAAATGCATCTAAAGCCACTCAATTCCATCCACACATAGCGCTTAATTTCATTAGGAGCAAATACGCAAATATGAATAAAAAAACGCAGTTTGTGTTAAGGTTCCATAAAAAACATAATAACATACATAACGGCGGCGGCGCTTCACTTTAAAAAAAATTCGCCCAATTTGTTGCCTTTCACATGCCTCGGCAACTATTTCCGGTACGACTAGGGACTCACGTGAGGATACACTTCAAGGCAGGCTATATGGCAATCTGATGCAGGTATAAATCATAATTGGCATATCGGAAGACGACCGGTATCAGTTCCATCGGTAGCCATTATTGTTCTGCATCATAGCCGGAGATTGTACGTTTCCATTAGCACAAATTATTCGTACATTCTATATAAATTTATAGTATGGTCCCTATTATTTCAACTATGTTTAACATTTTCTAAACGCAAGAAAGTCTGTAGTTGCTTTTATAGACCGCCATTTTTAGGTATAAGGCAGATGGATTAGCATAGTAGGTAATATGGCGTTGAAAGATGTAAGAAAGTCTTCTCGGTTCGTACCACGTTCCGACCTGGTAGTAGTATTATAAAAATGATGTATCCGAAGACAATTGTGAACGCCATAATTGGTTTATACGATAAAACATTTTTCTATCCTGTACTATGCTGCTTTAAAAATGCTCGCAGTGACAACCGCCATCCCGTGTCGTCCCGCGACCACAGACACTGCAAAGGGTCTGAAACGTTGTTATTTAAGTAAAATAACGTGAAAAGCTAAGCCTTCATAAAAATATTATTTTCAAAATTTCATTCATTACACATAGACGTATAACAATGGAAACGAATTCTACCTAAGAGTTAGAGGCATTCCACGCCAAGTGCCGGTTGGAATGACCGTTACAAAAGATTTATAACTCGCAGTCCGCCTTTGTAGCACTGCTTATGCCATCAACGATCGCCGTAATGATACAGTGTGCTTGTACAATTACGTTAAGGCGTTTCGACATGTAGTAGCTACAATCATGCTCTAGCAACGAGCCTCAGAATTGCGATAAAACGTGGAAAATTGATGCTTTATTAACTTGATTAGAACTTTATCTAGTAACTTACATATTTTATTTTCAGTTATAATTAGTTTTATGTTCCACTCCCAATCTATTTTATCCCGAGCGAGGGTCGTAAGGAAATGAAAAGGGCGAAAATCAAGCCTCACGGGAAGAAAAACTTGATACAAAGCCCTGTACTAACCCGCCTGACCAGCGTGGCATAGTAGGCTAATTACCCTCCATACCATTAGAGGAGGCCCGACTCAGTAGTGGGTTATAATGATATGTATTATAATGATATGTATTTGTTTTTTGTTCAATAAATCTGTTTTTTCTTGTGCATTGTAAATGAGGATAATTTTAATTTTAGAAACATTCAAGTCTCCACTAAGCGAGGCGGACCAAGTCGAGCATGCTCCCCCGTTCAGGAACAAAACCCCGGATCGGGCAGTCCATAATCGCCGTTTCCCTGCCATGATGTCCCGCTCAACCCGACTGACCCCTAACGGCCTGGTATCAATGAGAATTTCCAATGTACGAAACAAGCCTGGACGAGATACATATATAACTAGGTAGCACTATAATAAAGGCTACTACCACACTACTCTTCATAAGAGGATGGCGGTAATCCTGTTCCCGGCAGAAACCATAGATGGGTTATCCATCTATCTGTAAGACGGATGGGGTCTCTGCTAACTGCCTACCCACTAAACGACATGGCGTAAACATTGATCGATGAGCTTTTACCATTTCACAGGGTTTATTGGCAAAACATGACACTACACAAGTTTCCATTGGTTACGTCGAATAGTAAAATTGGGTATTTTATACTTTACAGGATATCCGTGTGCTAACGGATTTAGAATACATTGTTTCACCACCCCATTCCAACCTAAGGGTGTCGTAAGAGCCGACAATAGTAAATGATCCGAAAAGGCCGAAATCTTAGCCGCACGGGAAGAAAAACTTGAACCGAAACCCTTTGCTAACCCGTCTGGCCAGCGTGGTACAGTAGGCTAATTAACCTCCATGTAATGGGAGGAGACCGCAGTGGATCATTTATGGGCTGAGTGGTAGTATACTTTACAGCAGAGATGTTATGGATATGTAATATGGGATCCGGATATGGATACGGATATATGTAAAATATTATTTTGGTTACGGTTATGGATATTAAATTATTTCGGATTATCCAATAGTTTCGGTTCGTTCGTTCGATCCGAAACTTTTATACCCGATTCGGTTACGGTTACGGATATTTTTATTTTATTTCGGATATCCGATAATTTCGGTTACGGATACGGAGCTCCGTAACATCCCTACTTTACAGTAGGTATCCGCAATTGTATTGGACAGGATATGACGAATCGAAACGACTAATATGCATTTGGGTCTGACATATGACTGCCTCGTTGGTCTAGTGGTTAGATGTGCCGCCTTTGGATCAACGGGTCCCGGGTTCGATTCCGGGGTCGGGCAAGTATCTTTGTCTGAACCAGAGTCACTGGCTCGGAGTCTGGGTGTCATTTTCAATCTATAATATGTATGTATTTACAAAAAAAAAATGTATATAAGTAGTTTATCATCCATCTCGTTACCATAACACAAGCATTAAGTTGCTTAGCTTGGGACGAGATGGCGTTGTGTGAAATGTCCAAGGATATTTATTTATTATTTATATCCTATACATTTTTCTGCGAAATCGGCGTGGCCCTCTTCCCTGTAACACTCATTTCTGTATTTCTATATTGACTCCCAAATCATTCCCTCTCATGTTTATTCCCCTATCAAAAAAATATAATTACCACGAATTCAATGCCACACCGTCTGGCCAGCGTGGCATAGTAGGCTTATTACCCTCCATGTAATGAGAGGAGGCCCGACTCAACAGTGGGTCATCTATGGGCTGAATAGTAGTAGTAGCGTAGTAAGAATTCAGTAATTATACATTTTTTAAAAACACCGTTCTTTATTAAAATCTCGACGGATCCCTAGAAAAAATATACCCATGTTACAATAATAAAAACAACTTTAGTATAGATCCCAAAACCTTTACTAAACCAAACTTCACACAAACCAATACCATTTTTGCCATGTCCCCTCTTCACGAGCAATTTAATAAAAACTACAACTACCCATAATTATACCTTTCAGCTGCGTACGAATTTACAGCATATACACAACCAATTAAGGTTTACTTTCGCTTGATCATCTCGCCCGGTGGGGTGTCCACCTTTTCCGAGGACACTTCGTACTGTGTGTCGAGCCTGTGAACAAGAAATTGGATTAGAACATAACTGTCTGTTAAACGATCCGTATTCTGTAGGGTGGCTCTGTCCCGCTGCGATACACGTGCGGGTAATGCGTATTTATGGTCACCATAAACAAAAACGTATTAAGTGACAACGCCTACGAAACTCAGATTTATCGCATAGTAGAAAGTCCGTGACGGACTAAGTATACATAGTGTCACGACCCAATTCCATCCTGAGGGTGTCGTAAGAGCCGACCAAAGGACATGACAAGGAAGATAAGCTAGCCGCAAGAGAAGAAAAATTTGTCCAATTTCAGTACTAACCCGTCAGGCCAGCGTGGCACAGTAGGCTCATTACGGGTCATCTGTGGGTTGAGTTCTTGCGCGTGAGAAAGGCTAGAACGCAACTAGCATGTAGAAAACATGATGTTGCCAGCTCCAACCCCTAGACCAACTACCAACTACCAGCGTCATGCATGCATGACCACGATATGTTAGCACCAGCTTACCACCAGGCTGGCGAGTTAGTTGGAGGGTAATTAGCCTACAGTGTTTTGTCTCATGTTTTCCTTCTCTAGCGGCTACGTTATCGACTTTGTCATTTCCTTTGGCTTTTTCGCCCACATAATGGAATTGGGTGGTTACATTATGTATTCTCAGTCTTTCACCACACCGTCCTATATTAGTATAGTTAAGACATGTGTGTTTAGAGTGTATTTTTATTCCTAAATCGTATTAAATGCGTCACATTAGCTCATGGAAAAGTGTAAAGAATCGTTGACTCCTAGCGACGGGCCTTGAGGCCTGATCAAATTGCAAAGCGATCATTAAAGTTTCATAGACGAGGAATGGATGTACATATAATAAGTACCTAGTCAAGGAGATTTCCGAACGGTACAGGGTGGTCAAACAGCTCGATTATTTCAGGCAAAAGAAGCCCACTGCTGGACATGGACCTCCCCTAGAATTTACACAACCGCCGGCCGTCAGCCACGTGGATCCATTAGATACCAGCCACTAACCAAATCGTGGGTCCTTCTTAAACCTATGAGCACTGATCTTCCTCACCTTTCACCTTGGTTATATTATTGCCGATAGGGTATCGACAGTAAAATTACCACGAAAGAGACCTAAATGCTACATAATCTGTGCACAATCAGAAAAAGAAGCATTGAAGAATATCCCAAATCCTACATCGATCAATTCGCACCCATAAAGAATTCTCGGCAATAACCACCAGGGGATAGCGTTATGCCTTTATATTACACTAGTGGCCCGCCCCGGCTTCGCCCGTGCAAAGCGGGGGTGGGTTATACATATAAACCTTCCCCTTGAATCACTCTATCTATTAAGAAAAACCGCTTCAAAATCCGTTGCGTAGTTTTAAACTCAAACTCAAATCATTTATTTCAATTGAACCTATTTACTGGTGTTTATGAAAAGTCAAAAGTGAAGTTAGGAATCTAGTTGCATGTTCCAAAAAGTAGATCCTATGGAGAAGAACAGGCAAGAAACTCCATGGACACTCTTTTTATCATATTTTCTGTTACAAGCATCTGATTGGGTTACATTGATTTCGTGTTTATTTATAGTAAGCTAAGATGTGAGGACAATGTAACATATTGCACAACAGAAGTGTCCAGGAGATCAATATAAAGCTATGTAGGTATGTCAATAGCAGTTAAGGGATGACCGGCCCCAACTGGCGGCACCCGATCACGAGCATGACGCATGTGCCAGCAGTTTAAAGATGTATGCATACATAGGGACGGACAGAAGAATGCGACTTTGTTTTATATTATGTAGTGAAGGACAATCACATGACACAACCTAAATTCTTGAACACACATTAAGGACTAGCTGCTCCCCGCTCTGTTACACCAGTGGCGATGGAATTTATTTTTTCAAAAAATAATAATTTGAAGTCAAACAATTTCAAACAAACAAAATCTACAGCTTTATAATATTAGTATAGGTGTAAAACAATTGACATAGTGTGTTCTGATGCAATATAACTTTTACACACAAGTGCAAACTAGTTTATTTAGGTAATATGTTGTAGGAGAAACATCGACTACATTATTACTTAGAGGTATATTAGAATTAGTTAACAGGTGAAAGAATATTAGCCTAATGCGCCACGTTCACTACGTTGGCAGTTTGCACAGAAGATTTCCTCCTCTTACGAGTAATTCTTCTTATTTATAACAATAAAAATGACGGCAGCCCTGAGCAGAATCCACTACTGTCCAGAGGACCAATAAATAACCATAGATCGTGGAACCGCTTAAGAAGTCGTTGACACCAACACGAAAAATCCTTGGGAAATGTTTAAATTGCAAAATGCACATTAGAATTTCATAGATAGACAAACCAACATCTTGGTGCTTAGAGATGTCACAAGGCAGGTAAACCGATCGATAACTAAGTATTTAAGTAAGTTCGTGGAATCACGGAGTTTCCCTGCGAGAGCGAATCCGAAATGAGGAGATACGCAGGAAAACCAGGGTCAGTTACATAGCCCACCGGTAGCAGTGGGCAGGAAGGCGCGTTCCGGAAGACGCAGTGTTGGTAGGCCTCTCACACGGACGACCTGGTTAAGGTCGCCGGAAAGCAATGGATGTGGGTGGCCCAGGACCGGCCGTTGTGGGGATCCTTGGGGGAGGCCTATAAACAGCAGTGGACGTCTTTTGGCAGAAATGATGATGATGATGGAATTCATCATTTTCATCATTTCAGCCAAAAGACGTCCACTGCTGGACATAGGCCTCCCCCAAGGATTTCCACAAAGGCCGGTCCTGGGCCGCCCGCATCCGCTGCTTTCCGGCGACCTTAACCAGGTCGTCGGTCCACCGTGTGGGAGGCCTACCAGCACTGCGCCTTCCGGAACGCGGTCGCCACTCGAGGACTTTTCTGCCCCATCGGGCGTCGGTCCTGCGAGCTATGTGCCCTGCCCACTGCCACTTAAGTTTGGCAATCCGGTGGGCTATGTCGGTGACCCTGGTTTTCCTGCGTATCTCCTCATTTCTGATTCGATCTCGCAGGGAAACTCCGAGCATAGCCCTCTCCATTGCCCTTTGGGTGACTTTGAGCCTTCTGATGGAGCCCATAGTGAGCGACCACGTCTCAGTTCCATATGTCATCACTGGCAACACACATTGGTTGAAGACTTTTGTCTTCAGACACTGCGGTATTGTGGACGAGAAGATCTTTCGCAGCTTCCCGAACGCTGCCCAGCCGAGTTGGATCCGACGATTGACCTCTTTCTCGAAGTTGGACTTACCTAACTGGACAGTGTGTCCCAGGTAAATGTAATGGTCAACAACTTCGAGGGTAGAACCTCCGATGTTAACAGGAGTGGCTTGAACATGGATATTAGACATGATCTTCGTCTTCTCCATGTTCATCTTAAGGCCGACTCGTTCGGAGGCTCCACAGAGGCCATCGAGCATCGTAGTGAGGCCCTCCATGGTCTCAGCCATTACGACTATGTCGTCAGCGAATCGAAGGTGAGTGATGTACTCGCCGTTCACGTTGATGCCCAGCCCTTTCCAGTCCAGAACCTTGAAAACATCTTCCACTGCAGCGGAGAACAGTTTCGGAGAGATAACGTCTCCCTGTCTAACACCTCGCTGCAACTGGATCGGTTTCGAGGTCTGGTCCTGGAGTCGGACTGACATGGTGGCGTTTTCATACAAGCACTTCAACACTTCGATATACCGATAGTCGACTTGGCACCTCTGGAGAGCCTGCAATACTGCCCACGTCTCGATCGAATCGAAGGCTTTCTCGTAGTCCACGAACGCCAGACAAAGGGGCAGGTTATACTCCTCGGTCTTCTGTATAACCTGCCGTAGCGTTAAAATATGGTCTACGGTACTGAAGCCTTTTCGGAAACCGGCTTGTTCGGGAGGCTGGGAATCGTCAAGCCTGCACGCGAGTCGATTCGTGATGACCCTCGAGAACAACTTGTAGACATGGCTCAGAAGTGAGATGGGTCTGTAGTTCTTCAATAAGGTGTTATCTCCCTTCTTGAAGAACAGCACCACCACACTTCTGTTCCATGCCTTTGGCGTTCGTCCTTCGAGTATGACGGAATTGAATAACTTCTGAAGGGCCCTAAGGATCGGTTCTCCACCCGCCTTCAAAAGTTCTGCGGTAATGCCGTCATCACCCGCCGCCTTGTTGTTCTTAAGTTGCTCGAGAGCCATCCCGATCTCACACAGGCTGACGTCCGGTAGGTCTTCTGTGTAGTGCCGGGTTAATCTAGCTCGTGGGTCGTCTGCTAGATTTATGACGGGTTCCTGTGTAGACGTGTACAGTTGTCCATAGAAACTATAGCTTATGATGGAATTACCTCTGAACAATTGGCTATATGCCTAATAGACTGAAGGATCTGTTCTGTTCTGATCTGTTGCCATTATACGTTTCGGAGCTGCCTGATTTGGGAAAGACACCCCCTTAGCTGAACTTGTATTTATGCGTTTAAGTAAGATTGTCAAAGCACCAGCATCATAGGGTTGACAAGGAAACGAACCAGTGTTTTGTTGCTACCAGCTAAATTTCTAAACGCGAAGGTATTATTATTATATTTATAAGTTGTCTACGCCACAGCTGAGCTGCCTCCCGCCCGCGTGCCGCGCTTCCCCCCGGGCTCGCGATCCTACCGTGGCGGCCGCTCGCTCGCACTGACACCGACGACACCATCGCGTTCGCACGACTCGATAATACTAAAATACGAAATAAACCAGCATATTTTATAAATTTACAGTCCATTCTTTTATTAACCATAAGGACCCAACCAATGGTCCTTCGCGGAAAAGTATTCGTATTTTTACACTGATTTCTATCGAAGCTAAGGCTAAGCCACGCCACGCGACGCGCCACGTTCGGTACGCAACGGCTAAGCGAGAACAAAGGACGATCACTTCAGTTATCATCGGGTCGAATCAGAGGTCATCGGCTGTACGGTCGCACCTAACGGATTTTGGCCAACACTGTGAGTTCGTTCCATATCTTTCCTATCCATTCCTATCTTGTTCTTGCTAAAAATTCTAATTCTAGCAGACATTTTGAGCGAGACATTGTAAAATATCATAAATATAAAATAATACAATCTTAATCAGCAAGTTTGCATTGCAATCTATGCATTTCTGGTGTTTTCGCTAAAGATCTAAGTGCATATGCGCTTGATTCTTTAACAAAGGACGCGGCGACCGTTAGGTCCGGTCAAAGTCCACGCGCTAGCCAGGGCCGGTTCGCGTCAGCTGTTCCTTTCCTTTGTCTCTGCGTGTTGCTTGCTTGAATACTCGTTTATTTAACGCATTCGTCTGCAATTTCCATAAGCAGCAACTACGCACTGAAAGCAATATTTTTTTTTGGATATTTGCTATATATATATTTTTTTTTTTTTTTTTACAAATACCGCCTTTTAGCGCACGCTTCGCTAGGCTGTTCTTTGCTTGCTTTCATTATAATTTATTCAATTCAGATACCTACTTAGCATCTTATGAGCTAAATAATGACAGGCTCGGACAAAGAACTAGCCAAGCTAAAAAAATCTAGGTCTTCTATAAAAGCGAAGCTTACGCAATTTGGCACCTTTTTAAATCTCGTGCAATCTTATAAAAAACTTAGTGAAGCCCATGTAAATGACCTTAATTTTCGTCTGTCGCGCATAGAAGCTATGATTTCCGAATATGATACGTTGCAGAGTGAGATCGAGTGCCTGAGTGATCCGCCAGACGAGCAATACGCGGAGCGGCAAGTCTTTGAGACTGACTACTACCGGGTGGTGGCTGAGGCGCGCACTATCCTCGATAAATGCACCGGCAAAACTGGTGCTGGCGACGGTTCAGACGCAGGGTCCAGTGGCTCCAAACCAGGTGGGACTTGTAACCACACTAAATTTCACTTGCCTAAAATTAATATACCTACGTTTGATGGCAGCTATCAGAATTGGCTCGAGTTTAGAGACACGTTTGTTTCAATGATCCATGAGAGTAACGACTTGGACAACATCAGTAAATTTCATTACTTACGGGCTTCTTTACTCGGAAGCGCCGCAATTGTTGTTAGTAATATAAATTTCACAAAAGAAAACTACACTACAGCTTGGCAGTTATTATGTGAACGGTATGACAACTCCAGATTATTAGTGAACAATCATGTACAAGCGTTATTTAACGTAGATCCAATTTTGAAGGAATCATGTAAGACGATCCGTTATTTACTCGATGTCACCAAGAAAAATATTAGAGCTCTTACTATCTTAAAGCAGCCGACTGAATATTGGGACACTCTTATAATTTATATGATGTCTAATAAGTTAGATCCTACTACTAATAGAAAATGGGAGGAACATAGAAATTCCTTGTCAATGCCACCCACTCTTGATGAATTTTGTTCATTTTTGCAAAGCAGAGCAGATTTATTAGAGTCATTAGAGGAAAACAAGGCCGCAAGGTTTCATAGGAACGACATCCCTAAGACAAAATCTTTCTACACAGTTGACACTGAGTCTGACCAAGCACCCAAGAAAAATAAGTGTCCACTCTGTAAAGCTAGCCACTCATTATATAATTGCGACAAATTCAGAGAAATGACAATCGAAAATCGTGTCGATAAGGCTAAATATTTAAAGGTATGCCTTAATTGTTTACGCTCAGGTCACTCACATGTAAGGTGCCAATTTCCTCACTGTCGCTATTGTAGGTACAAGCATAACACGCTTCTACACTTACATAAGCATGATGATATCTCAACACAACCTATGCCTAATCAGGAGAGTGTAGCGTTCAGCGCCGACACTTCTCAATCCGCTGAAGAGTCTGACCATTTGGAAGAAAATGTCACCCTGTCCACAGACACCACACAGCATACTACTTCTCCGCATGTACTTCTATCCACAGCGCTGGTGAAAGTCTATGACGACAGTGGCAACGCCCACCTGGCTCGGCTCCTGTTGGACAATGGCAGCACGGCTAACTTCATTACACAAGAGCTCGTCGGTAAGCTGGGACTGTCAAGACGCGGTACACGCTCCACGGTGTCGAGCATCTGCAACCAATCTTGTAAGAGTACACAATCTTGCAACGTTACGATGCAGTCGTTATACGGTGACTACAAGGCTAATATAAATTGTCTAATTTTGCCACAAATTACAAAGGCATTGCCATCCAAATTAGTTCAGATAGATAATATACCAATACCTTCATGTATACAGTTAGCTGACCCCGAATATTTTATTCCCGCTGCCATAGACATACTGGTAGGCGCAGAAATATTTTGGAACGTCATATGCAATAATTCAATTGATTTAGGCAAAAATCAACCTAAACTTTACGAGACAAGATTAGGATGGTTAGTTTCTGGTTACGTAGCACGTGCCAAATCATCCTCAGTTCATTGTCATTTTGTTAATCAAGACGAAAATATAACCCGATTTTGGGAATTAGATTCTATTCCCTCAAAATATTCTTTAACCACTGAAGAACGTACCTGTGAAGAAAAATTCAAAGCGGATACATACCGTAACGAAGAAGGTCGTTTTGTAGTAACTATGCCCCTAAAGAAAGATCCCCTCGCTTTAGGTGATTCTTATTTCATGGCTAAAACGCGTTTTTTATCACTTGAACGCAGATTCCAAAGAGACCAGACGTTCAAAAACAAATACTTAGAGTTTTTGAGCGAATATGAACAATCAGGCCACATGACCGAAAATACGGTCCCTATTAATGAATCTAATGTCAACTATTACTTACCCCACCACGGTGTCATCCGTGAATCGAGTACCACAACCAAATTACGCACAGTCTTTGACGCATCAGCTGTCACAACTTCAGGTCTGTCGCTAAATGACATTCAATTAATAGGGCCAACTGTTCAGGACGATTTATTGTCAATTCTCATAAGATTTCGTCAACACAAGTTTGTGATTTCTGGCGACATAGAGAAAATGTATAGAGCCATAGAGATACACCCCATTCAACGCTCCTTGCAGCAAATCATATTCCGTTCTGATCCCTCTCAACCATTAAAAACATTCACATTGAATACACTTACATATGGAACTGCGTCAGCTCCCTATCTCGCCACAAAATGTCTCTCCAGTCTCGCAGACACGGTAGACGATCCGTCTGTGAAATTCTCCATTTCTAAGGATTTCTATGTTGACGATTATTTGGGCGGGGGGAGTATAGAATGCGATGTCATCGCACAAACAAAGGGCGTTATTTCTGCACTATCCTCTGCTAAATTCAATTTACGAAAATTTAAGTCAAATTGTCACAAATTATTAAAAAATATTATCGGTGACAATATAGAATCAGATTACGTTTTGAACCTCTCAGAAACAAGTCCAGGCACGCCATCTAAAACTTTAGGTTTAAACTGGCAATCCAGTCAAGATACTTTAGCTTTTTCTATCAATATTGTAAAACCACAAAAAATCACAAAGAGAAATATACTCTCAATGATAAATCAGATTTTTGACCCATTGGGTCTTGTAGGCCCAATTGTAGTAGAGGCAAAAATCATGTTACAAGGACTTTGGTCTTTAAAGCTTGACTGGGATGATGAAGTTCCAGAAGAAATTAAAAGCACCTGGACTTCATTTCTAGAAAGGTTGACATATCTCAACAACTTAAAAATACCTAGATGGGTACTACAAGATGAACATACAAACATCGAGCTGCATGCATTTTCAGACGCCTCTGACCGTGCTTATGGCGCCTGTATTTATGCCCGCTCTATTAATAAAAATGCCATTGTCCATACACAATTAATAGCATCGAAGAATAAAGTAGCACCGATAAAGCCCACAACGACGCCGCGTCTAGAATTATGTGCTGCGCTTTTATCTGCAAGATTGTGTGCTAAAGTACTAAGCTCTATAACGTTGCCAGTTACGTGCAGGTATTGGTGTGACTCGACCATAGTACTAGGTTGGTTATCAACACCAGCACACCGTCTTAAGCCTTTCGTACGTAATCGCATAAATGAAATTAACGAAACTACAAGTGGTTCTCCGTGGTGCTATGTACCGACTCTTGACAATCCTGCGGATCTCGTTTCTCGTGGGGTGAAGGCTGATCTTATCAGCTCGTCCTCACTGTGGTGGTCTGGACCACAGTTCTTAAATAGTGATAAAAATAAATGGCCTAAAATGCCTAACTACCCCGAGAAGCCAGATCTACCGGAAGTAATTTGTCACTTGAACCAAAACACTGATAATGAGAATACAAATACTAATCTAATTTTATCTCTTATTCAGAAACACTCTAACCTCACACGCCTTATTCACACCGTCGCGTACATTCGTAGATTTATCCATAATTGTAAATACAAAGATGGTAAAAGGACGGGTCACATTACCAGTGAGGAGTTTCAAGATTCATTTAATATTATTATAAGGGAATGTCAGTTAGAAATGTTCAGAGATGACATTGTTATGAAACCAGGCGAACTATTAGTGGTAAAAGGGAGAATTTTGTCATTAACGCCTTTCCTAGACTCGAATAATATAATAAGAGTAGGGGGACGTCTCGACAATTCGCCCTATGACTATAACCAAAAGCATCCCATATTACTATGTAGTAAGCATCACTTAACTAAGTTAATTTTTCATAAACAACATTTGAAACTTTTGCATGCAGGGCCTCAATTGCTTATTGCAGACATCAGGCAAAATTATTGGCCTTTAGGTGGTAGAAACCTTGCTAGACACACCGTCAAGAAATGCGTCAAATGTTTCAGACACAAATGTCAAAATGTACAACCAATGATGGGTCAGCTACCTGAAGTTAGAACTAAACTCGAATTTCCATTCTTGCACAGTTCAGTTGACTATTCCGGGCCAATTATGATAGCTGATAGAAAAGGCCGTGGTTGCAAGTTACTAAAGTCCTACCTATGTATTTTTGTATGTTTGGCAGTCAAGGCAGTCCATCTGGAGCTTGTCACGGATTTGAGCAAGGAAACGTACATAGCTGCGCTACGCCGTTTCATGAGCCGTCGAGGCAAGCCTCAAACTATTTTATCCGATAACGGAACCAATTTTGTCGGTGCATGCAACGAATTGCAAACCTTTCTTAATAATTTAAACGTAGCCACTGATCTGGCCGATGAGGGCATTCGGTTCCATTTTGCACCTGCATATTCACCTCATTTTAACGGAATGGCTGAAGCCGCCGTTCGTTCTACTAAGCATCATTTACGCAGAATATTGAATTTAACTCATTTTACCTACGAAGAAATGTCTACATGCCTCACTCAAATTGAAGCTATTTTAAACTCACGTCCTTTAATTCCTTTATCCACTGAAACCTCAGACATGTCCGTCCTAACGCCTTCTCACTTCCTCATTGGACGAACTCTAACGTCTGTACCATATCCACAGGTTGCTGAGACTGTAAAAATCAGCCTACTACAGCGTCACAAGAGAGTGGAAGCAATTAAGCAACACTTTTGGCAGCGATTTACTAATGATTATATTTCTACACTTCAGCAGAAAACTAAGTGGAGAAAAAACAAGGATGACCTTAAGCTAAACTCTCTTGTCTTGATCAAGGATAAGACTACTCCGCCACTCTTGTGGTCACTAGGAAGAGTGATCCAAGTTTACCCCGGACCAGATGGGATCAACCGAGTAGCAGAGGTGAGGACGAGAAAAGGAACGATACGCAGAGGTTGGAATAATCTTTGCGCCCTGCCCTTGGACCTTTGAAGAACACTTCAACCCCCGGAGCCTGTCTACGCCACAGCTGAGCTGCCTCCCGCCCGCGTGCCGCGCTTCCCCCCGGGCTCGCGATCCTACCGTGGCGGCCGCTCGCTCGCACTGACACCGACGACACCATCGCGTTCGCACGACTCGATAATACTAAAATACGAAATAAACCAGCATATTTTATAAATTTACAGTCCATTCTTTTATTAACCATAAGGACCCAACCAAAGTTATATATATCAGTTACTAGCTGCACCCCGCGGTTTCACCCGAGGTTACTTGACATTTATCGTTATATTTTGGATAATTTTATTTTATTTTATTATTTAAGGAAAACTTACAGCTAGGTAGGTACTATATAAATAATTTAGAATATGGCCAATTACAAGTTTAAGTTAATTACAATTAATTCACACAATATATATCCTTGGACATATCCTGTTTATAAATTATAGCTTATGTGTTATTCTGATGTGTAAGCTATACTATTGTACTTTCATCAAAATCCGTACAATAGTTTTTGCGTGAAAGAGTAACAAACATCCATCCATACTTACAAACTTTCGCATTTATAATATTAGTAGGATAGGATGTTAGGGGGTGAATGGCATACCACGAGCCGGGCTGTATGCTTGAGAGGGTATAAGGTGCTTTCCATAAATCAGCTTAAGATATAAATTAACTGATCCTGCTAGTCCGACGCGATGAAATGTGTCAAAACGATGTGCCATACGTCCCGGACTGACACTATGGTATTAGTCGTTGATGTTTCAATACTAAATGGCCCACTACTAAGTCGGGCCTCCACCAAAATATTAGAGATAAATTAGATAAATAGCGCAGAGTTTACCTCGCACCATGTTTTACTTTCCTTCTCTTGAGGCTATTTGATTTTCCTTTTGCGTTTATTTAGTCACCTCATAAGACACCCTCAGGGTGATATTTAGTTGGTGAACTTGTTACTATTCTATATCTGTTACCACACGAAGTATTAAATAAATAAATAATTAAATATCCTTGGACATTTCACACAACGCCATCTCGTCCCAAGCTAAGCAACTTAATGCTTGTGTTATGGTAACGAGATGGATGATAAACTACTTATATTTTTTTTTTTTTTGTAAATACATACATATTATAGATAGAAATGACACCCAGACTCCAAGCAAGTGCCTCTGGTTTAGACAAAGACACTTGCCCGACCCCGGAATCGAACCCGGGACCCGTTGATCCAAAGGCGGCACATCTAACCACTAGACCAACGAGGCAGTATTAGTAGATAGGTTGACAAAACTGACAATCAGAGGCACGAAACGCCAGTCGTAATTGTATTTCTGTAGATATATCGCTCCTACACTGCCCTCCTCTCGAACTCGTGCCTCCAGATGATATATGGAGATCAGACACCGCATAATGAGGAGTCAACAACCGTCGAATGCCCAAGGCGACATGGTGATAGCTGGAAGAATCTGCATGCATAATAACATCGGGCTGATATGAAATTCAATATGTGACATCAATCGATGGGTTTATTCTGATATGTTATTAGCATAGATTCTTTTTTCTATGTAATGCTAATCATTGTCGAGCAGTGGGGTTCAGCTTTTGCTGCAGTAATGATGATGATGGGGATATTTCCGTGATAATCAATCGCCGAATCATTTAACGAACTCTCCTCCAATTTAATGGGGGTTTATGCCTAATGTCACGCTGATCATAAGTTGCCAAGCATTTTTTTCTTATCTTGTGCCTAACTAATCTGTTACGTTACTTTAGTCGCCTCTTACGACACCCTCAGGATCGAATTTGTTGGTGACATTACGTATTCTAAATTCATCACCACACGGAGGGGAAGGACTAACACATGGTGTCTCAAACTAATTTCATCTGAGGAGTTACGTATGAAATGAGTAACGGATTAAGAATGCGTGGTGTCACCATCCCATTCCTTCATGAGGGTGTCGTAAGAGACGACAGAAGGAAATGACGAGGCTGATAAGCCAGCTGTAAGAGTGGGAAAACTTGACCAGAAACCCTGTGCCAACTCGTCTGGTCAGTGTGACATAGTAGGCTAATTACCCTCCATGTAGTTGGAGGAGGCTCGATTCAGCAGTGCGTCAGTTATGGGCTGAGAAATAGTAGAGTAAAGAAAATTTTACGACAGCCGTGAGGTCTGAGTGGCAAGTATGAATAATTTCTCTCCAGGTTATTGGAGAAAACCTAATTCGGCAGTGGGTAATTTAGGACAGGAAATGATGTGGGCTTCGGTCGGAACAAATAACATATTTTCAATTAAGCCTCAGTTAAAATAAACACCCACGCTTAATAACTGGCGGAGTTTGCGGTTAGAATAGCACAAAAAGCACGACATTATAAAATGTTAACCGGCTCTTTTTTGAAGTCTTAATCGCGAGTAGAGTGATCCTAAAGACAAACTATAAAAATTCTCCCCGGCGGGGAATCGAACCCCGGTCTCCCGCGTGACAGGTGGGGATTCTCACCACTATACTACCGAGGATCACGAGGGGTGAGCGCGAAATAACCGCACCCCTTCGTACAATTAATCAAACATCATTTTCCTTCGTATACCATACATACTTAAATAATAATTTCCAGCACACTACTACGTGCTACTACTACTCAGGTCATAGGTGACCCTGTGATGAGTCAGGCCTCCTCCAGTTGGATGGAGAGTTGGCACTGGATTTTGAAAAAAAGTTTTCCTTTTCTTGTGGTAAAAGTAAATGAGAAGGTCGATAGCCTATATCGACCTTCTAATTTTCTTTTGCCGGATTTTACGACACATTACGGATGGAATGGGGTGGTGACACTATGTATTCTAAATCCGCTAGCACTCGGATATCCTGTAAAGTATAAAATACCCTATTTTACTATTCGACATAACTAATGGAAACTTGGTGGTGTCAAATGGTCAATTTCCTGAATAACATTCCATAATCAGATTAACTGCAAAAAAAAACTCGCAAATGGAATTCCGAATGTTTTTCAATACACTTTGTACATTAATTAATGTAATGCAATTTAATACACTGAAATAGGCTGATGATGAATTTAATAAAAAAAATGCTTTCAAAACGAGCCTTAATGGAATACTTGTCTATTACATACTGTGTTTATTTTTAATTTCAGATCCACACGTTTCTTCTCCGAATAAATGTATTTCTCCGCCTCTTTATGTATCAAACCTAATCACCAAAATGGCGTTCGTACGTTCAAACAAGACAATAACATCAGAACGTAACAAAGACGAGTCGTCAATTGCAACGCACACAGCGCGATTGCGAGTCGAGTGCGGTCGACGCGAACTGGTATATAATCAGCAACTTAACGCAGACGTGCTATAATCAACTAAATTTAGTCCACTGCTGGATAAGCCTCCCCCAATCAAAATATAACAATGGTGGTTGGTCGGCTCACTGGAAATTTTTCTTCAAGTTTATCTTTATGTATGGTTTTAACGTTATTGTTTCAGTTGTTTAAGTTATTTTAACTAGATTCAATCATATCTAAGTATATTAAATAGGAGCGCAAAGTAAATACAAAAAAAATACAAGCCCCCGGACTTTCTTGCCAGTTCTTCTCAGCTGTGGTGGCGTTCCGAACAGATGGTAAACTGTCGAATACTTATTATTAATATGGTGACTTTTTGTAAGGTGACATTATGTCCAATGCAAAATAAACGATTTAACTTTGACTTTAATCCAGTTTCTTAAGCGATCAAATCATTAAACTAAACAAGTTCTTTTGAAATGCTTTCATCTAGCGCTCTACCCATTTTTGGTGTCTCTGGGGCCTGTCGCCCGTCGAAGATAGGCACAGCAGTAGCTGGGACTCTGGAGCACATTCCCCGACGATCCTAATGCATCGCTCGCCCCGCGCCGACGCTATGTGTTGTGCTTTAGCGACCCCCGTGTTTTGCACGGTACTCCCATTTCCCCGAACCCCATAGATACGTTGTACGCTCCCGTTCACAAGAACAATAGACGCGCGCTCTTTGTCGCGACCTGTCGCATGTACAGACAACACTTCTGATGGCGTATAGTGTCTACCAACTTAATTCTGTGTGTTATATTTTTGTAACACAAGCGGACAAGCATACGGCCCGTCTGATGGGTAGTAGTTACAGCCGCCCATTGACCCTTACGGAGTAATTAAAGATTGGAAACATTTAAGCGAACTACGGTTAGGCTGCGTATTGCAAACACTGCTTTTGGATCTGTCGTCTCGATCGTTTCTGGTTCGATTCTGTAGTTGGAAAATTATGTTTGTGGCAGTGGGCAGGGTACATAGATCGTAGGACCAACGCCCGATGGGCAGAAAAGTCCTCGAGTGGCGACCGCGTTCCGGTAAGCGCAGTGCTGGTAGACATACCACACGGTAGACCGATGACCTGGTTAAGGTCGCCGGAATTAGAATACACGGTGTCGCCACCTCATTTCCTGAGGGTGTCAGAAAGGCCGACCTAAGAAATGATAAACCTATCCGCAAGAGAAGGAAAACTTGATACGAACCTATGCCAACCCGTCTGGCCAGCGTGGCACAGTAGGCTAATTACCCTCCATGTAGTTGGAGGAGACTAATTTAGGATAGTAGCTTTCATATCGTACGCTTTGGTAGAATAGAAAGACAGTGTATGGGTTTGACATTGGCAAGTCGATTCAAACCCAAATATGAGGTTTATTTAAAAAAAAAAAAACAATAAACCCGGCCTTCTGCTAAAAAAACAAACAAAAAAACAACTTTATAATTTGTAAACATTATAATTTGTTTTTCTATTCTACTGAAGGATGCGGCAAGAAAGCCACTTAGTTCCTGCTAGTCCTTAGGCCAATAATATAAAAATACGGGTAGTATTCTTGCACATCGCATGATATCTCTAAGTCCCAACAGCTGTCAATACCGCATGCATATGGAGGGCGCATCAATTTTAATGATTCCAGAAACTTCCACGAGTCAATGCCACAGTTGAACGGCCTGTCATCCACCACCCCTGGGTTTGAATACCGACTTGACCTACCGTATAATTATACTGATTACGTTACCCAAGTACCGACAACGACACAAGCGTTTATTGACAATATATACTCTTTATAAATAAAAATGATTTGTTGTTCGTTAGTCTCGCTAAAACTCGACAACAGCTGGACCGATTTGGTTAATTTTGGTCTTGAAATACTCGTGTAAGTCCAGGGAATGTTTAAAAGGTGACAAAATATGAGAACATATCATTCAAGTTTTTTATTTATTCGTTCTGAGGCGGTACGATGTTTGCCGGTTCAGCTAGTATTTAATGAAAAAAATATCCGTCAAATAAAGTAATATTGCTATTTGAAACGTCGTTATTCACCGATACAATTCTGGGGTCATTTACTCCCGATATTGAAGGCTTCCCTACAGTGAAGAACCAACAAGAAACTCTGAACAAGAAACAGATTCCTATGCGCAATCCCAAGAAATAGTCAACAAAGGGTCAGATTATAAGACTAGTGAATTAGAAACACAAATAAGAGAATAATAACCAGATATTTGCAACCTTGTGGTTTGGCACAGTAGGCCAATTACCCTCCATGTAACTAGGGGAGGCCAGACACAGCAGTGGGTCATATATGGGCTGACTTGTAGAAGTAGTTTTAACATAATTATTAACTAATTTTTATAACAAAAAACTGTTTATACATAATAAAATATGATTTAATTAGTATATTTACTCAATATAGTTCAAAAGTGATATGTACGTATAAATACGCTAGTCACATACTTGCTGGAGAGTTTTCCCTCATATATCTTCGGAGTTCTTGCATAACGTCACAACTTTCGTCAACATTATGGAAACAGTTCTTAAATCTCAATCACAGCTGAAAGCACTATGCATGCAACGAATGGACGCATTCCAGGCCGATTTGGAAAAAGCTACAGGATCCAATAGTGCAGCATCACTGGCAGCTGACTTCAACTCCTTTAGGAGTTTCATGATGGTCACATTAAAGTCACTCCAAGATCAAATCCATATGTTAGCACAGGAGGTTGACAAGCAGGAAATGCGCGCCAGGAGGAAGATACTCCTTTTCCATGGGATATCTGAGCAGGAGACCGAGGACCCGGTGGCTGCCGTAGTCAAAGTTGTGACTAATAATTTAAAAATAGTCAATTTCTCCGCTGCGGATATCAGCCGCTGCCATCGTATAGGTAGTCACCTCTCCTCGGCTAAGAAGCCCCGACCAATCCTAGTCAAAACTCGTGACTTAGACTGCCGTAACGAAGTGTGGTCTGCTAAGAAGGCCCTCAAAGGCTCTGGAGTTACATTAGCCGAGTTCTTGACAAAATCCAGACACGACACATTTATGCGGGCAAGGCAACGCTTTGGGATAACTAAGTGTTGGACCAGAGATGGCTGTATATATGTGTTAAGTCCAGATGGTAACCGGATTCAACTTCATGATATCTCTGATGTGGACAACATCCCTGACCCAGCACTGCTTACTTCGGCCCCCACCAAGACCCTTCCAACTGTGGGCAAAACGCGTCGCGGTGCTAAAGTGAGCAAGAAATAATGTCTAGTACACTCTTGTTATTGCGTCTTGGTCTCGGTAGTTGTTGATACTTATTTTTCTGCCCACTACTCGTTGTTATAATTGTGTTCAAACGAATACAACGTTTCTCTTCGTAAAACAAATGCTGCCACTATTTTTGTTTATAACTAATACCATAAAAGTTTCAAGTTAATTTTAATAAGTCTTATAGATATAGACCATAATAAATAATACTTGTCGGGTACTTCAGTAGTGAACAATTTATTACTGTTCTTTTTCTTCATCGTTTGATTATGATTTGTACTAATGTCACGTTTAACATCCTACCTTTCATGGGCAATGTTGCCACCAAAGATAATTTGTTCCTACTATTGTTCCTACTAATTTTATTTTAATTATCTTTAGGCACTATTTCTATATAATATTACATTAATACGCTTAAGTATTGTTCGGTGTCATGTTTATTCTGCTCTCTTTTACTCAACCAGCAGGTGATGACTTGTTTTTAGGAGTTTAGGTCCATATTTTTTGGTCAGCCTCAGTAGCTTAGTGCTAAGTATATGTTTATATATGTGTGTATATACATACCTATATATATATATATATAAAGAGGTTAAATAATATAAACGTAAATTTATACATTGTATTTATATTTTAGTAGGCCGCTAATACAGTATAATTATTAACTTTTTCAGAATTTCGAATTAGATAGTATGTCTGAATTAAACTGCAGTGATATTTTCCTATCGTGTTCTTCATCCGATAGTATTGAAAGCTTTGCGAGTATTACACCATCTCTTCACGATTCACTTGAGGATGAATTTGGCAGCGCGCCTAATAATTTTAATGTTGTGCATATAAATGCTCAGAGCATTCCAGCTCATTATACTGACCTGGTAGTATCCATGAACTGTAAAAATTTACACGCGATACTTGTATCAGAATCCTTTTTAAACCCTTCTCTTTCTTCTACTGCGTACACTCTTCCCGGGTTTCAGTTAATCCGTAACGATCGCACATGCAGTTCCTATGGAGGTGTCGCCATCTATTTACGGGATTCGATTCCTTTCTCTATCGTCAGTAAGTCACCACAGCCCCCTCCTGCTAACACAGCTGAGCATCTTTTCATCGATATTACGCTCCACCACCGTAAAGTACTCTTAGGTGTATTCTATAGTCCTTCCCTGAGAATCAATTATTTTTCTTCCTTCGAAAATCTTCTCGAAGAGTTGTGTCCGTCCTATGATCACTCCATTATAATGGGAGACTTTAACACATGCCTTCTTAAGAATGACTCACGAACTAGCTTGTTTAATTCTACGGTTGTTTCCTGTAATCTTAAAATATTACCTCTCTCAGCCACTCATCATTCACCGAACTGTACCCCCTCTCTTCTTGATCTAATTTTGGTATCTTCTCTTGATCACGTAGCCAAGCATGGTCAGTATAGTGCGGACGCTTTCTCCTATCATGACCTCATTTTCGTTTCGTATAAAATTCGCCCACCAAAAGCTAAAGCAAAATGTCTACTTCAGCGAAACTTTGGCGCTATGGATTTTGAGACCGTTACATTAGCCGCCAAGGAGATGGACTGGTCGAGGGTTCTACTAGCGGAATCTGTTGATGACAAACTTTCTTATTTTAATGTATTATTGACGGAGTTATTCGACCTGTATGCACCCATACGTAAAATAAAATTTAAACACCTCCCGGCACCTTGGTTGACTGAAGATCTGAAGAGACTTATCGATAAAAAAAATTACGCAAAATCTAAATTTAAAACGGACTCTCAAAATAAATTCCGCAACCGTTATATTAGGGCCAGAAATCGTGCAAACACAGCCTGCAGGGATGCTCAGAGACAACATATTCATTCGTCAGTCGAAAATGGTGACCCTGCTAAAGTGTGGCGATTCCTTCGGTCCTTAGGTATCGGGAAATCACGTCACGATGCTTCATGCAAAGCAGTGGATTTAGACCAGCTTAATCAGCAGTTTACACAGTCATCGGCATTAGATGGTTCTGTCAAAGCAGCTACCCTTCAATATCTTAAATCTCAGTCTACTTTTACTCATGATTCGTTTACTTTTACTGCTGTGTCAGACTCCGAAGTTAAAAAATATATTCTTTCCATCTCCTCGAATGCTATTGGAAGTGACGGCATTAGTCGTAAAATGATTATCCCCATCATTGATGTCCTATGTCCAATCATTACCCATATCTTTAACTGCTCCCTGACTACTGGTATCTTTCCAACCTGTTGGAGGGATAGCCTAGTAACCCCTTTGCCCAAAAAACCCAACCCTTCATCATTTAACGATTATCGTCCCATCTCTATCCTTCCTTTCTTGTCTAAGGTCCTCGAACGTATTGTTCAAGGGCAGCTTAGCGCATTTGTCGCATCTAATAACATCCTCAATCCTCTCCAATCCGGTTTCCGTCCGGGTCATAGTACGACTACGGCTCTTGTCAAGATTTCTGAGGACATTCGCCAGGGAATGGAAAACCAGCAGCTTACCACTCTCACTCTTCTTGATTTTAGTAATGCTTTTACTTCAGTCGATCATGACATCCTACTTGCTACGCTGCGTTCTCATAATTTGTCCCCAATAGCGATCGACTGGTTTCATAGTTACTTGTCCGGTCGCCGGCAACGTATCCGTATTGATGATAATTACTCCAACTATTGTAGTGTTTCTGCCGGTGTACCGCAAGGAGGGGTGCTTTCTCCACTATTGTTCTCCATTTTCATTAATTCCATTGCTGATGGTCTTCTATCATCTTACCATCTATACGCCGACGACCTGCAAATTTATGCTCAGTCCACTTTGAACGATTTACCAACTGCTATTCAAATTATAAATAAGGACATGGAACACATTTATAGCTGGAGTGCTTCTCATGGACTAGCCGTTAATCCAGCCAAATCACAGGTTATAATAATAGGAAGTCCGTGGTTTATTTCCCGAATCGACTACAATGACCTACAACCGGTCGAATTCAATGGTGTTAAGCTACCTTACCAACATTCAGTGCGTAATCTTGGTATATTTTTTGACAGTACACTATCTTGGAAGGACCAAGTAAACTCTGTAAGTAAGAAAATATTTGCTGCTGGCGGCTCTCTTAGGCGACTACGCAATTTTTTGCCACATTGTACCAAAGTTTCGTTGGTACAGTCCCTCTTGTTACCCATCCTAGACTATGCTGATGCTTGTTACCTAGATATTAGTTTAGAACTCCTTAACAAACTTGAACGGCTCCAAAATTATTGCATCAGATTCATCTTTGGCTTACGTAAATTTGATCACGTCTCCGAATTTCGTTCACGGCTGGGGTGGCTTTCGGTACGCCATCGTAGGGATCTGCGGCTGCTATCGTTATTATATTCCATCCTATTTGATCCTTCCTACCCTAGTTATCTGAAAGAACGGTTTTCGTTTGTTTCCTTAACTCAATCTCGTGAACTACGTTCCTCAAATACATTACGTCTCAACATTCCTTCCCAAACCTCTAATTTCACCTCTAATTCTTTTACTGCACGAAGTGTTCTGCTCTGGAATTCTTTACCGGATACGATTAGGCGCGCTGATAATCTGAACATCTTTAGGAAAAGACTAAAATCTCATTTTGCTAATATCGGATTATAGTATATTTAATATCGTGTTGTGTGTATTATGTTAATTATGTTGTTACGTGTTTGTATTAGTGTGTTTGTATACATATTTTTATTATTTTATTAGTATGTAGTTACGTTACTTATATTTATTTCCTCATTAGGTATAGAGTATTATATGTAAGTTTATCATAATCAAAATATATTATATCTATGCTCTGGATATTTATTGCTGCACCACCCGTTTATATCATAGATGCTACTTTCGCTATAAGGTTGCCTGGAAGAGATCGCTGATTAGCGATAAGGCCGCCTAAATGTACTTTAGTTGTTACGTTCTTACTATGTTTTATGCTTATGTAATAGTGTACAAAAAAGTGATAAATAAATAAATAAATAAATAATTAGTTAAAAATATAGTGTGAGGACAGATTTAGAATACACAGCAACACCGCCCCATTCCATCCTGAGGGTGTCTTACGAGTCGACAAAAGGATATGGCCGGTAACCTAGCCACAAGAGAAGGAAAATTTAAACGTAAGTTTATGAAAAAAAAATAACATTCCAATTTTAAACCGTGCAGGCCGTGACTGTACGGTGCGTATAAACATGTGTATTTTTCATGGTTTCCGTTTAATTCCGATGGGTGCATATTGAATGCGAGATGCGGTCATGCAGCGGCCAGTGAGACCAGGCCGACGACCTTAGGGCACGCATGCATTGCCCGGGATGAATCTGGAATGATCTAACACGACACGACACATAAACAAGGGACACCGTCCATTTTTAGAGTTCTGTGCTTAAGCCTACATAGATTTATGGCCTTATCATTTCCTTTTGTCAGCTCTTACGATATCCTCAGGATGAAATGGGGTGGCAATGCAATGAAACCCCGGCACTGGCTATATCCTGTATAATTTACAAACACCCAGAGCAAGTGCCTCTGGTTTATACAAAGACAATTAATTGCCGGACCCCGAAATTGAACAGGGGAGCCCTAGACGAAAAGGTGGTACATCCACCCCCAGACCAACAAGACAGTCTATAGTCTAGAAAATATCGTATTATGGTACACTGTATGGGTGAGCAATGACGCAATGGAGAACTATTTATTCGCGGATTTGTACTTTCCCTAGATTTGACCCTGTCAAGGTCTATTCGCCATTCATTGCGTAAACGTATTGCGTGTTTCTCTCATCTGGCGAACTTGCTCTCACTATGTTGTTTAGTGCGTTTTGTAATCAAGACCAATAATTTGAAAAAACGCAACTACATAGTTTCTTGCCGTCTCTTCTCTGTAGAGCAGTTTCCGAACCGGTGGTAGTTTCAGCATGAATGTGGGCGATCAATCCTACTGATCGGTTTGTAAGAATGAGGAATTGTGTATTAATTATACACATACTTTAATGTGAATGCAGATAATGACGACTGATAGATGTGTATGGAGACTACCACCTATCCTGTGACAGGGACCGTAAGATGATAATGGTTATTATCATGACGATTTTTAAGAGTTTGTGATAAAACCTACGTAAATAAAGTTCCTTTTCCGTCACCGTCACCAAACCACCTAAATCCGTCACCACACGGACTCCATATTAACATCACCAGTCACCACACATATACTCGGTAGTCGAATTATTCAAACCGGTAGAAACATGAAAGACTATGTTTACTAATAACGATCGGAAGACCGCACAAAGCATCGACGAATCCTTTCAGCTATTCAGTGAAATACGCTACAACGATCACTCGAAGAGACGTAATACGCACTTCAATCAATTTACCAATGTCTATGCACACGTGCATTGAAGTCACCCCATAATCCTGCTAGGGGAAATTCAACGGTGTTCCTTACAATATAAGAGCGCTGTTCGGGGGCAATTCTATTACTGGAAATTAGGACACCGTGTGAATAGGCTTCATTGTCGCGTCTTCCCCCTTTTTGATTAAAATCGCGCTGACATATTTACGACACGCGACGCCACGGAATCGTTTGGTAACATTTTTTTTTGACTGGGTATTAGATGATTGTAAGATGCCGCCACTTAAGTCACAACGAGATTAATTTTAATATGCAAATTAACATAGTGATAAAATAAAAAATAAAATCGGATGTAATAGAATCAGATCAGTTTTTTTATTTTGAATTGTTTTACTTATTTTAGTTTTTTTTGGTATTTTAAGTGTTTTTAAAAAACCTACTAATATTATAAACGTGAAAGTTATTAAGAATGTATGTTTGTTACCCTTAAAGCAAAAACTACCAAATGGATTTTGATGAAACTTTACAATAATATGCCTTACACTACACGTCAGAATAACACATAATTTATAAAGTGAGAATTATTCTATTCTCAGAAAACATTTGACAAAAATATAAAACACTTTCTATCATCATTATCGCAATTGTCCATCAACAGGCGCGTGAAACCGCGGGAAGCAGCTAGTATATTATTATAAATCAAATGGAATCATTGGATGTTTATTTTTAGCCTTAGTGATCATTTTACTCAATTTATTTAACTGATATAAGTTATCTAATAGATATTGATACGTAGGTGGAATGACATGGTGCGTAAAACATATGTATATTGTACGCTCGCTTGACTTAAAAACAGTATTGTGCCAATTGCACAATGTAAATTGAGCTGAATATGCTGCTACACATTTTTAATTGTGCAAAAATTAGTTTAAGATAAATTTGTGTCGAATAAAAATGTTTTAAATATGAGAAAACCCGCAGAAGCACAAAGTTAGCGACTAAATTCAGATTAGTGAAGTATTGGAGTGATGCATGACTTTAGTACAGGTCACTGGGAGTGAGAACAGATATGTAGATTGAAGAACTTAGATATTATGTTAGAAGAAAACGAGGCCTAATTTGTAAAAAATATCGGCTGCTCACGCTATCTACAAAATTGCATTGTTTTCGCCAAAGAAAAATAATTATACAGGCCCGAAGTCTCAAGGAAGGCTGGGCGACTGATTTTTTTTTATTTGAGCCAGGGTAGTGTATGACACGTATGTATACCGACTAGAACCTCGCGTTTGCTATCGCCAAGTGGTTATGGGGTCGATTCGACCTGTCAGCGGTAATTTAATGGAGTCCCGTTCCCGAGCGCACAATGTATAACTAATACGGCTTTGTCGCTTTGTTCGGACATCGGGCGGCGTTTTGTCTACAGCTTATGAATTAACGAGGAATTAGTTTCCTTGGATTTGATGATATTATTTTACATAGACAGAATACATATTGCTGATATTGAGGTCGTATCCTAGCTATTACTATTATTATTGAGCACATACATGTCACACTGCTGAGTCGGGCCTCCTCCAACTACAAGGATAATAATTAGCCTACTGCACCACACACAGAGTTTCGTATCTAGTTTTCCTTCTCTTGTGCCTAGGTTATCGACTTTGGCATTTCCTTTTGTCAGCTCCTACGACACCCTTAGGGTGGATTGGGGTGGTGAACATCCCATTCCATCCTAAGGCACCACACATCTGACCTCATCCGTGGTTCTATGGACACGAAAAGCCGTCGGTGCCGGTTGCCAATCTACCATATAAGATAGTGGATACACATATGCAGTAACGTGAAAACGGACAGCTAGTCTCAACCAAACAACTACCGGTGGTTCTTCTGTCTGGAATCGCTAAAATCACTGGAATCACTTCGTTTGTCCGACTGCCTCGTTGGTCTAGGGGTTGGAAGTGCCGCCTTTGCATCAACGGGTCCCGGGCTCGATTCCGGGGTCGGGCAAGTGTCTTTGTCTAAACCAGAGGCACTTCCTTTGAGTTTGGGTGTCATTTGGGTTCGTGAATTACATGATTGTAAACTGCCCCAGCGATACAGGTTATACCAAGTGCAGGGGGGTGCAGGTTACGTTAAAAAAATGTTTACTAATACTAGTCAAATCAGAATAGAACGGTGCCGACCCCAATTAAATTGGGGAAGAAGGCGAAGAAGAAGTGGAATTGTGAATAAATCAACAGAATAACAAATGTCTTGGAATAAAAAGACCTCGTCGATGTAAGACGTATATTTTCAAGTAATTGGTACAGCTTTGATATTATTGGAGGACGGGACGCTTTGACGATATTATAAGGCGCGCTTCGCGATCCAGGTCCGTAGCTGTAATGGCGGCCGCGCTGGAGTGCGCGGCTGCGCGGGCGCGGGGAGGGCAGCCGCCCTCACCTCACGTCCCCTGGCACACCGGGAAGATGTGTGCGCCGACATCCTCCGGGGCGTTGGAAGCTTGGCTCCAACTAGGTTCCTGGTGTAGGCTTGAATGTCATCATTGCCCATCTGGCTCGGGTTCGGACAGTGGGATGAGACACATCCGGTTGACAGCTCTCTTTATTGTTCCTCTGGTTGTGTAGACGTCAGCAACTCTGCACACCCTGTCCTTGCCTTCATAGAGTTTGCTGACTCTTCCCATTCTCCAATGAAGAGGCGCTACGTTGTCTTCCTTCAGTAGGACCAGGTCTCCGATTTGAATTGGGGTTTGGTTCGTTCTCCATTTGGTACGATTTTGTAGCTCCGCCATGTACTCTCGACGCCATCTTTCCCAGAATAACTGCCGGACTTGCTCGATGCGCTGGTATCTATTGGGCCTCGCTGAGTTGACAGGCAGTGAAGGTACGGACTGCAGTGGGCGGCCGATTAAGAAGTGCCCGGGAGTTAACGGACTGAGGTCAGTAGGGTCGGATGATAAGGGAGAAAGAGGACGGGAGTTAAGGATTGCTTCTATTTGAGTGAAAAGCGTCGATAACTCCTCAAACGTTAGGGAGACATTGCCTGCTATGCGTTTTAAATGGTACTTAGCTGATTTGACACCTGCCTCCCATATTCCACCGAAGTGTGGTGAGTAGGCAGGGGAAAACATGAATTTAATTTCCTCATTCGCGGCGTAATCTGAAACGGGTTGTCGACTGGACCGTATAACTTTTCCCAACTCATTGTTAGCGCCTACAAAGTTCTTGCCGTTGTCGCAATAGATCACATAAGGTTTTCCCCGACGAGACACGAATCTACGCAGACATGCCAGGAAGGCTTCTGTGCTGAGATCACTGACTACCTCTAAATGGATGGCTTTTGTGACAAGACATACGAAGATGCATAGATAGGCCTTTGTTACACGGTTACCTCGTCCCTTTTTAGAAGAAGCCATGAAGGGCCCGGCAAAATCTATTCCGCATGAATTAAAAGGAAAGTTTGGACTGCTTCTCACATTAGGCAAATCCCCCATCTTAGGCTGCAATGTCTGACCGCGCATACGTGAGCATATGACACACTTTCTGCATATGGCGCGAGCTAAGTTTCTGCCTTGCAGTGGCCAGAACTTTTCGCGTACAGACGACAGAAGTAGCTGAGGGCCTGCGTGAAATAAACGTAAGTGTTCATGTTTCATTATCAGCTTAGTTAGGTGATGCTTCGCATCGAGTAGGATGGGGTATTTCTTGTCGTAATGACAATCCGACTGAGCTAATCGACCTCCGACTCTCAATAAACCGTTGGTATCTAAAAATGGATTGAGAGGCAATAATTTGCTTTTATAATGTAATTCTTGTTTACCTCGAATTTGTTTTAAGTCCTTAGGAAAGGACTCTATCTGACTGTGTTTCAGCAAGAGAGTTGACGAACGATCGAGCTCATCAACTTGCAATGGACCGGTCAGCTTGGTTTTATTTAATTGACAATTGTTTATGAAGCGTAAAACATAGGCGTATTTTCTTTTCAGTTTTAGATAGCTTGAATGATCCGTAAATTTTATTATTGACTCAGAGCCTTTATCATTCTCATTGCACACCAATATTTTCATATCGGGTAAGTTGGTAGGCGTAGTGTGAAGTTGAGTAGGCCATTTTGCACGATCTTCCTTCAGGAATGAAGGTCCCTCCCACCACAAAGAAGAAGCCTGCAGATGTTGTGGGTCAATGCCCCGAGAAGCCAGATCTGCAGGGTTTAACTCGGTTGAAACATGATTCCATTGACACTCTGGGGTAAGTTCGTTTATTTTATTGACTCTGTTACGAACAAACGTCTGTAAATTTTTATTTTGACTCTTTAGCCACCCAAGTACCACCATGGAATCAGTCCACATGTACTTGTTAGTTACCTTGCATGGTATTGACTTTAAGATCTTATCAGATAGCTGAGATCCCAACAAAGCCGCTGTCAACTCTAAACGTGGGATGGTTAGAGTTTTTATGGGGGCAACTCTGGTTTTGGCACAAAGTAACCTGACGATAACTTTCTCCTCATTTATGTGTGAGCGCATGTATACACACGCTCCATAAGCTTGCTGAGAAGCATCGACAAAACAATGCAATTCGATTGATTGGACAGTGCTGCCACCTAAGACACAACGAGGTATAACAATATCTGATAAATGATGTAGGTTTTGAGTAAAGGTGAGCCATCTTTTTACAAACGGCTCTGGCACTGGGTCATCCCAGTCCAACTTGGCATTCCATAAATGTTGAAGTAATATTTTTGGTTTTATAATACAACAGCTGACTAACCCCAATGGGTCGAAGAGTTTGCAAGTTGTAGAAATAATATTTCTTTTTGTTATATTGGGCGTGACTTCGATACCACTTGGAAAATGCAGTTGGTCTGTCTTAGGTGACCATTTCAAACCTAAAACAGTAGCTTCTTCATTTTTATTTAAATTTTTTTTCTAGGTTAATAAACCGTTTCATTGCCATCGGGAATGAATTGCCAAGTGCCCGCTGAGGATCCTCCTTCAGCGGCATCAAGACAGAGAACCGCCCGTCAGGTAAGCGACGAGTGTTTTTCACAAAATGATTTTCACAAAAAGTTTCATCTGAAGAGTAGGTATTAATATCCGAGGGCAATTCTTCAATCTCCCAGAACTTTTTCAAAGAATCATGAACGTCTTGAAGTGACCTTCCTGAATCGTTTTGCGCAAAGTGGCATAAAGTATTATTATTATTGTAGGATTCCCCAGTGTGACCCGCTACTAGCCATCCTAACAAGCTTTCTTGTAGAAAAGGTTTGTTAGGACCTAATTTTATTTGTTTGGGACAAATTATGTCAAAAAATATCTCTGCCCCCAGCAATATATCTATTTCGGAAGGCTCATAGAACGAGGGGTCGGCTAGAACAATCTTACTAGGCAACTGTAGCCTCTGAACGTCGACTTGAATGCTAGGAACATTACCTGTGATTTTAGGTATCACTAGACAATTCACATTCACACTATAGGTACCGACAAGTGATTTTACTAAGAGATCGCATCTTTCAGACACCCTACATTCCACATTACTTATTCCAAACACATTAAATGCATTTATGTGTCGTGCACCTAATCCCAACTTTTGTTTTAGCTCAGAGGTGATAAAAGACGCCTGACTCCCAGTATCCAGCAACGCGCGGGCGAAAAAGGTGGTATTGGTTTGCTTATTTGTGACCTCCACCTGCGCAGTACATAGCAGGACTTGGCCTGAAGAAGTCGCAGACAAACTCACTGGCACATTGCAAGTTGATGTGTCGTTACTATTGGATGCTAAATTTGTGATGGTGTTATTTTTGTGTAACAGTGTATTGTGTTTTTCTCGGCAGGTACGGCATAAACCTTTCAGCGTACACTCACCAGTACTGTGACCACTACGTAGACAATTGCCACATAAGTTGTGTTTCGACACGTCAGAAAGTCTGTCATTTACGCTCATGGCCCTAAACTTACGACACTGATGCACATAATGATGCATCTTGTTACAAATGGGACACGGTTTCTTAGAAGAAGCCTCCGAAACAGCAAATGATTTTATATTCTGTTTAAAAGAATTATTATTATGATTGTGACTGTTGTTAGTAGTATTATTATATTTTCTATTATTATTATGGTTTCCGCTGCAATTGGCCGTTTCCAAAACGTTGGCTCGAGTCTCGAGAAAATCTTTAAACTCTTTCAGCGTAGGTAAGTGCGTTAAGCGCCCTCTGTACTCCTCCCACTTGCTACTAGTTTTGGAATCGAGTTTCGCTGAGACCAAGAATATAACAATGGGATCCCAACCCTTCGTAGGGACCTCCAGGGAATTTAGGGCGTTTAAATTTTTTTGCAACTGGTCACTCACGTACCTTATGGCCCTATATGACTCCCTCTGAACAGGTTCAAGATTAACCAATGCACCCAAATGATTGTTAATTAATATGGTCTTATTATTGTACCTATCACACAAAGCCGTCCATGCAATTCCATAGTTCTTCGCGGAAAACTCTATGGATCTTATTATGACTCCCGCACTACCTACCAACGAGTTCCTCAAATAGTGGAACTTGTTAATCGGTGGGATGGAGTCGTTTTCATTAATCAGACTATCGAAGGTGTCTCTAAACTCTAACCATTTGATGGAATTACCATCAAATGTCGGTAAATTTATTGTAGGCAGCTTAACAGAGCTATTTACTGTATGACAACAACTCGACTTCGCAGATCCATGATCTGAATTTTTTTCTTTGACTGAAAGTGAGTCTATTATTAATTGAGCTGATGCGATTTGGGTATAAAATTCACTTTCTGTTAATTCCCGCTCTGAAACCTGCTCATCGATATTTTGAGAAAGCTCCTCAATTTCTGTTTGTATATTATCAAAACTAGACATTAATTCTTGAATTTGCGCTAAACGCAATGATAATTCTCTTATTTCTAAACTTGATGGATCAGCTGATTGACTAACCTGGTATTTTTGAAGAAAGGTTTTAAAATTAGTCAATCTAGTTCTCATAACACCACGTTTCCTTGATAAACTTTTTAAATGTTCTTTTGGATCCATCTTGTTCGCAGACTCAACACTTAACAATGGAATTGGACTTTTAGATCTTGCCTTAGACTCAGTTTCAGCCATTATTAAAAGTTTTGACCCGTTATAGAACGCTCACAAATGTTTACTAAATACAATGAGTAAGGTATTCGGTTTATAAAAATGTGCACTCTAACCGCTACACACTCCAGTCGGCACCCGCATCAAACCACGGTTGCTACCGCCGAGCTCGCCAGCAGCACGAGCAGCGACCGCTACGCACGGCTCGCCACAGCTCGGACACCGCAAGCGGCAAGGCGCGAGGACACGACCACAACGGGGGCTGAAATTGGTCGGCAAAAAGGCGTTGAAATAAACTGCTATATTGAGAGCACAAGCATGGGACAACTTTTTAATATATTACTTAAATTTAAAATGGACTACTTATATTTTTAAGGCAATTAATTATAGTATTGCGCAAACAAACTTTAAACATAAATTAACATTATACCTTAATAACAGATAAAGAAAGGCCAACAACCGTTTTTTAATTTGAATAGGCCGTTCGTTGTTAGATTATTGCCAACACAGTAGGTAGCAGGTGCAAGAAAGATAAGCTCATGAATAGGTAGTAAACTTATGTAACTCGTATGCTAATGAGTTTTATTTTTCAATTGGAAATAGGTTTATAATAAAATTGCAATAGAAAATAGGATAGCAAAGTTTGTGTGTGATCCGAAGTGATCACAAATGGCGGATGGAATTTATTTTTTGAAAGGTCGCTGTGCAAATAATTTATAGGCAGGGATGATACGCATAAAGCAAGATATCTCCCCAAACAGCTTTGAAGTAGCTCGGCATTCACACAGCAAATTGAAGTTTGGACAAGGGATAAGTTGAAAGAAAGCAAAGGAATGGCTTACGTTCTTTGTTCGGCCGGAAATTTGTCGCCACAGTACACATTCACTCACTGACACGGCGTTATAGTCACAACTTCTTCTCCAATATCCTGGTTATTATTCTTCACGGTCGCCAATTCTCCAATGAAGATCCACGGTCGCCAATTGTCTTGGAATAAAAAGACCTCGTCGATGTAAGACGTATATTTTCAAGTAATTGGTACAGCTTTGATATTATTGGAGGACGGGACGCTTTGACGATATTATAAGGCGCGCTTCGCGATCCAGGTCCGTAGCTGTAATGGCGGCCGCGCTGGAGTGCGCGGCTGCGCGGGCGCGGGGAGGGCAGCCGCCCTCACCTCACGTCCCCTGGCACACCGGGAAGATGTGTGCGCCGACACAAACATTACTGAAAAACTTGACCAAACTTCAGATAAAATCACACTCCTGTCGTCATGTCCCTATTGATAAAGATGAACGAATCTCTCCAAGAAGAAAATCCGGATTTGCTCCACTCTGGAATCGACCCTGACACCACGACCACTACAAAACAGACATAATTATGCTAAACAGACGACAGTTATAAATTGAATACAAAATAACATACTTGTCGCAGAATTTGCTCGTTCCTGCGTTACAAGGTCATGGTACAACTCCATTGGCGATAGAACAACACTGATGATTGCAGGCGTATAAGAAAGAATTTGAGAAGATTTTTATTGTCATGATTGAGAAACAGTCTCCAAAAGTATTATGGCACAAGACCATCTGTCCCATCTAGCAGTTAGATAAGCTCCATTACTTCTAAGACCAGAAATAACTCTCCGTTAGGCAAACCATCTTCCATTTTAATATAAACACAAAAAGAACTTTATTTACGTAGGTTTTATCACAAACTCTTAAAAATCGTCATGATGATCGTCATGACCTTTCATACACAATTCCTCATTCTTACAATCTATCCATCCCTTTTGATCCACCCCTTGCGTCCACCAACATCAATGCTGAAACTAGCTTCAATGCTCTACAGAGAAAAGAAGGCATGAATCTCTATAGTTACTTGTTTTTTTTTTTTCAAATGTATGGTCTTGTTTACAAAATGCACTAAACAGCATAGTCCGAGCAAGTTCGCCAGATGTGAGAAACACGCTACACGTTTACGCAATTGAATGAATGACGAATAGCCCTTGACAGGGCCAATCAAAGGCTAGACTAACCTGTACACGGCAGACAGCTTTCATATCAATCTCTATTCTGTCTAGGTTCTTTCTAGATTCCTATAAAGGTTTCCTCTTCTTGCGGCTAGGTTTTAAGCGTTATCAATTCCTTTTGTCAACTCTTACGACACCCTCAGTATGAAATAGGGTGGCGACACTCTGTATTCTAAATCACCACATCTTGCGCGCGGCGCCTATTTCCACAGATACGGTATCCTCAAAAGAAATGCGATGGTGACTTCTAAACGCGTCACCACGCGGAGCCAACGGCCAAGCACCCTTAGATCCACATATCGCGCTGTCGCTCAAAATGTCCGCCGAAAATGGAGAATAAGTTCAGCAATACACGCCCCGGCAAATGAAAAAACTCCGGTGACAGCGATCCATCATGCGGATACCGACAAAAGCTTTTAGTTCCCCCGGTGCCGGTTCAAAGCAATGTGTGCGTCGCCTCAAACACGAAATGTGTGCAATCAGCCTAATGTCTAAAAAGAACCCTCCTACTAATATTATAATTCCGAACTGACTGAAAACCCCTTCACTCCGTGTTATGCAGCAATTTGTACTTAAACAGCGAAAAAATATCAATTTGGAAAAAAGAAGTTACCCAATGTAAATTCAACGCAGACGAAGACTGCGGTTAATAGATTATAGTTCTTTCGCGAGTGAGTCGCACGTTAAAGGGCACAAAGGACAGTACAAACCAAGTATCGCCTTCAACTGATCACTGTTAACTTGACTTTATGATTAGGAACGATTCGATTGGTGGCTAGGTACTGCATTCTCAACGCGAAAAAAGTAGATTATTAAAAAAAAAACTTCCTAAATATTAGTGATGTGAAAGCAACTGTCAGTTGCGCTTTTACGCTTAAACCACTACATCAGTTTAGATATTTTTTGATGTAGACAAAGATTTAACGTGCAAGAACTTTTTGTTGCTAAAATACAAGATGGCTGCTTTACATTCGCACTTTTTTGCGAAGGTTGCCGCCCCGGTTTCACCGCCTACGAGATTTTTTATGCGATAATAGTGCCGAAACGTGCGAGAAACTCTCGATGTAAATAGCGACTTAATCAGATCTCGGCTGAGAAAATTAATTTCCTCAACATAAAGCCGATACGGGAAGTAACTAGACAATCAATAGGCTCGTATCAACATACACTGAATGGAATTTTCCAATAGCACAATGCCTATTCATACGCCCGAAACTCCGAAAGCAGATCAAATAGTTGTTACAGGGTGTATTAGAAATGCTACTTACACATAACGAAAAAGGCTATTGCTGAATTTAATATTGCGCCGTGATACAGGTAACAGGGGTTCGTTTTAACAAAAATAGAATAAACTACATCGTCAACTTTAGTACGTTTGAACAGCCTTTTAAATTGAAACAGCCTTTAGCGACGATACTAGACATAATATCGGGCAAACCACTTCAACAATGACCGTGAAGGGATTGGATGCGCCGCCTTTGGATCACGGGGTCCTGGGTTCGATTCCGGGGCCGGGCAAGTCAAAGTCTTTTCATGTTTGTTAACTGCCCCGGCGATTCAGATTTTAACAAGTGCATGGATTACTTTTATGAAAAAAGAAGAGTATACGCTGTAGGCAATTCTTGTATCTCAGCGCTGTGGAGGAGAAGTGAAACGAAACTCCCGCGATTGTTGGACAACATGCGCAAGCTTTCCCCCATCGCCGCACTTTTCTCAAGATGTTTGCTGGCTGCTATACCTAGTTGACTCAACGGTCGGTTAAGACCGCGTAATCAAGATAAAAAAAAACACATAACGTACAAGCCTTTTTTGTTGCGCCCGTCATTAGTAGGCAACCCTCGCGGTCTATTGTTTCACGTTAGAACCGCTGAACCGGCAGTATTACAGATATTAGATTGTAATTGTAATTAATTACACGAAGCGCTTGATGTGCTTTGTAATCCTGTAATTCGATTACAGAAAATTGACGAGGCGGTTTCAACGGGGGTATGTTCCAATACTCGTATGCATGTTAGAGCACAACATTTAGTCATCATCATCATCATTTCAGCCAAAAGAAACCCAATGCTGGACATAGGCCTCCCCCAAGGATTTCCACGAAGGCCGGTCCTGGGCCGCCCGTATCCATCGTTTTTCAGCGACCTTAACCAGGTCATCGGTCCACCGTGTGGGAGGCGTTTCCGGAACGCTCTCGCCACATTTAGTACCTACTTAAGTTAATATTTTTGCTCTTTTCTTTATCTGCAACTTGAATGCCTTTGACCCTAGACTTGCGCTATGGAAAGCAATGCCAGTGTCTAAGACGGAGCAGGCAATTCAAGAAAATGCCCTGTCGGGCATCGGCCAGTTCTCTTATTTAGATTTAGGCTTCGGTGTTTTGTAGATGTTTACCAAAGCTTTAACAAATGAGCCCTTAGAGAATTGTTAAAAATGTTTGAGCAACGTATAAAACAAAGCATATCGGGGTACCATGAACCATCAGTCTCTTTAAATAAAAAATATTTTACTACTACTATTGCTAATAAGCTCATAAATGACCCACTGCTGAGTGAAGCCTCCTCCCATTTCAGGAGGGTAATTAGCCTACTGTGGCTAGATTGTCAGATGGTCTGGCTTCATTTCAAGTTTTCCTTTCTCTTAGGACTAAGTTTTCGGCTTTGTCATTTCCTTTTGTCCGCTCTTACGACAAACTCAGAATAGACTGAGGTGGTGACAGCATATATTCTAAAGACCGCAGATTACTCTTAGAGCTTTGTTAATTAATAAATTGATTATTATTTAAATAATGACGCCTTTATACTCAAAATTCGTGACATAATCTAGGAAACATTGCTCGCAGGACCGACGCCCGATGGGGCAGAAAAGTCCTCGAGTGGCGACCGCGTTCCGGAAGGCGAAGTGCTGGTAGGCCTCCCACACGGTGGACCGACGACCTGGTTAAGGTCGCCGGAAAGCAGTGGATGCGGGCGGCCCAGGACCGGCCTTTGTGGGGATCCTTGGGGGAGGCCTATGTCCAGCAGTGGACGTCTTTTGGCTGAAATGATGATGATGATGATGAATCTACGCAACCAGCCATTTTGCGAGGAAGGTTGAACATTTTAAGGAAAGTATGGACTTTTTCTTCGATATCATTTTTCATTTATTTCTGATACAATAAAAAAGTGAATCACTCCAATTTCAATTCGCTCAAACGTAATTACGAGGATAAAAATAAAAGTATCCGACCTGACAAAGAAAACAATAAAAAAATACGAAATTCTTTTTTATTTTTCGAAATTGTCGCCTTTGAGTTCGATACACTTTTCCCATGTTCAATGTTCAGTGGCTTCGATACTCTCTTTATAATAGGAAACATCAAGCTCGTCGAAATAGCTATTAACAGCAAACTCAACCTTTGAATTATTAGCATTTTATTACATTTGCATGGCATTTGCAAATATAAATAATCAGAAGGCGACAGATTTTTCTTTGTTTTTTTAACGAAACCCATGGTATACAACCCGACGTGTAACACGGGTGCAGTTTACAAAAATGAAATTCACGAACACAAATGACACCCAGACTTGGTACTCCAAGTCTACATATACCCGACCCCGGTAATCGAACCGGCGTCCCGTGATCCAAATCGGCTCATCTGGGCTAGCTAGACCAACAAGGCAGTCTGGCGAATAGGATGCGTGAGGCAGCAATGCAAACCCCAAACCACTGATTGATGCATCGGAATGACGGAAGTGCGGATCAATCTGTTGGGCTAGCACAAAAGTTTGCAAATTAATTTCATAACTTAGCAATTATTACATTATTTAATTCCCGTCGTTTCGAATGCTTTGCAGCAGTCGTGGTCACGGAGGAGACTAGATTGCAGTTTTCTTCAAAAGTACAAAGAAACAGTTAAATCTACCGCCTATATTTTTGTTTTATTGATAACGTTCCCTGTGCACGCAGAAATCCGTTAAATACTGTTTAATATCAATGTGTAATAATCGAGAAAACTTAAGACATCATTGCGTTAACTAACTAAAGGAGTAATATCAATTGTTTATTTTAAAAAAATACAGCTTTTGTTGAAAACCCCTTTTACCATCGACCTGACAACCCTATAACATCCAAGTGTCCACGATATCAATAAAACAGTATTCACAAAGGCGAATCGACAAGCAACCCGTAGGTCGACACGTGAGGACCGTATAGAAATACGTGCGTTTCATCAATAGGAACAATGTGCATTCAGAAGCAGATCTTAGTACTTTATGTGTGACACAAAAGACGGGTATAGGTCGTTGCACTCCGAGTTGTTGACAAATACACGGGGTATAATAAAAAAGGTATATTATACCTACGAAGCCAGTTACTTCATCATCATCATCATCTCCTCCAATTAGAGGGAGAGAAATAGCTACTGTGCAACGATGGCTAGATGTTAAACAAAATACATTAACATTAGGATTTGAAAACCTTTTAGTGTTCACTATTAAACGACATTTTTCTGATAATCCTTACAAAACATAAACTTGCAAGGTGTTTCGATTTTTCTGATGAGAAGTGTATAATCGATCAAAGAAATTCCTTACAGATTTAAAAATTGTGCTATTTTTTTAGATTGTTTATGGCGAAGAGAGTTTGTACAATTATATTATAGGGAAATTGATTAAAAAACATATTATTTTCTTGCATTCGAAAATAATATTATTGTAACCGTAAACATTGGAAATTGTGGAAATCCTTGGGGGAGGCCTATGTCCAGCAGTGGACGTCTTTTGGCTGAAATGATGATGATGATGAACCGTAAACAGTTATTTTATAGATATTAATAAAAAAGCTGCCCCATAGAGTATGTGTCTGATAACTTGTCTATTGTCATATTGCACGTGGCCGCAGCATTTTATTTTCCCATGGTAACCCCTTAT
The DNA here is from genome assembly GCA_905475355.2 of Clostera curtula. Taxonomy (NCBI): domain Eukaryota; kingdom Metazoa; phylum Arthropoda; class Insecta; order Lepidoptera; family Notodontidae; genus Clostera; species Clostera curtula. Next base: position 16,371,954 of record FR997809.1, on the reverse strand, counting down.
TCAGAGGTACTTGTTTAAAACCCACAATAGCCTGGGCATAAAGAGAGCTCTTCCGAATGTAATTATGCATGCAGTGTAATAAAAAACGAAATGCAAGAAACTATAATAATTATCAAAAACATACGAGGACAAAACTAAGTATAGAATATTAAGCATTGTTGAAACGCTAACTTAAAGCAATTGTATCTACAACATGGCATCTGGCCATCTAGGGTACCTACGTATCCCAGCAGCGTGTAGCTTCAGGGGGCGTCAAAATCATAACAATATACACTGACCTGCAATACCAAGTTTTCAAAATTATAGAAGTTAGAGATTTAAAATAAAAAAAAACGTTTTACAGCAAATGTTATTAGCTTTATATGTAACTATAGCAAACTCTACAAACTTTTTTAGTAGTTTCGAAGTATATCTTGAGTACATAAAAAGTTATTGCAATTTTAAAAGTGTGATACTTAGTTTTGCAGCCCAGTGTAGTATGATCAAAAAATCAAAAGACCAAATCACCTACTTTGTATTTATAAACCCAGTGAAATTTTGTGTTTATAAACTGTCCGTGTGGTGATGAATTTAGAATAGATAGTGTCACTCCATTCCACCCCAAGAGTGTCGTAATAGCTGACAAAATGAAATATCACATAATGTCCGATAATCTAGCCCCAAAATTTGATACGAAGTCCTGAGCCAACCCGTCTGGCTTATATATGCTGAGTAGTAGTAGTAGATCGACAAACTCCTATATCCAAGGCTGCATTGCTTTAACTATTAAACAAAACACTGTGCCGAATATGGAGAAATTCTTGTACTTCCCTGGCTCATCAGTAAATGAAGACATCACTGAACTACCGGTAATCGCATTGTTCTTTTTTCTCACGTCACTGAACTCATGCGAAGACTGTCATAGATGTGAGATAGCCGAGACCGAGACGGCTTTGCGAGCCCTACGAAGCTCGGAGATCATATGTCATATTATATTGGTGACCCGGCAGAGCCTATCTTGGATTAATTCGATAGACTTATGTACTATCCGCATGCGACCTGGTGCAAAATACATTGTCATGTCCTTTATTAAATGGATTAGTTGTACTTACCGCAGATTTCTTAGACGGCAGTCAGAAATAACACTGATGCGAGACCGTGAATCACCATCCAATGGAGGCAGGCTCGCGCGGGATCTGCCCAGCATGCTGCAAATACATTACATTACATGGCCAGTTAAATAGCCTTTCTTTGTCATTTAGCGCGGCTTTTGCACTTGCATTCGAAATCAAAATGTTTTCGATTAATTTCTTAATTCAAATATTAATGTTAGTTATTTAGTAGTTACTTAGGAATGCTACGGAATAAGAACCGACAAGAAACCCAATCGTTGTTCTTTTTTGTTTCTTTTTAAAACAAAGGTTTACAGATAAGTGATTGCAACATTTTTGCTTCGGAACAAAAAATCGTCTAGATACAGACCCAAAGCACAGTGACAGTTTGTTTTTTATTAAAAACATATCGGCCAGCAATTAATGGAGAAATCGGTGAATGTACATGCAGCTGAACATGGATGCACAGAGAACATTATCATTATAACTAAATAATAGGCTGTAGATTTTAACTGTGTCTTTGTACTTTTGAAGACATCTATCATCTAGTCTCTCCCGCGACCACGACTACTGCAAAGCTTTCGAAACGTCTCGGGAATCAAATAATGTAATATACACGCGATAAATTCGTTAAAGAAGATATCGGTGAAACGTATAAAAAAATAGAGTTTTTATTTTGAACGTCTAACAACGAGTTTATATTTTGAAAATAAGAACTTGCATCTACCGATACGCGTTGTGAAAAATCGTACTTGAAAATGTACTTATCCTCCTGTTAAAAAAGGGAGTTGTAATTACTAGTTATACATGTCTATCCATATGTACAACTATGGGCAGAGACGTCTCTAGCCTCTAGCCGGTGTGCAATCATTACTCTTGAGCACTCTAGTAACCGCGTGGTCAAAATTAAATGGGTACAAATACAACACAATACACATTACACAATACAACACATTACTACTACAACACAGCCAATACATGACCCACTGCTGAGCCGGGCCTCCTCTAAATTCATGGAGGGAAATTAGCCTACTGTGCCACGCTGGCAAGACGGGCTAGCACAGGGTTCCGAATGAAGATTTCCTTCTCTTGCGGATAATAAACTCCATTGTTTGGAGATTAAATTGAAATTCGATTAAAGAAATTAACAGGTTTGGATGCCATGATTTGGGCCGTTGAAAGTTTTAATTGAAAGTACCGCGGCTGGCCATCGCCCCATAAGACTGCTGCTATTGGCAATAATAATGTGTTGTGCTGTGTGTTAATTTGTTTTTCGAATTAAATCTCAAAATACACAACACACTCACCTTGGTCGGCTAAAAACTTTACTCTTCTCCGTGAATCTCTTCTTGGGTCGGGCAACAATAGAATCACCAGCTCCATGAAGCGACCCATCCACTGGCGTGGTCATCTTCAGGCCGCTGTACGTTGAAGTCTGAATGGCACCGATGGCACAAAAGCATGGAATGAAATGGAAACATTTATAAACGAGCTACAGTTTTGCAGTCTCGATTTCCTCGGACTTTCCCAACATCTACTACTACTATACAACCTAAAAATTTTCACTGCTGAGTCGGGCCTCTTCCTAGTACATGGAGGGTTATTAGCCTGCTGTGCCAAACTGGCAAGTTTTTCTTCTCTGGATGTAATTGGGTGGTGAAACTGTGTATTCTACATCCGTCACCAATATCATTGGGGCACAAATATAATCAGACTTGGCTTACTACCAGTGTTTACAAGAAGCGTGTGCTGTCGTCAGTGTAAACTACCACCGCTTTCGGAAAGTTGTTCTAGAAAGTTATAGAGCTTTCTAGAAAGATAATTATGTCAACTAACTGCACATTGTAACTGCACACAGTATATAATAGAGTTACCTTGGACACCTCCTCAGTGCTGTAGTCAGTGACTTTCTGCAGCACCTCGCTTTCGGTGCCGATATCGCCTTCACTCGACGATGTGGCGCTGTCCGTCTTCTGCACATAATCCCACACTCCACTGATTGGTGCCAGTATCACCAGCGGATTCTTCCGGTCCTTTTCAAGCCAGGGAGTACAATTACTGGTGATTGGGCCTCGCTTGAGCCTTGTGCTCGTGAGAAGAAACCTCAATTTTAGCTAAGGTTAGGCATGTGGAAGTCTAAGAGACTAAAGGGGATGTTGGAATACCGGAAGGTATTTTAGGGTAGTCGCACAGATCGCACTGATGATGATGAATATTGACCGTCGGTCAATAAACAGAGAACAAAAGCGAGAAAGCGGCCACGAAATCACACATACAAACATTTTCATTTTGTCTGTATGTTTGTGATTGGTGTTGATGGTTGTGATTGGAGCCTGTGATTAAACGTTAAGATTGAACGATTGACCATGAATGATTGGAATGTAATTGTGCTCTTATTTTTCGGAACGTTTACCAAGCGATGATTGGACCTACAGTATATCCTTGATCGACGCTACTGAGAAATCTAATAAGAGAAAAACATCACCTGATAAAAGTACCTACTAAAAGAAAATATTAGAAATAAAAAATATTTATCAATATTTTGAGAACCTATGACCGCTGGTTAACAGTCGTCCTCAATCTCAGCCATCTATAGTAATATACATATATTTTTTAAAAGCTTTCGTCATCATAATTATGAGTACTCCGGCCTTCTCCAAATTCATAGACGGAAATTATCCATAATCTTTAGAACTAATCAAATTAAAAATATATCAGTGAAATTACTCAAATTACATAGAGCGTGCTGAAACTGCACTCACATACATACTGTTCACAAAACTTCACTAATGTAATGGCTGAAAGATCAAAGCTAGACCATAACATAGCCAACGTTACTCCCATGCGTCACTATCTGACAGATAGTCATTAAGGTGAATGTTCCAGGGTAGCCCGCGAAATACAAATTTTCTTACGTTCTTACGTACCCTCCAAGCTCATATAGGTGCAAGAAAATCTTTTTCTAGCTCAAAGTCATTCTTGCACCTTTATGAGCTTGGAGGGTTGTATTGATGAGTTTGATGATTATAACTCTGTAACTACATACGTCTTACAGCCGCGAATCAAATGTTCATCATCATACAACCTAGCAGTGACCTGCAAATTGCAAAAAACGTAAGAAAATTTGAGTTTCGCGGGCTACCCTGGAACATTCACCTTAACTTGATAGTACGCTTGTTTAATTAAACCGGACTTAACGTAACATTTAAATTTCTCGAACGACCAATCCAAAACTGCTTCCGGTAATTTGTTGAACAGGCGAATTCCGAGACCTACAAAAGAACCATGTGCTTTTTGTAGCCGGTGGAATGGTTTGCTTGGAATGGGAAAATTTTGCTTATCAAAAATTATATTAGAAAGAATGTAGGTACTGTAACGCTACAGTTAAAATCCCTATATCTTTAAAGCGTTCTCTCAGTGATTCTCTAGGTCCTAAATTATAAATTGCACCTAACGCGCCCGTAACCCTTCTAAAAACCATGTGAATGAAACGTATAACACCCAGCTACTTTTAAGACTAGACCGCCTGTAGTAAGTCTTCTTAACTTCGATATGCATAGTGATATGGAATGCACTCACAGAAGCAGTAGTACTGATGCGTTTTTGATCTCGATCATGGCTAGCCCCTGGATGGAGTTCCACTTTTCCTGGGAACCTTGCAAAAAAACGTGTACACCAATGTGCTTAATGTTTCGAAGAATCTTAAAGCTATTGAGATCCAAAGAACTGATTACGTAAAATGAGATCAGATTATTAGGCAAATAAAAACGCCAACTGTACACGCTCACGCTGGCCAGATTGGCACAGGGATTCGTATCAAGATTTCGTTATAAAAATAATATAATTATTCAAATCGGTCAAGCCATTCAAAATATATTACGAATTTAAAGTTGGATCACATCTAATTAACGTACTGAAGGAAAAATAAACGTCACGCAGTGCAGCGGGAGGGAGAAGGCAACGAAGAGACGCGTAGGTACACATCACATAATTTCAGCCAAAAGACGTCTGCTGACTGCTGGACATAGGCCTCCCATAAGGATTTCCACGAAGGCTGTTCCTGAGCCGCCCGCATCCATCGCTTACCGGCAACCTTAATCAGGTCGTCGGTCCACCGTGTGGGACGCCTACCAGCACTGCGCCTTCCGGAACGCGGTCGCCACTCGAGGACTTTTCTGCCCCATCGAGGGTCGGTCCTGCGCGCTATGTGCCCTGCCCACCGCCAAGTTTAGCAATACTGTGGGCTATGTCGGTGACTCTGGTTTGCCTGCGTACCTCCTCATTTCTGATTCGATCTCGCAGGGAAACTCCGAGCATAGCCCTCTCCATTACATTTTGGGTGACTTTGAGAATTTTGATGGAGCCCATAGTGAGCGACCACGACTCTGTGCCATATGTCATCACTGGCAACACACATTGGTTGCAGGCTTTTGTCTTCAAACATATTTTGGGGACACATCTAATGCCCCCAAAACGTTTAAAAAGTAAATATCTAGCCTTTGCGAAGCCGGGGCCCGTTGATAGTAATATTATAAAACCACAATTTTAATGATAAACGGACCCTCTTAGTGCCAAGAGAATGTATCCTTGTGTGACCCGACCAACCAACCAGACTGTCCATCACAGCACAGTAGGCTAATTTCCCTCCATTTAATTGGAGGAGGCCTGACTCGGCAGTGGTTCTTTTATGGGCTGGAAAAAATACGGAATTTAGCAACGCAAACCTAGTTTGATCGTTACGATTAAAGAAGTATACTTTGGCTATCTCATCAGTACCGTACCAGCACTCCGAAGGTATCTCGTCTACCGCAGGGTAATCCAAGGAACTTGAACTAGGCCACTTCCGCAGGTCTTCATCGGGCATCTCCTCCACCAAGTTCAGCTCATGGGAGCACCAAGAGTCTTTGGGAGAGGGGTCCGGGAGCTTATCAGCTATCCAGGACTCTTCACGCTTGGGAATGTAGCAGGGGGGATAAGCGCTGGGATCCTCGCCAGGGTCGTGCCGGTAGAAATGCCTAGAATTTCATGCCGTTACCGATTCATGTTGAAATACCCTTACAAGGATTACGCCTCTTCAATACCACCCACTATGATACTGTTTTTGATCGGTCATTGCATTGTGAAGACATAAATGACTATAAAATACATGTTTGTTGAAAGTTGGATGGATGTCACCTATAAAATAGTCCCTGCTCTAATTGGATGCAGGGAACGTAGCTAAGGGTTTCATTAGTAATTCTCCATTTGCCACAGCAAGATTTTAGCCACACCCTCGGAATATGGGTTGGTGACACTTACTAGTCCCACTGCTAAACATTACCAGTGTATAGCTTACCAGTCGATAAGTTTGAGCCAGGCCTGGGCCGCACAGTGCGCCGTAAACAGAGCCGTTTGTCGCTCCATATAGATGTCGTAAGTGATCTTCATCGCGTCATCGAATATCTCTTCGCGGATGTCGAAAACTATCAGTTCGTTCTCTTCTTTTTGGAGAATTTCGGCCCTGTATCGGAGCACTTAAGAATATATAACTATATTTTTATAGCCATAAGCAAAAGAACCGCATGACGGCTACCGTTTTCTACACCAAAATTGTTACTCTCGTGTAAGCACTGCTGGCAGCACAGAGAACATGTCATCGCATACAAAGAAATTTGGCAACTTATTTCTTTGTGGCACTTCACAAACCATCCTCCCTGCACACGTATGTTCCTCCCTCCTACGGTATAGGGTCTTTCAAGCGTAAAGAACATCAGGTGTTGCCGGCTGGGTGAGGGTGGCAGTGCTGCACTAACTATTTCATACTAGGTGTCCCCACATTCGGACTGCATTTCCACTTACCGCCAGATGAACATTGCCTGCTCACACACAAAAAACAGAGTAAGTGGATTATTTTAGCTGCCAACACTATACTTCTCATAGAGAACTCTGGGGACCTTACCCACGCGCAAGAACACAAGATGTTATTTCAGCAGCTGGACATTGCTAGGAATATTATAGATAGATGGAGACGAGACGAAGAAGGTACTATGTGTAAACAGTTATAAGACAGAAGTGGGTGAGTGCACCGGTAAAAACAGGAACATAAACGCCACATGATGAGATTAGGTACGGAAAATGATGATGAAAATTAGAAGCGACGTAAGCTAAGCTGGATGGCGATACTAATCCTATAACTTAAAGTTTTGTTCTGCGTCCATACAATAAGTGCTACTTCGGTCAGTGGTGGCTGTATGAGCTAAACTGCTGGCTAAGAAGTCTCTTTACCAAGTACGTTCGGGCACATCCTTCGGCAACGCTAATAGAGTCCTGGAGTCATCGTATATCTGTAGTTTTCTTCCACGGCGAGATATTTTAAACTTGGACATCTCGCTAATGCTATTATTTCCGGACTTATAATTAGAAAATTCTTAAAGAATACAGTTTTCCCAGTTCATAGAAATATTAACTACATAAATATGTCAAATCAGACAGTCATAATTTCTATTCGGAGCTTTTGACCTCCGAATAGTTTCAATCAGAATAAGTAAATAATCATGAACTTTTGCATGCACTAAGTAAATTAGTCTCATTAAATTAATATAATCACAAAAGGGTAGTTTAAGTATATACTTAAACTTAAACTACCCTGCTGAAATAAAAACTATGATAAAATTATTAAGATTTACCCAAAATAGATCACTTATTGGTGTCTTTATGCGTGGGACGAACTCCAACCGACGGAAGACTTGAGATCGTATGTGGATCCACGATAGAGATCATAGATAGAGGATATGGATGGGTAGGATGCCCTATCTCTACAACGTGGCGTATGGCATAGGGATAATAAAAAGGTACATTTTATCTTTCGCCTATTCATCAAAACATTTTTATCACAGGTGTTGTGGACATTATTGTGATTATTCACCTAGGAGATCGAGATAGTTACGTCAGTCCGTTCCATGCAACCGCAGCATACGCCCACTATCTTTTAGCGGGAATTGTTATGCCGATCGGTTACATGCAACCGCAGCATATCCGTTCGTAGGAATTGTATCGGACCACTGACGAAGCTGAGATAAGCTTCCCATGGTGGCACGTTATTCGGATAGGTTAAGTTAGTTCTAAGTTGACCATAGTAGCGATTGTACGCTTTTAAATAATTAATAAATAATTTTAATAATTGAATTTTGTTTTTTAAAAGATCCTCCGTCTCGCTCAGAATTTGACTGGCGCAGCCGGTAGGATTTCCGCGACGCGAAAAACTTGTGAAAATAGTAAGTGTTACGTCGTACGTTCTAACGTTTTACGGAAATCCGCGAACCAAATAAATTTTGTCAAGGACATTAAAAAGTGAACTTTTTAGTGCATCACGAGTGAGTTACCGGAGGAAGAATAGCTACAAGCTTAGACTCAACCGAGGGACATGGGCAGTCTGTGAGTAGACCCAAATAGCTATTCCCAGTCAAAGTCCTATCCTTTTCATATAGTTATAGGTAAATCTAGAGCTTAGAACGCTATTTCTGAAAATCGAAAAGTGTTTCGTGGTTCTTTTAAATAGCATATAAGTTAAAAGATAAATTATATAAATAAATTGAAACTAAATAAATAGCTATATAATATTATATAAAAATTAAATAATATAATAATTGTGTTAAATAAATATAATAAAGAAAATAAATATGAATAATATAGTTCAGATCCCGAAGGAGATTGCGAGCGTTATCCCAAAATTTGACGGGGATGAAAAGCTCCTTAGTTTATTCATAAGAAAATGTGAATACGTTATTAATTGTTGTAGAGTAGACAGAAATTCTGACCAGGATCTTTATGTATTCCATGTTATTACATCAAGATTATCAGGTAGAGCAGCCGCACTTATTAGTGAGCGCCAAGACTTGGATACCTGGCCTCTTTTAAAAACTGCTTTAGAACAGCACTTCGGCGATCCGCGCTCAGAAGAGTGCATAGCCATAGAATTAGAAACTCTTAAAATTAATAATGGTGAATCATATTTGGACTTTTGCAATAGAATACAAAATGTTAAAAGCACTTTAATTGCTAAGGTGAACCTGATCGACGACATAAATCTTCGTCGAAGCAAAGTCATAATATACGATCACTTATCAATGAATGTGTTTTTATACAACTTACCGGAGGATTTACTTCGTATTGTAAGATTAAAAGGTGTAAATTCCTTAGAAAATGCCTTAAGCATAGTACTAGAAGAAGTCAATTTTATGTACCAATATAACACACGCAATAGAATGTTAAAATCTCAGAATGTAATACCAGCAAGGCCCCAGCCATCTAACCAAAACCCATTTACAGAGAGATTTGGTATGAAGCCTTTCTTTTCACATAACCAACAGAATCATAAATTTAACAACCCTAGTTCTACAAATCATTATCAGGCTCAACCCCAATTTAAATTTGGTATACCCCATAGTAGACAAATTAAATTACCTTTGTCGCAACCTCAACAGTTCGGTCAGAAACCGCAACAGTTTGGTTACCGACCACAATTTAATCAAGGTCAACAATTTGGCAACCGACCTCAATTGAATCAAGGTCAACAATTTGGATATAGACCCCAATTCAATCAAGGTCAGCAGTTTGGTTACCGACCTCAGTTTAACCAAGGTCAACCATCTGGTTATCGACCTCAGTTTAACCAAGGCCAACAATTTGGTTACCGACCTCCACAAAAATTACCACCTCAAATTTCTACTGACGTTAGTATGCGTACAGCTCCACAACCTAAACCTCAAGGATTTCGTATGAACGAACTTTACCTAAATGAACCTGAAAATAATTATAATGCTTACATGTGTGACGACCATTCTGAACTAGATTACTACCAAGACTATGACGACCAAAATAACGACCCTGAATATTACGAGACTAATATACAACCAGGCGACCAAGACATAGCTACACAAAATATGGAGAATTTTCCAACCGATGCCTCCAACAAACCCCTGAAATAATAAAGCTTAACTACAATACATTAAAATTACCTTACGTAATAATACCTGAAATCAATGCTAAATTCATGATTGATACTGGAAGTTCAAGATCCTTTATCAGCCCACAAAAATCAAATGAATATTTTCAAAATTATAAACACTATGAACCATTTGAAGTTATTAGCACCCACGCATCTAGCCAACATGATGAAGTTATAGTTATACCTTTATTCCCAACTCTCAATAGTACTGAAACGCATAAGTTTTACATCTATGACGTCGACGGGTGTTACGACGGCCTCATAGGAAGTGACCTTCTGAAACAATTAGACGCTAAAATTGATATGAAAAACGAAATTCTTTACACCCATTCAACAGCTATACCTATTATCTATAACCCTGGCAACGAAATAAAATTAGCCCCACGTTGTGAACAAAGAGTTAAATTACCAACTAACCTAGAAAATGGAGATGCTATACTAAATTATAAATTATTCTGTGAAGGTGTTAGAATGCCTACTGCTTTAGTTAAGTGTGAAAATGGTTACGCAACGACAATCATACAAAATACACTAGACAAAGAAATGACTCTAACAATAACAAGACCATTTATAGTGACTAAATATGACGGAACAAAATGTAATCTGAACAAATTAGACGACCATAATAACTTAGAAATAGACCAAATTTTAACCGAAAATATTAACAAATTACGCCTAGACCACATGAACGCAGAAGAACGAGACAGTATTAGAAACCTTTGCTTAGAATACAAAGACATATTCCACTCCGACAAACTACCATTGACTTTTACAAATGAAGTAAAGCACTGCATACGAACTAGAAACGAAGACCCGATTTTTATTAGACCATACCGACAACCCCAAGTAATTAACGACGAAATAAATAGACAAGTTGAAAATATGCTAGAAAACGACATCATTCAAAAATCATACTCACCCTGGAGTGCACCCGTGCACCTCGTACCAAAGAAAATGGATGCTAGCAACGAAAAGAAATATAGACTTGTAATTGACTACCGAAAATTGAACGAAATTACTATTGACGACAAGTACCCCTTACCTAACATTACCGAACTATTTGACAAATTAGGACGCAGTTGTTACTTCTCGACTCTTGACCTTGCTAGTGGTTACCATCAGATTGAAGTAGCAGAAGAGGACAGACAAAAGACCGCATTTAGTACAAACTCTGGACATTACGAATTTTCTCGTATGCCCTTTGGACTTAAGACAGCACCAGCGACTTTTCAAAGGACAATTGACAATGTACTACGTGGACTACAAGGAATTCACTGCCTAGTATATTTAGATGACATAATTATATATTCATCCAGCTTACAAGAACACATATCTAAATTACGTACCGTTTTCGACAGACTTAGAAAGACTAATCTAAAAGTGCAACTTGACAAATCCGAGTTTTTAAGAAAAGAAGTATTATACCTAGGACATTCAATAACGACCGACGGATTAAAACCCAATAACGACAAAATTAAAGCTATTTTAGACTATCCACTACCCCGTACTACTACTGAAATAAAGAGTTTCTTAGGCCTCATTGGATACTATCGAAAATTCATCAAAGATTTTGCCAAAATTACTCAACCAATGACAGCTAGACTGAAGAAAAAACGCTCAATGCCCATTGATGATGAAAATTATATAGCAGCTTTTCAGAAATGTAAAGAAATTCTCGTAAATGCCCCCATATTACAATATCCAGATCCAGAAAAGCCTTATATCTTAACTACAGACGCTTCAGAATTTGCTCTTGGAGCGGTCCTTTCTCAAGGTCCAATTGGAAATGACAAACCAGTGGCTTATGCCAGCCGAACACTTAATGATGCTGAAACGCGCTATAGTGTTACTGAAAAGGAATTATTAGCCATAGTTTGGGCAGTCAAACACTTCCGCCCCTATCTTTATGGTAGTAAATTCACTATAGTTACAGATCACAAGCCCTTAGCATGGCTTAATTCTCTTAAAGAAACAAATAGTAGATTAACACGTTGGCGATTAAGATTAGCTGAATACAACTTTGAAATTGTCCATAAAAGTGGAAAATGCAATGGTAACGCAGACGCCTTATCAAGAATCCAAACGAACGCCTTAGGTAACGATGACAACACCTCAACTAAAGTTAACATTGACAAAGACGAAGACAGAAATGAACACATAAAACAACTAACAAAAGAAATTGAAAATTTAGGTAGAATCCAAAAGAAAACCCTAGGCCAACCAAATGAACCAACACCCTTATCTTCAGACGATGAAGAGGCAATAGTTATCTCAGATACAGATTCAGATAAAAATGTAAAATGTCGTTCGCCTTATTCAATACCATGCCCTTCTAGTTCAACTTTGACAGCCGACAATTCATCTACCGATACGGCACATTCTTGTCAAGATACTGAATCCAAAGGTATCCCTATTTTACAAGAAGCCATTGATACAAAGCCTAACCAGATCTTAGTATTCTCATGGTCAATCGATAGACTATCAGTCAAAAATCTATCCAGACCAAAGCAAACAATTTTAGAAGTTCATTTACCCCTTAATCATCCCGATCTTATTAAACAATTTTTAAAAGAATATATTCGAAACAATAAAAAATATTTCATTTACTTTGAAGACGATAAACATAGAGAACAGTTTACACAAATGGTAATTTTCTTATTCAAAAAGGAATCAGTTCAATTCTTCGAATGTACTAAAAGAGTGGTTTATATAGAAGACGAATTAGAACAAAAGGAAATAGTTGAAAAATACCACACAGGAAAAACTTGTCATAGAGGTATAAGAGAAACTCTAGCACATATTAGACGTACTTATTTTTGGCATAATATGGAACAGACTATATCTAGTTTTATTAACTCATGCGAAATTTGCAAGAAGATGAAGTACGATAGAAAACCGCTGAAACCCAAACTTCAACTATCACAGACCCAAACTAAACCATTGGAAGAAATCTTTATTGATCTATTCTCTATTGAAGGACATTACTATTTAACCGTAATTGACGCATTTAGCAAAGTTGGTCAAGCATTAGAAATCCCCAATAGATCTACCCCTGAAGTAGTGAGAGCCCTTATTAAATACTTTTCTTTTTACGGTGTACCTATAAAAATTAGCTCTGATTCCGGTTCAGAATTCAATAACGCCCTCTTAAAAGAACTTTTAGCCCTTTATAAAGTAGAACTTCATATTGGAACCCCCAATAATCCTAACTCTATGGGTCTCATAGAGAGATTCCACTCTACTTTGATAGAGATTTACAGACTAGCAAAGTATGAGAACAAATACTCAGACGCTGCAAACGTAATGACGTACGCTATAATGGCTTACAATCATTCAATACATTCAACAACAGGTTTTACCCCATTTGAAGTTTTATTAGGACATACAGATACTAAAAACCCATTTAATATAGACTGTGAAAGAGAATACATGCAACAGTTAATAAAAGAACATGCAAAGAGAACTAAATTTCTATACAAACATTTAAGCGAAAAGAACATTCGACAGAAAGAGAAAATAATTGAAAAACGAGGTGGAGAGACACAATTTGCTATCCAACCTGGTGATACAATATTTGCTAAAGAAGTTAATAAAAGAAGTAGTAAAGATAAGCCACGTTTTCAAAAGGCAGTAGTTACTGATGAAATTGTTAGAAATGTAGTTCCCATACGCGTGAAAAACCGTCAAACTAAAGCACCATTAAAAAATATTAAACGCCCTTCACAGGCACATCCACGTCCTCCTGGCAGTAGCCATGATGAGCCAACTGCAGGCCCTTCAACTGCAGGATTTAAATAAAAACCCTGGAGTTCTACCTGTGAAAAATGGTGTCGCAGTTTTGAGAAAAGACATTTGGACAATTGTGAAAGTGTTAGATATTAAACCATTAGAAAACGATTTACAGTTTAACATTGAACGTCTTTCTGAATTAGATAAGTTAGTTAAGGTTAATTTTGATAAGAATTTTGTATACAATTTTATAGATATAAGAAAACAAGTAGAATATGTTAAGAATGCGACTATATTTAAGTTCCACCAAATTATTCCAACCGTTCGAATCAAGCGAGGTTTAATTAATCCTCTTGGCTCACTTCTTAAAATGATAACTGGAAATTTAGATAGTGAAGATGCCATTAAATACGAGAAATTAATTAATGAAGTTAAAACTCAACAGAATGCTAGTAATAGAAAACTAACAATTATTAATGAAATGATGCAACTCTTGACAAATTCTACATTTATATTAAATGATAACCTTATTAAATTAAACACTAAGATGGAATCATTTGCGAAGAAGCTTGAAGGTTTAAAAGTAGAGCATTTAGAAATACAGTTCATGAATACTTACAATTTATTGATTCATAATTTTCAGCAAATTCAGACAAAATTAGACGAGATAGAAACTAGTGTATCGTTCAGTAGATTAGGAGTTTTACACCAGTCTATTATAGAGTCTGATCAACTTTTATACCTTCTTCAGAATATTAGTAGGATAGAAAATTTAGTATTTACACCTAGTTTAGATAACTTAGTTAAGTTAGAGCAAAGCATTACATTAAAAGCTTATTTTAAAGAAAAACGAATCACTTACCTTTTGGAAATACCTCTAATCGAGAAAGATACTTATAACTATTATAAACTATTTCCCTTACCTGTCCTACGCCGTGAATCCACCGTCGTCATATTACCTAAATATCCTTACCTATTAGCAAAAGGGTCGAAGATCAGACTGCTCACTCACCAGTGCGAAGAAGTCGACGAGTCCACTTACCTCTGCACCGACCAAGAGACGCTCCAGTTTGTTCGCGATCCCTGCATTACCAGTTTGATGACGTATGCTGAGAACCTGACGTCTTGCATCCAGATCCCCATAAATATTGAGAAGGTCCGAGCCCAATTTGTACTGACCAACAGATGGATACTCTATAGTAGAGAAGAAGAGATACTTACCAGAACCTGCAGCGACGAAATATTTCGCGAAAAGATTCGAGGAACGTATTTACTTACCTTAGATGACTCCTGCGAGGTGAAAATCCACGATGTAATCCTGAAAATGCACCAGATGGACACGGAAAACATAGAGTACGCAAAGCTGCCAATTCCAAACTTACCTGTACTGCAGTCACCAGAAGACACCAGACTCGCACCACCTGTAAACCTGGAAGGCGTAGACCTGACTGACCTGAAGTTCCTGTCATTCGCTCTGAAGAAAAGTTTCAGTGATAGTGATAGTGATAGCAAAAGGGCAATTATTGAAGTGCATAGCATAAGCATTTGGACCATGTTACTCTATATTTTAATTATTTTAATAGTTTGTTTCTCTATCTTTAAATATCATGATAAACTGTGTAAACCGTGGTTTCGAAGTTCTCCCACAGAAGAGAACTTCGAACTTAAGGAGGGAGGAGTTACGTCAGTCCGTTCCATGCAACCGCAGCATACGCCCACTATCTTTTAGCGGGAATTGTTATGCCGATCGGTTACATGCAACCGCAGCATATCCGTTCGTAGGAATTGTATCGGACCACTGACGAAGCTGAGATAAGCTTCCCATGGTGGCACGTTATTCGGATAGGTTAAGTTAGTTCTAAGTTGACCATAGTAGCGATTGTACGCTTTTAAATAATTAATAAATAATTTTAATAATTGAATTTTGTTTTTTAAAAGATCCTCCGTCTCGCTCAGAATTTGACTAGATAGGTGTGTTGCAAGCGAGGCGAGCCAACCGCTAAATAAAAATAATTTAAACGAAAACAAAAGTGGCCAGAAACTAAACAAACAGAACCATAAACATAACCGGTGACAGATGTTTGAAAAAAAAGTGACAAAAACCGAGCGCAAATTACAAATTATTACAAATTACGGAATTTTAATTTAATTTTATCATTGAAAATATTGACAGTGGAAAATAATGAACATTTGTATATAGTAGACAAGTGTGCTTCTAGTCGAGCGCTAAATAATGAGTGTTTATTTTCATTTCTTTTGACTATAACGTTTGATAATTTGAAATGTATACTCTGAAGGGAATATTTCCAGAACCAAGTAAGTTTGAAATTTATCTGAGAAATGTCACGACTGCCGCCATGGCCACCACATTTAAGTATACTAATTTCTTTCGTTGTTATGGTGATATTGCTACATATTATATTTATATGTATTGGTCTCTGAATCAAGCCTGTTGATATATTTTATTAAAAATATTATAATTAATTTAAGAAATTAAGTAAATTCCTCTAATGATACCTACCTGTGGTTTTCAGAGAAAGAGCAGAAAAAAAATTTCATCAGGGAGAACATGAAACAGTTAAAATATATACAAAATAAATCACCTAAAGAGCCAAAATATACGACTAAGTCTGTTCATCCCCCACGCCTTTTAAATCCAGTGGCAACTGGCAGCAATCTTGGTGCTGTTAAGTCATCTCCATCCAACAAAAGTGGGAAGGCATCATTAAATGTAGGAAAAACCAGTTCAAACACTAGAAAAAAAGTACCCGAAATCCGAATAAAAAAGGGTGATATGGCTGAATTTTTGAGACGTAAAGAGCTTAGACAGAAGCCACCAGAAGAGCCAGTTGAAGAAGATGAGAAATCGTCGGAATCATCAGGACATCTCAGAGACATTGGGTGCCAAACAATAGAATCTAACCTTGCACAGAAGTTTAATGAAAGTGCAAAGCTAACCATGCTTTATCCAAAAAAAGAAGAAGATGAAGCCAAGATGAAAGCTAGTGGAGACAGTGGAGGACATCATAAGAGTCCATTGCCATCCTTATCCCCTCGACGAGGAGGTGATGAGTTACTAGATCTGGAGAGAAACCGCAGCCGATTGAATGCTATATTAGAAAGAAAAGATACTAGAGACCCATATTTGCCACAAGGTACCGATTTTATAATTTTAGAATGGACTACATGGATTTAATGCTTCTAATTTGATTGGTTAATACTTTGCCTAGCTTGGAGATTACCTAGACACATATTTCGATTTTAGGGTATCAAAAAGGTGTCTTACCTAAGTATCTACGTGAACGCAAGCATGGCCCAAAGGAGGCAGAAGGAGTGCGGGCAGATGATGACTCTGTAGTATGCCCACCAGGTCATGTGACCCTACCTGACATGGAGCGGAAGGAAACACTGCGGATGCTTAGGAACAGTAAGTGATTTACTTTTTTTAAATGTTTAAAGAAACATCCATCAAAAAGAATTATTATAAGTTTGAAATTAGCATTTATGTTTCACACTAAATGCTGCAAAACATTTAGTTAAGAGTTACTATCAAAAAAGCACAGTGCATATGTTTAAGGTTGCCAGAATGTGGAGTGTGGACTTCTTTTGGCTAAAATTATGATAGAAAAGGATTATTCTATGGATTACTTGAACTACCTATTTATATGGAGGTCTAAGTCATAGTTTGCAAATCTAAAACGGAACTTAGATAATAACAATTGCATTTTCAAAATTTTATGATCTTTAATGGCTTATTTAAAAATGCAGGACTGGCCTTCATGGAAATCGTTGGGGAGCCCTATGTCCAGCAATGAACGTCTTTTGACTGAAATGATGATGATAAAAATGCAGTCTGGTAAACTTATACATTCAACAAAGTCACGCTCATACACACGAACGGCATGTTGCCAATGGCACAGACAACTGCAGCCGTCGACGCGTCGGCGTGTGCCGTCAACGGCATTCGACGGCTGCAGTTGTCTGTGACAACATGCCGTTCCTGTGTATGAGCGCTTAGTGACTTTGATAAATTTCTGGCTGTCTGATAAATTTGCTGTAACATGGATTAAAAAAGATGGTGTGACTTATTTTCAGGCTTTGCGGAATTAGTAAGTGAATTAAACAAATTGCCAGTAAAAACTGACACATTAAAGATGAGAAATAGGAAAATGGAGCTTGAGAAACAGTTGGCCAAACTTGAAGAGGGTATCAAGGTGTTCTCTAGGCCCAAAGTGTTTGTCAAAATTGGCGAGTAATGTCCTCCCTCTATGCCACTTCAATTCTACTTTGACTCAATGAGACCCATCTTCGTTTACTTTCGAAATTGACTATGTAGAGCAAGGTTTAAAAGAACATCTTGTAAGTTATAGTAAGAATAATTTTATGTCACTAATTTTTTATTTCTCATGAAATAATTTTAACTTAACACCTTTAGTGATTGCAGAATGCGTCCAGACTTGAAAGTAGAATTGAAGAGTGGGATATACTATATTTACTGTTGGCTTTGTGAATTGTGTCACTAATAAAAACTAAACCATTACTCATTTCAAATATTACATTTGCTTTGCTCTAAGCCACACTAGATTTCCATATTTGGCTAGCATTGCACTTTGCAGATTTAAAAACATTTGTTTTGTTTTATGCATCAAAAGTATTTATCGTTATTGTGCGGTCAGGCTTCTGTATCCCTACAAGCTACTACTTTTATCTTAATTCATAAGTGATTGGTTTTCAATTTTATACTTTACTAGAATTTGTGAGTGAACTTATTTATGTGTGCTCTTAATGTTAGTTATATTTTGTATCAATGGTGTTTTAACACTGACTGTCATTTCTGAGAGATGACTTTGGCAGAAAATAACCTGCCAGTTTTCGGTTATCGTAACATCGCGGAACCATTTTAGTAAGATACAATCACAAAGCCAGCTATGAAATCCTTTTGTCCAATATCCAAATTTGTAGCAAAATCACCAAACCATGTGGCCAAAAAAATCTGTACAATGCTTGGTTATGTTAATCAATTTGTGTTAGTGTTAATTATATTATTTTATGTTATCCCTTGTTGTAATTAATATAATTAGATATGTTTGTATGGTTTACAGTGTTTCTATAACTACTTTTGGAGATTTAAATACAATTATTTGTGTTTCAATTAATTTGATTCATTGAAAGTAGCTGGTTATACAATAGAAATTTTATTTCTATATCTTTACATTATATTTTGTAGTTAAAACTATATAAGTTTATAAATACTGGCGATTGAGGTAACAGGGTTTAATAACAGACTAACTTACTGTTTTAAACTATTCAGGTGTATTATATTGAGTTTCAATGTTCACCAAATCTGATATATTGGTAATTTTCCATGCCTATGCATTGTAGAACCAATCACCTGATAAAATTGAGCATACTTGACTTAGCAAACAATTTCAATATGCTGTACACTTGATTCATAAAATCTAGATGGCATTATTTTGGGATAATTTCACAATGATAATTTGGATATGTAAACAATTACAAGTGTGGTGCTTGATCTAACTTTATAATAAGCAGAATAAAATTTCATTTCTCAAATGTTATAAACATAATTAATACTATAATTATTAACTATACTATACTATACTATAATTATTTAATTATTTGCATTGTATGCTACTAAAATCACATATTTTCTGCATTGCACTCATTTATAATTTCCTAACATGTTGAAACATATGATCATTGAAAACTATAGGGCCTTTTCTGTACAGTTCTTCATCATCTAGATACCATCTGTGGAATGAAAAGTCTGGGAAAAAGAATTTAATTTCTCTCTCTGCTGCTGGTTGGGAATCTGTAATATAGAAATAAAAGTACTGCATTAAGACAAAAAATACCAAGTCAATAAATTTGATGATTATTTCTTTAATTATCATCATAATCTTTTCTGTTATTTCATGTAATGTAAATGTAAGGGCACATTGCTGCAGTGTGCAGTACACTGAATTATTCATTTGGTTAATCCTACAGACATGATTTCTCTTCAAATTCAAAAACTCATTTTATCAAGTTGGCTCATTAGAGGTCTTTTGACAAGTCAAACAATAAAATTAAATTTACCATGTACCACTGGTTTGGAACACAGCTCTACAGAGAAGAGCCGACAAGAAACCCTGTCTGCCAGATAGTTAAAACAATAAGATTTTCACTATTTATGAAGTTGTTCAAATAATTACCTGAACCATGAGCAACATTTCTTGTGTCTGAAATACCGAACATGCCCCTCAAACAATATGGCTCCTGGAATTGCCCTTTGTACACACTTGTGGGTCCCAGCATCTGTCGCCACAGTTGTATTGCATTTGAGTGTCCAAGGATGTGCAAGTCAATGGAACCACTGGAAAAAAAGTAAGTTCCATTTAAAAACCCATAATCCCAGTAAGAACAAACTTTAAATAAATACCCTGATATGAATACTTGCTTTAATGAGTAGGTTGAAGTCAGATTTACAATATGGGACAGAAACATTTTCTATCAATGATAGAATGTGACAAAAAATGCAATCTAGATTTATTCATGCCCCCACAAAAAGAGAAAAATGAACGACTTTAGGATATGATTTCTTGATGGTTCTGATTGTGTTATTTTATTTTAAAAAATAATTATCTGCATATGCATCTGTTAGTGAGGTAGTCTCAAGACACAAATTAATTAATTTCAGCTAAAAGAA